>OW386543.1:23293526-23750526 GCA_936435175.1 Glyphotaelius pellucidus
GACGGAGGTAGCGCAAACACCCAATAAATAACAAAAAAAAAATTAAAGAGGTTTAAATTTGCAAAAAAGTTATGGACTAAACGTAAATATTATGAACCGATATTTTCACGAAGATATCGGTTCATAAAAATGGCATATTTAAAAAGCATGCCATTTTTACTATGGTATTTAATTTGCGAAAAGCAAATAATTTTACAGTATCTTTTTGCCTAGAATCATCATCTGCTGTCGCATATCTCCCTTATTCTACTTTTCCATTCCTCTTTTTTTATTTGAATATACCGCACAAGAGTCCCAATTGCTCCCATCTGGAGCCAATGAGGCATGTTGTAAGGCTAATAAAGGAAGAGAGGAGGGGAAGGAGATAGGGAAGACGAAGGTGGGAAAGTACCTGGTTATTCAGATCTGGGCACCAAACACGGCTAAAGCCATTTCAAGCAACGTTTCAATTCTGAATGGTGGTCTTACACCAAGGCGATACTGAGAGTATCTTCCACTCCACCTCTTAGGTCAGTCACACATCTTCTACTTAAGCTGAAGGCTTGATCGGCCTCATGACCACACATTTTCAAGAATACTTGTGCTCTGGGGAAAAACAAACGATAATAATAATAATAATGATAATTGGACAATTTGTAGAGCGCCGTTTTTGTGAAAAATCACCTCAATTTTTTTTTTAATATTCTTAGAATCTATCTAATTTTATTATTTACAAAAAGATACAGAACCATGCTTACCTGGCAGGTCACTTCCGATAAACACACTTTTTTAGAAAGTTTATGCTTGGGATGATACGACTTTGCACGTGGAGGACATTATATTGAAAACACTGGACATTGCATGAATTTACCTTTGCTACCCCCATCACTGTTGCTTTTACATTTATAAGAAGATTAATGCCAAAATTGAATTAGTATTTATTTTGAAAGACTAGTGAATTTAGAGCTCTCTGGGACTAGAAATTTTCATAAAATGACCTTTAGGTTATATTTTACACAATTAGTTATTTACAACGTCGTGGGCCGTGAAGGCGAAGGTGATCGATCTATTGTGCGATGATTTCAATTCTATCCGTGGCATCCACTGAAGTTGCTTTGGCTATCATTGGACTAATGTTAGGTATAAAAAGCCAAAAGGGCAGAAAACAACATTGTTTGGTGTAAAAAAAGACTGGTCGAGAAAAGAGAACTGTATTCACAAAACAAAAATCTTATTTGGATCTTCTGCTATTAGTAAAAACCTCTTGAAGCTTTGCAATTGTCGCTTCTCCTATAGCCGTTCCAGTATACTTGTGCAAAAGCTGTTTGCGCAAGTGTAGTTTCAGATTGAAAATTCAAACTTTTTACGACACTCGTGCAAGTCAAGAAACTTGATCAAACTTGTGCAATTTTCGTCCTACTCCTAGTCTCTGTTCGATTATTCTTGAAGTTATGTGGCCGACATTACACTACTAATCCCCACTACTATAATCAATGATAATCACTATAATCAGTTTTAGGCTTGGAAAATTCACCACATTTTATAAAACCATGTTCAGGCTTGAAGCAGATTAAAACAAAACCCAATAAAACATTTGAATACAGTTTTAACAAGTATAATTTATTTTCAATGCATTATTCATACAGTGATTATGAGGGGAAAGTCTTGTTATGGTAATAGCCTTTTCACGTAATCATTTCTACTTTCAATTTTGGGCTGCCTTTCAGATCCTGTAGCGAGGGACTCATAATTCTTATTTTTTACATGAAATATTAAATTGTAAAGGTTTTTACTTTAATACTAAAAAAATATCACCTACTTGTCGGTGATTATATTAAATTTTACTAAACTACTCTTAAAGAAGACATCTATTTGAATGAAGGAGAAAAATTAAGATTGATAATTGCACAGCTTTTTCTGCAAAGGAATTTCTGGCTTATCGCAACTATATACCTAACTCTTATAATTAACTAAAATCTATCTGGTAACACTGGTAAAAAAAATTAGAGCACAATGCTTTTCATTCCGTATTTCTGAAAGATTTTTTTAGTATTTTGTTTCAGGAAGTTGAAACTTTTGTGATGTCGTTAGTATTTTTATGTGAGTACCTAACAAGAGTCCAAACTGCTCCCAACCGTCTTGAGCAACTATTTAATATCTATCCGGTAAAACTCGTAAAAAAAATAGAACTACACAATGGTTTTCATTCCTCATTTCCTAAATAATTTTTTAGTATCTTATTATAGAGAGTTGAAACTTTTGCGATATCGTTAGTATTTTTACGTGAGTACCGAACAAAAGTCCAAACTGCTCCCAACCGTCTGGAGCTATGGCATCCCCAACCGAGGCAACCAATGTAGTGAAGGTTTTGGAAGGAGAAGGACACAGGAAAAGGAAGGATGTGGCAGGCGAGGAAGTACCGGGTGTTCAGATGACTAAACTGGACTAATGCCATATCAAGCAACTTTTTTAATTCTGAATGGCGGTCTTTCATCATAAGGTATCTTTCATTCTGGAACGTGCCGCAAACATCTATTTTTTATTCATTAATTGTGAAACAATACAAATTAATCGGTATTTGAACACGTGACCTCCGGATTCGTATTTAATAGTATTACCCCTCCGCCACAAAGGCTGTATAAAGTTAAATAATAAAACCATAATATTATTACACAACGTTTCTGCCATTGAGAACTCAGATATGAGCTCTTTTTCTGTTAGATAGAAATGATAGAAACAGGAAAATCATTTTAAAGCTGCGTAAATAGATGTTCAATTGGCAAATTGAATTAAATAAATTCTAAACTAGTATTAAAAAATATGTATCTTAATTTATTATAGTGAAATGATCGAACTGTTATAAAACAATATATATGATTTGAACTCTTGACTCTGAAAGTCCCTAGAAAAACAAAACATGGACAAGATTTCTAACGAAATTTGTTTATCTGCAAAAAAATAATTTTCTTGTTCTGGCTTTAAGCCCTCTGTACACAAACCATCACAACGAAAATAATTCTGATAAAAGTGAAACTAATTGTAATATCAAGACTGAGTAATTTATGTACTCTCTTATACCTAGATTTTATGCAGTCGGTAATGCAATGCAGAGGTGGCTAATGTATTTAACTGCATGGAATATATGTAGATACAAGTACGGTATAAGATTACATCTCATCAATCAATCAATACCTATGAATGAAAAAATTTACTAATCGTAACATAGATTCATGCTGTAGTGTGAGCAATATATCGCCATCAAGAGTGCATACAGGCTTCAGCCCGCGACGAATTTTGAAATGTCACGTGATCAAGTCGGTGCCATCGATCAAAGACAGTTTGCAAATTATGGTATTGTTGTTTGATTTGTGTGTTGTTTCACCGCAAGCATTTATCTATCTACTTACAAAAGGGAAGTATCTGTGACCTGTGGCGGGCCGGCGGACAAAGGGCGGGCTGCGTAGTTTTGATTTTCATACAAATCTACAATCTTATTCCGAGACTGATGAATTGAAACCGAGAATATTGCACACTTGACTTTCAATTCAAGAGTAAAGTCACCATCTACATCATCTAGACTCTGCGTAAAGCTCGGGCAACGTCAGCTAGTAAACAGAGATTAATAAACAGTTTTGACCGGTCAGTGGTTGAGTGGGCATCGCGTTTGAGTCCCACCCGGGCGTTCCGTGTTCGATTCCTCGGCTGGCTAAGTCCTCCATCACATACAAGCAACATTTTCGGCTTTCTGTGGTGGTAGTAGGATATTTTCAAACATTGTTGGATTATTCTTAACCCGGGAATGATTGTCTTTCTTTTTTAAAAAAAAGTTAACTTTATGTTTCGACAGCACTGAATCTTGATTGTCCAGGCCTGCACTCTAGACGGCCTGATTGCTATGATACATAAAAAAATTAGTAGTTACATTACATGATTTTGGTGTTAATATTGAAAATCAAAACCCACAATACCATACATTTAATCAGTAATTTATTTGGAAAAGCGCCAAAACTATCGGAAACAGAATTGATTCCAGCAAAACTCCAACAATTCATTCCTCGTAGAAAAGAAGTTTACCTTTGTGATGTGAGAGTTTATTCAGAATGGGGAACTGAAGAATATGAAAACATCCGAAGGTGAACGCTGCAAAAAGAATAAAGTCAAGGGTTTTATAAACGCCCTTTCCTAGTTATACATCATTCCTATATTCGTGGCAGTCACTTTTATGAAGCATATAACTTAAATTATACCAATTTTCACCATTCTCCCGACATTTGTGTTCCCGTTTTATAAGGAGAATAAAGTAAGATTTATTGCGGCAGCTCGCGGCTGTGGTCGGACGGGAAACATTGGAAGGTCAGAATATAAAAAAGATTTATATCTTGAGAATTACCCTCCGCCTCCACCCCCTTTATTGGCTGCCAGAATGGTGGGAATTAGTGATGGGCATTATCGAAACATTTAAATAATCGGACGAACCGTAATCGAAAGATTCGCTGGCGCTACTTCCTTTAACTGCGGCTGTCACATATTACTTGTGCAACAGACCAAAATTGTGAATAAAAAAATTATTTTAATTTCGCGAAATGTATACGTTCGCCAAGTTGTACTGAGTCCAGGATTAAAATAAAGCTGAATCTTTATTATGTTGAAATTTATTGAAAAATAAAAAAATAAAACAAATTGATTCACTTTACTGACATTTTTAAATGTCGAAATTTCTCCTGTTTTGTTCAGCAATGTACGAAATGATAATTGAAATATCTTTTCGAGGGACCCTTTATTAAAGAAACGATTATTCATGCCAATGATCTTTCAATCGATTGGATAATTATGTCAATTCAGGCGCTGGGAATGTGAAAAACTTAATCCAATATTGGCGTGACGTGAAATATGTGTGTTTTGAGGTTGCTAATTAATTCAAATGCGTTCGAATCTATTGGATATCTCGAAGATAGTTTGATTAAGTCTACCGTTAGCGAGAATGCGAGTATACCTCGACCAATAACATCGCAATAGCGACCTGGAATGAAAAGTCTCAATTAGGCCTCGACATTTTTAGTATGAAAAAAAATTGGTTCAGAAATTACTAATTCATTCGAATGAATTTGACTCCATCGGATTATGTCGATTAAGTCCTTCACTAGTGGGAATGTGAGAATACCTCGACCAATAGCAGCTCAGTAGTGATGTGCATGCATTTGTATCCAATCGAGTGGCGGCTAGCGGCCTGTGGATCACATCAATAATGATATTATTATTACAGCTTGTTATTACTGAACACAATTTAAATGGGGCCACAGAAAGTACACAAAGTATTTCTTACAAAGGTTCCTCTGCTTTCCCATTGTTATAATTTAAGAATTGTAGTAGATATGTTATCTTGGTCTACTAGTACAAGCTTGCGTTAGAGAAAAATTGAGAAACCTACATTTTATAATGCTTCATCGTATTCTTTGCAGAACTTTATAAATTTGAATTCTTATGCCAAAATAACCTTATACAAAACAATCATTAGAACGGTCTTCGCCCATGAATGTGAGGCCGGAACACTGACAGCAAAGTCTACGAAACAGCTGGACACCTTCGAAATAAAGGTACTTCGAAGAATCTTAGGAGCGGTGCGAGAGGCTGAGGCATGAAGAATCCGCCACAATAATAAGCTCTATGATATCTACCAAACTTTCTACCCGTTTAAGGCTCCAAAGACTAAGATGGACCGGACATGTGCAACGAATGCCATGCACACGAAGAAGGTTCGAACAGGACACCCGGGAGATAAACGAAAGGCGGGCAGACCCTGAGATGGTAGGATTATATCAGGAAGGATGTAAGAGGACTACTCCATGTTGGAGATTGGAAGATGACGGCTGAGGACAGTGGGCGGTGGAGGTTTATCTCGAAGAAGGCCAAGACTCGAAATGAGCTGTAGCACCATTGATGAAGTAGAAGAAAAATTCGTAAGCCTACGTAAAGGGACATTTAAATTTATTTGCTTCTTCGGGCTAATTGATACTAAAGCCTTTCACGTTTTTGGTTGCAAGTTTGGATAAATAATCAATAATCTTGATTCAGATCGCTGCATATCCACAAGCGTTATAGGGGTCGGAAGATCATACAAATCTTCGGAATTGACTTTTTAGTGGTCGAAATAACAATAATGGATTCGATAATATAATAATAAAATATGTAATTTTTTATGAGAAAACTCTCTTTTTATAACTTTTGAAGGTTATTCCCATCAACCTAATATATCATTGAAGAAGAAGATAACACTTATAATCTAAATGAAAATATGAAAGAAAACAAGACAACTTTCATAAAGTCAATAGTTCCATATGAATAAATTCGGATACATTTATCCGAGACGCTATTCAGGTTACAAACCAATTCTTTGAATGATTGTTTCCAATAAAAAGAGTAGTTGCCTATAATATGGAAAAAGAACTAGTTGAAGATAATATTAATGATTCTAAATATTTGAAATATGAGATTGACAAATATGACGGTTTGACAGAAGGTGGCAATAGCGAAATTGGAAAACGCGCCGTCCCGGTTAGACGAGAGGTCTGGGTTCGAGTCCCAGTTGCGACCATTGTTTTTTTCTGTTTTTCTGTGTCTTGTTTTCTTTCATATTTTCATTTAGATTATAAGTGTTATCTTCTTCTTCAATAATAAAATATGTATTTATAAATCTAGAATCTCGAGTGTCCATCGAGTTTCGAGTGCACCGGTGCACAATGCTGCCAGATTATTCGAGCAGACTTCATTGAAATACCTGTAGAACAGACTCAGCCAGCTTATATTGTGTTTGTGCATTAGAGATGGAAATCGATCTTGAAATAAAATTTTAACAACTCATTTCCATTTTCCTTTTCAGAGGTGGCTCTCAAATTCAAATGTTTAATGTTACTTTAAATTTGTACTGGGTTAGCAGCTGGTCACTGTTGAAGAATCTGTTAGCCCTGTACAAGACGCCCAGTTTTCTGGAACTGTAAGTTAACTCAAAAAAGTAAAAAGTTATACTCTACAAACCTTTTTAATCCAGTTTTACTTTTGTACGCAAAATTACGGTGTTTAAAAATCCTTAGTAAGGAACGAGGATTATTTCAAGCATATTTCAATTCTTTATTTTTTTCAATTAAAAATAACAAGAACAAAAATTCCGTTGTATAAAATTCAAATAAGATCTCATTAAAAATATTCCCGAGTAATTTTTGTTACTAAAATGAGCAGCGATTTTCCTCTCGAGTGAACTAAAACGTTGATGTTCCAGTCGATTGCCCACTTACTTTTTTACGATTTGCCCATTTTGATAATAACAAAACACTTCCCATAGCCATGCCATGCCATACCATACCATGATAGCCATGCCATGAGGCCAAAGGGGCCACGATGCATCAACGTCGACAGTAAAATAGACATTTATTTATAGAAAACTTGGGTGTTGTGATTTCATCTGCGCACCATCTTGCTAATTAAATGTCAACAGATTTACCTAATAATAGCACGGAGGCAAAAAGTTTTTTATGTCATTGTAAATTAATTAAGTAATGTTATTGATTGTTTTGGCTTGCATCGTGACTAAGCAGTTTCCTACTTTATCGTCCGTATAGTATTTAATTATGTATGTACCTGTGAAAAATCAAAAATTAATGTTTTCGTTATTTATTTTTGGCGAATTATGCCGTGTTGCGCTACCTCCTTCTTTATCCAACGTTTCGGGCAACGTTACAATGTCCATCTTCAGGGCAGGTGTGTGATGATGGACACTGTAACGCTGTCCGAAACATAACGGCATAACACCCCAAAAAAAAATAACGAAAATACTTTGGCCTTGAAAATCTAAAATTAATGTGTTTAAGAAATCAACCACGGCCTCTGTGGTCGAGTGGTTAAGATCCTCGGCTACGGATGCAGAAGTCACGAGGGTTCAAATCACGGCATGAACAAGTAAATTTTATGTGATTTTTTTTATTTTTTTTTATTCCCGTCATTTGCCGGAAGCGCGGCGACGTGCGCGGAAAAAAATTTCGCCTTTTTTTAATGCGATTTTAACCCTTATGTATAAAGAAACTGTATTAAGGACAAGATCAGAATCGCTTGCGCCAATACCATTATTGACGTAGCCAATGGTTTCATTCATATAGCAATACTAGAATATTTTTAAATGCATTATCTATGACCTAGCAGATCGACTTTTCCAAGTGTCAAAAGCAAAAAATACAATGTTTTATGTTTTGAAATGCGTAAAAAGAAAGATCTTTATTTATTTGCGAGCTCCTTTGAATTATATTTTTTCATATTGGGTATGTATTCAGATATGTTTAGAATTAATAAAAACAGTTTATAGTTGTGTCATTATATTTTGTTGACATACTATTACCAAAATGGAGATTTTTTAATATTTTTTTTAGTTAGCTATTCTGAAAAAATCTCTTACAATATTTTCACGCAATCAATGAATAATAAGATACATTATCTGGTAACAGAAAACAATCGCAAAAAAACAATTCCTTTGTTTTATATGGATATTTGACCAGAAAGCAACAAGATAAAAATCGCGCGGTTTTTCGAAATACGGCTGAAATTTGAGAGGTTAATAATCTTCTATATGTTACAGTTTATTGGTTGGGAGCAGTGAGTTGGGGCTCTTGTGCGGTACCTATTCACATAAAAATAAATGCTAATAGCTTGGTAATGATTATTAATATATTTTATAAAATGAATTTTATAAAATATATTATGATAAAACTATACTAACAGACAGAACGATTCGTCATAATACACCCGATATAGTTTTACATGACAAAATTAAAAAAAATAGCTTATATCATCGATGTCGCTATTCCAAATTCCTGTAATATTCAAAAATCTGTTTCTGAAAAAAATTAGAAAGTATACAGATTTAGGAAATGAGATTAAAAGAATTTGGCATTCTCGGACTGTAAAAATATTGGTTCCATGCCAACTCGGAATGAAACCAACTCAGAACCATCTCAGATAAGTCATTTAGAGTGATAAAAAAATAATTTTAAATTAGCCGATAACTCTAACCTAACTTAACCTATTTAACCAATTTTTTATTTATATTTTTTATCACTCTAAATGACTTATCTGAGATGGTTCTGAGTTGGTTTCATTCCGAGTTGGCCGGTCACCAAAAATATTACCATTTGTTATTTCGACTACTGGCATTATACCTAGCTCTCTCATTCAAAATTTAGACTTATTAGATTTGTCAAAGAATCAATATATAAAAATGCAAAAATCGGTCATATTAAATACAAGTAGGATTACGAAAGATTTTTTAAATATTTATATTGAGGGATCAGTAGGATTTATCGGTCCAGTTAGGAGTTCTATCGAGCCGAACCCTCTATGAAAATATCTGCAGTCGGTGAAGTATTTTCCCATTTGGTCTCTGGTAGGTTGACATGTTGTTCTTGTATAGTTTTGTATTTATTATATTTATACAGTGCAATTGCATAGCGTGGATTGACTAGATGATCATTTGTAGAAAGGTGTGTGGAAGGGTTAAGTTTTTCCTGTGGGGAAGATTTAACCCGGACATAAAGTGTAGAAAACAAAAATAATAATCATCACCATTATTTAATTTGTGTCTTCTCTGCTTCTGAACATTGCGTTGCCTATTTTATTGAAGGTTGGACAACATACATCATACATTTAAGAAAAACTGGTTTATTGATTCCAAGAGATTCTTGTGCAAGATTTTTTTTATTCAAAATATTTATAATCGCAATTTGGAAATAATATCAGATGACAGCGAAAGAGATTCAGTTGCAGACAAAGGAAGAGTTTAAATTGCATTAATGAAGATTGGATTAGGGTATGAAGGGTTGAAGGTATTCCAGTGTTGGAAAAGGCTCTCGACTAGCGATCCGGAGGTCGTGGGTTCAAATCCCGGCATGCGCAAATACATTTTATTTGATTTATTTGTGTTTTCATAATTTTATCATTTCAAATAATATAGGGCACATTCCAGAGTGGAAGTTACTCTCAGTACCGCCCTGGTGTAATACCATCATTCAGAATTTAAACGTAGCTTGAAATGGCTTTAGCCGTGTCTGATGACTTTAGCCAGGTACTTCTCCACCATCCTCTTTCCCGCCTCCTTCCATCCCCAACTCCCCACTTACCTTCAGCCTCACAACAGAAACAGTTGTGACTCTTGTGAGGTATTCACATAAAAATAAAAATAAATGAAGGCCTGTACACTAAAGAAGAATTGACTAAGAACAGAAGCCTATGGAGAATATTTGTAGTAGATGGGAGATGTAACGCCGTGAAAACCCAAACTATATTTTAATACTTTTACAAACTCCTGTAATTATTTTTTTAATGCATTTCTCAAATGCAATCACAACATGCTCAAATAAATACATAAAAAAAAAACAGGAAACGATCGGGGAATTCTAATATGATTTTAATATCAAAACATTATCTGCCTCTATTCAATAACTTCAATTAAGCGTATTTGCCTTCGCGAGCATAATATAATAAATTTTCCGTTTTACCTCATTCAAAGCGACCTCATTGGCCTTTGATAATTTCCATCCAATCACTCCTCCTTTCCTCTTTGCTCTATTCAGTTCCCCCCATTCCAGGGCGGGAGGGGCCACCCTGCGCCACCACCCCGCCCTCCTGCACCCACCCCCGCCCTCCCAAGCACATCACATAAAATGTAATGTGTTTTAATTTGGAGCTAAGTAGGATTAAAGCGCCTGTAACCCTGTTGGTGGAGCGTAATTCTTGCCTTCCGCGATATTCAGAAACAATCGTTAGAGAAGACAAGTACAAATAAAATAATGTCTGATTCGTTTTATTTTGTGATTCGGGGAACTTTACCGGGAATGGCTGCTTAAAGACTCCTAACGCAGGGTTGTTTGTATGGCGGGGGGTGCCTTGAAGGAAATCACTTCTGACATACATTATTTACTAAAGTAACTGATTAAAACACATTACTAAACAAATACCGTTATGTCTCACTTGGCGAGAAACAAATAACGCGAGATTCAAGAGAATTAGAAAATGTAGACACTGCTTTAGAATTTAGGTATATAAGATTCTTGCTAATAGAACCTTTTGTATTATGATGTTCAAGAATTTTATTTTCATTCAGCTTTCGTTTGAGACAATTATTAGTCTCTATTTAATAAAAACAAAATCGTTTAATATGTAACGGAGTTTGAAGTTTTACGTTTTTTTAATTTTATTTTCAATTTTCAGTTCTTGGCCTACCATAATTTGTCAATGCACTTATAAATTTCAAAACCAAAACGCAAATAGCCTTTGTCAAAAATCTAAACGGACAACTTCTCTTCTGATATGATTTTAGATTTTCCCGGTCAAAAGTATTTTTGTTATTTATTTTTGGGGTGTTATGCCGTGTTAGCTACCTCCTTCTTTAGGCAATCTTTAACACATCTGCCCTGATGATGGACACTGTAACAATAATGATAAAAATAATTGGATAATTTGTAGAGCGCCGTTTTAGTGAAAAATCACCTCAAAGGCGGGGTACAATTTATTATAAATTCTTAGGCTCTATGTAATTTTATTATTACACATTTAATAGATACAGAAACACACTTACCTGGCAACATACTTACCTGGCAACCTCCGATAAACACACTTTAAGAAGTGAAGTTGAAGAAATGACTTTGCACGTGGAGGACATAAAATTTAAAACACTTTACATTTACTACCCTCATAACTGTTGGTTTTACATTTATAAGAAGACTAGCTTTTCCCCGCGGCTTCGCTCGCATGGTATTACGGGAAATTACTGTAGCGGTTGAACTTATCAATTATCCCCCTCCCGCATTCCATACATTCATTCCCTTACATTCAGTTTTCAAACCTCGCCTGCCACCTAAATTTCATAAAGCTACAGCTCAAAGGAAAAAATAATTATCCAATTTTGTTCATTCGTTCGGAATTTATGCGCTTACAAACATTTAGGATTTTTATTTTTAATTAAATATTTGAAAGTTTGTTAATATAATAAAAAATTACGCTATTTATTATTCCGTCTTTGTAATCGTTACGAATTATATTTTTAATGTAGGAACTCTTACCTGACATTTATTCCAAAACAGAAGCTTGTCTAAAAAAAACAAAACATATTCTAATATTTGAATTTTCTTGAGCTTAGAGCTTGGAGCTTAGAGCCCACAAATATATCAACATCGTTTCCATGGAAGCGATTTTTTTTTGACGTTAGCAAAAACTCGCTTTTGTTAGCGACAGAAAACGTATAACAAATATGGTATATTAATATTTATAATTTCATAACGCCAGAGCTTGCCATAATATACAGACTATAGTCTTCGCATATAATTTAGCTTTCTATTGGTGAATGAATTTTTAAAATATTTTTTTATTGGTTAATGCGTGAAAGCGTCATAAACAAACTCGAGCAGTTTCGCATTTATAATATTAGTATGGATTGCCAAAGTTGAGTTAATATTTATTTTAAAAGACTAGAGAATTAAGGACTCTTTAGGAATCTTTAAATCACACATAGGTAACCGCAGGCCCGCGGGCCGGGTCCAGCCCGCCGAGCTATTTTGTCCGGCCCTGGTTCATCTCGGCAAAGTAATAGAGAAATAAATTAATAGTTCCAGGGAGAGAGTTCTGGTACTTTTCACAATAATACTTCTGTAACCAGAAACTTACTGTTTTGATATGTGAAAGCTCATGCAACAGCGCGGTTTTAAAATTATGATTAAATAATAGAGAGGGCACAAATTTACATATGGAACGTATTAAGCTTCAGGGGGATTTAGTGTTAAAATCACATTTTAACAACATTGCTTAGACGGATTTTTATAAATTATATTTAGTGGAAGAAAAACACACAAATTTTCGCACATTTGCAAGAAAAATCATTTTTCTTTTTGGCAGCACATTTACGTGTGAACAGTTTTTTTCGAGGATGAAAAACACCAAATCAAAAATTCGAACGAGGAAAACAGGTGAAAATTTTGAAAATTCTATGGATTATTCTTTAGCAATACCAACGCCAATGTAATGATAGCCTCGTAATTCAAGTACAAGGCCAATCTTCACACAAAATTTTGAAATCAGTATATAATATTAATATTATGTCATTTATCAGTAAATATACAAGAAGTAGCAACGAGTTTTATTTATTTTAATATTACTTCATTATGTTTAATAATTTGGTCCGGCCCTTGACTCGTAGACAGAATGATAATTTGGCCCCAGACCTAGGAAAGGTTGCCCGTGCCTGCTTTAAATGCTGTCCGAAACGTTAGCTAAAGAAGGAGGTAGCGCAACACGGCATAACACCCCAAAAATAAATAACAAAAAAATACTTCTTTTTTTTTATTTATCTCTTAGTTATCGATAACCTAAATACCCGTTGTAAGAAGTTAAAACCTGTATTTTTCATATTTTGTTCGTAAACGTTCTTTCAAGTCTTGAAAAAGTTTGCCTACTGAACATATTGCATGCAAATGTGCACGTACAGCCTGCGACATTTACTTAGGACATTTTAGTTATAACGTCCTTTCTTTATTACTGTATTATATTATAACCTTTATTGTTTTCGGTTTTATTTGTCCATATAATTAGTCGGTGGATTTAATACGTTCAATAAATACTTGTCGTATTGTGAGTCGTGCTTTATTCATTACATTAGTTGTGTCAATTCATCCTATTATGCTCATTACGTACAAGGATTTATAATGTTTAACACGATTGTTTGCAATGAAAATTCTAATTCTACTTTAATATACTTTCGACTTATTGGTTTTTGTCACATATTTCACCTTGGACGCCATTGCGAAAATTCGAATTTGTGTATAACCTTCATTAATATAACATATAGACTGTTTTAGGCCAAAAGGCATAACAGATCACCGTTTATAAGAAAGCAGTGAAGAAATAGTGGAAGTAATAATATTACAATAAAGTCATACCATTCAGAATATTTTTTCATTTAGCGTTGTAGATATTAATTATCATTTACAATCAAAATGTTGCTTGAAAGGACTCTAGTTTAGTCTTATAGTTCCAAACCTTCCTCCTCTACGTCTCCTTCCCCACCCTGCTGCATTTAGCCTCATACCATATCCCAATTTGGGGTGCTATAAACAATCCCATTTGCTCCGGCCAGTTGGGACTCTAGTGCGGTGTTATGTTATGTAATCAATATATATTATAAAAGGAAGTGTACAATGTGCGTACCGCTAAAACTCAGAAACGAATCCCTGTACGATCTAGGGAGTTATATGGTACCTCTATCCCCTATATATCCCCTCCATACCCCAGAAGGTTCCCGTTTTTACCTGAAGTGCGTGCTTTTGAAGGGCTGGAAGTTTCGCCCTCTAGAAATCTCTAGAACAGTCCAGAATATTCGAGAATATTCGAGAGCATTTCACAACATTCCAGAACATCCCGAAACATTCTGGATTGTTTTGGAATGTTTGGGAATAGTCTGGAACGTTTGGGAACATCCTGGAACATCCCAGATCATTGTGAAACATTCCAGAACATTCTAGAATGTTGTGGAATGTTCTGGAACATTGTGAACCATACGAAGCCTTTTTGTATGGGTGGGGCTATTCATTAGTAGGGGTATATAAAGCAAGATCCGTCATGGGTTCGAATACCAGTTCAATCTCATATCAACTGCCTGAGCGAAGCCGGGTGCCCCAGTTAGTTTATTATAATAGAGTTAATCAAAAAAGGTAGTTTTTTTTCAAACATAAGTAATTCCGGTAATTTAAGACCGGTCAGTGGTTGAGTGGGCATCGCGTTTGGGTCTCACTCTGGCGTCCCGTGTTCGATTCCTCGGCTGGCTAAGTCCTCCATCACAACACAAGCAACATTTTCGGCTTTCTGTAGTGGTAGTAGGAGATTTTCAAGCATTGTTGGGTTATTCGTATCCAGGGAATGTTTGTCTATCTTTAAAAAAAAATTTACAACTACTGATGTTGAATAATTTAGATTCGGACTTTTCTCTAAAAACGTTTGTTTAAAACACTTTTAGCTCTTGAAAGGCAAGCGTTTTGTCTGTTGTGTGCTTCATAATGATAATGATGTTCAGACATTTTTAGAAAACCCTTGCCACCACAAATTCACAAAATATTTTTAAAAGTGCTAACGTATTTTTAATTTACCGAAGGAAGCAAGCACTTGGTGGTGTTATAATAATAATGAAAAACACACTTTGTAATACCCCATAAAGTGCTGTATTTATTACAAAGCGTGTTTTTCTTTTAAATTTTAATTTAAGTACTTTGAAATTTGTCTAAGACGATATCATGTTATTACATAAGCACAGTCTCTTAAAAATATTTCAACTAGACTTGGCTACATTACTGTTTGGGTGCATTGACCTTTCCGAGCAGGTTAGTACCCGCCACGTAATAACCAAAATGTCAGTAAACAGGTACAGGTACGTAGAGAATGTTGGCGTGTGAGTTTGGATCAAGTATTTGACCTTGCCAAAAATTATATTCACACGCATAAAACTAAATTCGTGACCTTGATATTTTAAAAGAATATTATGTAATTATTATAAATGCTTTGTCAGATTTATTAGTTTGAATAAGTTGTGAAGTCGTTCATTAAATTCTATTGTTTCGATATTTAGTACGGCCTTTCTTATATTATTGCTGAAACTAACAATTAATTTCGGTGAACAATAAAGAGGCGCTACTTTTAATCAAGGAGAAGAAATGGGTTATTGTATGTTTTTTTTAAATATTTATTTTTCTTTTATAATTTTAGTTTTATTCCCGTTTTAATGATGGTAGTGAGTGCTATTTAAACTGTGTTTTTTTACATTAGCTGCACACAGGAGGTCCTGGAGAAAATAATTTCCCTTTTTGGGGACGCTGTGTGGAAGTACTTTTTAAGGAAATAAAGGAGATGAAATTCTGAAAAGGAAACAGTGTGCCCAGAAGTGACGGACTTATGAATCCATTCTTCCCACTGCGGTGCAAGGCGATGAGAGAGCTAAAAAAGGCTCCCTTAACCGGTGTCTTACGATCCGGCCCGCCACCCAGTAGATGGGTAGACACACCGCCCCCAATATACAGACAAACCATGAACCCGGGCACCACTGCCAAGTCACCAAATGTAGTGAAGGGGTTGGGGTGACCTGTGGCAGAGGTATTGATTATTCAATAAATGCTTTCCATGGTGGCTTTACCCATACCCGCTTCCCAAATCGATAACGGTGTATTTGGCGTACTTAGAAAACTGTACTTTAAAAATTGTTCTTTTGTCTTTATGTCCGGGTTAAACCTTCCCCACAGGAAAAACTTAACCCTTCCACACACTTTTCCACAAATGGTCATCTAGTCAATCCACGCTATGCAATTGCACTGTATAAGTATAATAAATACAAAACAATACAAGAACAAGATGTCAACTTACCAGAGACCAAATGGGAAAATAATTCACCGATTCCAGACATTTTCATATCAGAGGGTTCGGCTCGATAGAAATCCTTACTGGACCGATAAATCCTACTGATCTCTCAATATAAATATTTAAAAATCTTTTGTAGTCCCACATGTATTCATAATGACTGATTTTTGCATTTTTATCTATAGATTCATTGACAAATCTAATAAGCTTAAATTTTGAATGGGAGAGTAGGTATAATGCCAGTAGCCGAAATAACAAATGGTAATATTTTTATAGTCTGTGAATGCCAAATTCTTTTAATATCATTTCATAAATCTGTATATTTTCTAATTTTCTCAGAAACGCATTTTTGAATATTACAGGAATTTTGAATAGCGACATCAATGATATAAGTTTTTTTTTTTTTATTTTGTCATGTAAATCTATATCGGGTTTATTATGACTAATTGTTCTGTCTGTTAGTATAGTTTTATCATAATATATTTTATAAAATTCATTTTCTAAAAATGAATTTGGTTCGTATTCATAATACGATACTAAATTACGGCAGTCAATCAAGTTTTGTTTAGTTACCAAATTTTGGTGAATTATTTTTAAAACCTGATTGTGCCTAAATGTATACTCGGACGGCGGGAATACAGAACACCCCGATATAATATATTCTATAGTTTCCGGAAAAGCCAAACATTTTCTACATAAATCATTAATTTGATTTGTATCTTTTTTTATATACTTCCTATAATTTTTAGGTGATTGTATTATTATTATGGTTTAGAAAATTAATTAAATAATATTTTGGTACATTATTAAGGAATATTTAATTCGGTTTCGAGTGGAAACCAAGGAGAGAAAAGTAAATAATATTCTTTGGTTTCTTATTAGTGTTAAATTTTCCCCTTTTTTTGATGTGTAAAGGTTTAGGCTTGTTATTGTCCAGCGGGCGTGATTTTTCTCTAAGATGGACTAATGTTTAATCAATTTTATTATTATTACAGCAACGCTATTATTACTAGCGTAAAAACTCCTCCTTTAAATTTTATAAAATAATGTGCAAATTTGTTCCCCATCAAAGTGCCCATCAATAAATGACATCACTAGACAATGAAATACAAAAAATACGGTAGCCAAAATTCTTAAAAAATACTGTGTAGTGAAAAGAATTTTCTTCTTGCGCGTATTAAATAAATCAGTTTTATTCAGAATGTAGCAACGATTTTATTTAGGCTGACGGAAAAGCGTGTGAGGGTTTTCTCAAAACGAAGCATTTGACGTTCATTATTTACAGAAATTTGTATATTTTTATAAATCTAAATAAAATATGAATGTTTAACAGCCCGCTCCAGTTTAGTTCAAACACGTGAATAAATATTTCATCTGCCAACTTCCTTGGATATCTTTGAATACGTTCCGAATCTATCAAATAAATATTTACACCGTTTTATAGCGGGCCATTAATAAGACATTTTATTTTGCCCAGTTTTGATGGAAAACATCAACATTTTATGTTCGTAGATCAAAAGTTGTAATATGAAATCAAACTATTTACGTACAATGTACGCAGTAATCTTAAAAATTGATATGATTTGCTTTGAGGGTCTCATTTGAAGATATTCACAGAACACCGATGTACGAATCTCCTCATCGTGCTATGGTCGTATATGGTTTTATCTCCAATACGTCTCGGTGAACTTATTTCTACTCCATTCATTTTGCTCTCGTTCTTTCCCTGCTAAATCATTGTCATGCATTAGGTCAACCAGGGTTATTACCAATATCAGAATAATTTCGTTATGAACTGCTGTTATCCTCGTTTAATTTTGAAATAATATCCTGTGTTAGCGAATACATTCAACCCTCCGTACCTTTTAGTTTTCTAAATAAATTTCTTTACTCCTCATCAAATGTGAAAATGCCTCGATTGTGTCAAACGTAAAGAAATTATTCGACTTGGGCTCAATTCCGTTACATAAATTTAAAATAAAAACACTTTCACACACACCCACATGATTACAAGTTCCTTAATACATCTACGATATATGTGTGGATACTTATAGGAAATCTAAAGTCTTTATTGTGAGTCATTAAAAAAACACGTAATTGATCACACGAACTAAGTAGGTATTTTTAAGCCAAGCCTGTGTAATTCTGTTTATTTATTCATTTTCGAGAAATCTAGAGTTTACGTTTTATCAGTTTGTACATGAAATAAAACATAAAATTAAACCATTTTTTCTTTCTGACTCTACTTCTACCAAGATAACATAATTAAAAATAAGAAATAATGAAAGTTATAAGAAAATTATATAAAACAAAAAATTGTTCGAAAAAATTAGGAAAAGCATTTATTTTGTGGAGCTTATTCTGGTGTAATTGAAGATGTCATATTAAGACAAGACATCATATTATAATAAAATAAGACTAGATACAATATTAATTTCGTTCAAAACAGAATTAGATAAAACAACAAAAAATTCACTAATGATTTTGGATTTTTATTAATAAAAACCTGGTATGCGAGTGACAAAAATACTAGAGTTAAGGAACATCTAAGGTCTTTAAATAATAATTATTATTATTCTGAATTTGCCAGCCACATTTTGGAGACCAATTATTCTTTTGATTAAATAAATAAAGGGTTAAAAATTTTGCACACAAACACACTGGGTTTACAATTTAACTTAGAAATTAGAAAAAGTGAAAATAATCTTTTGAATATTATTTAACGAAATATTTTTTTTAAAACATTCATGTCTTAAATTTATTTTCATTTTGATTCTTATGTAGACTTCTTGATTATTATTGTTTGTTTTAAAAGTTCATATTATTGCAATTTTCACATATTCAAAATAATTTTTATATTTGATTTTATACAAATGTTTTTTATGATACTTTTAAGTAATTAATCACCTCTCTCTATTATATTTTTGTATATAGTTCTTATTTGTCTGTACTTGTTTGTCTTTTGTTATTTTTATTAATGTTACTTATCCTAACGAAGAAACCTTTGGTTTCGAATATTGAAAATGGTTGATAATTTTGATCAACTAGCAGAGTTTTACAAAGTTATTTGTTTTCATTTAACAAAAATAATGAATTGAGTTCACTCCTTCTTGGTTTTCTTCCAGAACAAGTTTTTCGAAATCGCAAATGGGCGTATTGGCGTTTTTATTTCATTATTATTTAACATTGTTGTACAGATAACACTGAGAGATATGATTGATTCTGCCGGTTGTTCACTTACCCAGATTCCATCTACCCTTGGGAAAACAATCGTGGACAACTACTAACAATGCAGGTATAACTAACATATTATGTTATCTTGTCATTGATTGTGTTCGCGAACAATACTAGTCATTACGTAATATTATTATTTTCCAGTACCCGCCGATACTTTGTGTTTTTTAATTCATGAACAAGATTATGCGAAGATTGTTCGAGCATTTATAGCCCTTTTTATGAGTGCAGAATCCAATTCTGGGCAACATTTGTTATTCCAGGGTTTTGTGTGTCGATTTTAACCAAAGATATTGAAATATAAGAGATGTGCTATCGGCAGTTTTTACTGGGTGGGACTGCGCTTCCTGGTGTCGCCGATGGTTCCATGCCAACTGAGAATAAAGTCAACTCATCACCTCCTTGAAAAGTCATTAAAAGCTATGAAAAAATAATTTTTAATTAGCCGATAACCCTAACCTAACGTAAGCTATTTAACCATTTTTGTTATACATATTTTTTTTATCACTCTAAATGACTTATCTGAAATGGTTCTGAGTTGCTTTAATTCCGAGTTTTCCGGTCACCGTCGCCGTTTCCTGGCGTCGCCGATATCGTTAACCAAAACTATCTAATGCACATCTTCAAAAAATTAACTAAATGAACGAATTCTTTCCGTATTCCAACTATATTGTTAACCAATACTGTTGAAAATCAACTAAATTCCGTATGACCATTTGACCGTACAGTCGGGCGGCCATCATTGCATATTTCTTATATTTAAATATTTTTATTTTAACAATTCCCAAGTCCGGCTCATAAAATGTTTGTTTTCTCATTAACTCTTCTAACCAATCACATTTTTTTACGTAAAGACAAATTTATCACTTTGACTAGCACTACTTTCGATTCTTACGAAATGCGGTTTTCGTTTACGAAAATTATTTTATAAAACAACGTTGTTTAAAGGATAAAAAAACAAAAAAAAATGTATGAATTTCAAACTGAAACGGACATTTACTATCTATCATATATCATACGCCTAAAAAAATGCGCGATCTTTTCGCCAGTTTGCTTTGTCTTAGCATCCAAATCGTGGCAAAAATTTTGATTTTAAAAGAAAAAATATTTATTATCCTTCAAGAAGAAATATTTGAGCCCGAAGAGATTGTTTTTCATATTTTACATTATATTTAATGTGTTCACATTATATTCTTCCCGCAAATTACGTTGAAAATTTTTTTTTAAATTGTTGGATATTTCGACTAAACTCGATTTGAAACTCATACGTTCAATTAAATTGACTCAGAGAACAGGCGCGATTGGCGCTTTCTTTTTAGAGACAATAAAATACACGCAATGTTAGTCGAAACGACTGAGATCAGTATTCTAGGGTTAATTTCAGTTTTTTTAAACTTACTTGTATTATTAATCTAGTAAGTAGGTACTTAACTACAAGAATCATTGTTTAGTTTCGAGATAATCTACCAAAACTAGCTTTCTCATATAAGATAACTAAATTATTTAATCTGAAATAAAAATATTCCAATAATTATAATACTGTTTTTAAACAGGTACCTACCTAAAAACCTGGGGGTTTATTTACATCGTACACAGAATAATGAAGTTGACATTTCGAAACATCGATGGAAATGTGAAAATCAGTGACATTTAAATAAATGCTGAAAATCGGCAACAAAATACAATATTTATTTCTGAAAATTTCTGGAATTTTCAATACATGGTATTACCGGAATTATTCATGTGGTGTACTATAAGTTGGGATGGGATCTTATCTTTCGTTTCCTAGTTTTGACATTCAACATTTATAGGATTGCAAGAAGCCAATAAAAATAATAATAATCTTGTAAATTACTGCTAATAAATTGTGAATACAAAGAAACCCGAAGGGGACAAGCTAACAAGAGAAGGTCGATTTGATGGGATGTTTGTCGGATAACCAAAGTATCATAACGATTCCGATTTATATGTTACTCATTATGGGGTATTAATTTATATTATTTTTCTGCCCAATAAACCTTACAATAATATATCGGATACATTTCTACATTGATAGATATATTACGTAATAATAATTAGAGTTCAGAGTCATTAGAGTGAAAAATCACTTAAAGTTCCATACCGAAGTAGAAAGTTCGATAAAAGCTCTTCCGAAGCAGTAAATTCTCAATTTTATGCCTCGGATTTGCTTCTAAGTTAATATATTACAGTTATCTAAGCATACTTAATACACTATCGTTAAATTATTGTAACTGCCGCGGGGTTTGGAATTGTAGATATTATTTAGAGAACTTTATTATAATTTAGCTTTTAATGTGAAATCGATTTGTTTCACTAATGCCCTCGTTTAAGCTGTTCCAATAACAAATAACAACCCTTTTACAAGAGAGGAATGAACAATTTATGTGTCTAACTTGCTAATAATTATTCAGGAGCGAATAGGAATATTCAAACAATACCTTCTATTTATTCGAGTATACCCACCTCTATGGTGGAGGGAATTTCACGGTTAGTAAAATGTTTTATTAACGAGTATCTATATAGTAATTTATCTCTTTTATAGTAGGAATTTCATTGATTTATCGTACTAATTGATTGTATACCGAGGGTTCACATTCTATTAAATAAGATTTCCTTCAAAACAAAACATAAATGACCTTAATGAAATTTTACGTACATTCCAAAATATGTGAGATATTTAACATAATTCAATAGCATATTATTATTTCTATAGTATTATTATATCATATGGATAGGTTCTTGTTATTAAAACTAAATTTGTAACATTAACCCAAAATTACACTCTGGCCAGAACACTTCATTGGGGTGAAAAGCCATAATTCATGGGTTTTGATTTTTTTTTTTTTTATTTGTTTCTTATATAGGAATCGACCTATTTAGCTCATTTTGTGCTGAAATTATAGCATATTTACTTTACATTAAAAAAAAGATCGAAATTTTTTTTTGACAGGCTTTTACTTTGGAGTAAAAACATCTTTAGCACCGTGTGATTTGAAATTTGATAAAACCAAAAATAGCGACACTGTAAAGAGACCAACACATGCATCTATGGAATTTATACTGCGAAAGAATGAGATAATATAATCGGTCTCCTCTTTGTGCGGTGCTTCGTATCATCCCCACTCTTGTCTATTTTAGTTTTCTGAAGGTTTCACTTCTACCTCGTGTGAATTGTTTTTTTTTTAAGTAGGTATACGGCAAAACGAAAACAAGTGCCTAAATTTTGCTGTTTTTGCCTGGTAGCGCCGTACGCGGGGTTCCTTGAAGTCGACAACTCGGTTTTAAAATCACTGTGGCTACCCGAATAATATATCAAAAATCCAAAGCTACCCGACCTTTTGCAAGGAATTACTAATTTTTGTTCTATATTGACTGAACAAAACAGGTAACGGCTAAAGTTGTCAATTTGGGAGGCGTGCCGAGAACTATTTATTAGATAACCAACGCCCCTGTTATAGATCGCCCCAGTGGTTCGTTATGTTTAGTGACTTAGCAGGGGTTCCCGAGGGTTCATGGGTGAGATTAGTATAGGTCTTGGCGGCGAATGCACTTTCCCACCTACCGCGTAGCGGGCCGTATCGGGACGAAATGGTTGAGGGAGACCTAACCTAGACCTCTCCATCACCTTGCACCGCAGTGGAAGGGATGGATTCTTAGGTCCCTCACTCCTTAAGACGGCGCTTCTCAGCTCAAAAAGAAGAAGATGAAGAGATATGTAATTACGAACGTTGGACAGAGCGCGCTAATATTTTAAATGATAAAATTGTAGCGAAAATTGTCAATATAAGTAAAGTTCGATTTCGTGGTTTTTGAAGTGTCTGCGTTTTTTTCGTTTTCAAAAAAGCGTCATTTACTAATCACCTATTTTTACAAACATAATATCCCATGATTTTTCACGTTAGTGTTTTAATAATTTTTATGAGTTATTAATTAAATGGTAATAGCTAATCAAACCACTGTTATCTTCCAACATCCATCGAGGTACAGCCAATCCCATATCTTATTCAAATAAACTGTGTAACACATCTTCACAGTTCGGAGTTCGCTCCCGATGCAGCCAGAGCGGGTGGCAGAAGGGGCAGGGGTTAAGGGGTCGTTTATCACCGACTTTATATTCGCTATGGAGATTTTATATGGTAGAATTATGCAAATACAATCGGCTGTGAGTATTATAACTCTGTGAGTTATGCCCCACGTCCCCCATTCTCCCTCCCCATCCCATCCCCAACCCCCGGCCCAACTCTCCCTAACCACCCCGCAGACTATGTTTGTCTATGGAACTTCAAGAAATATTGCTCGCAAATAATGTTTATCTCAATTTAGTCTGCGAAACTTTTTAATTAACGACATAATTTTGAAATAACTCAAGCCTACACTCATGAAATAGTTCTGCCTAACTTTTCCATCAAGTTTCACCTACAATAATAATCATCTTCAACTACGAAATAACCTACAACATCATACAGAATTATGTAACTAGTTCTTCAAAGCCCTTCAGTGTTCTAATTACCGTCATGATTTTTCCTAAAAATTCAGACACCCTATTTACAACATCCATGTTTGAACATTATTTATCTACTTTTACTAGGTGAATCATGTTTTCGTTTTATAAATATAAAACGAAAACATACATGTTATTACGACAAATAAAAATATTGTATATTACATATTTTGAAAGACATGTGGAATGTGGATCATTTTCTCGTTTCTATGTTGAAAGCGTGGATCACACTTACAAATATTTTTTTCTTGCGCACGCTATGATTTGAACCCGCGACCTTCGGATTGCTAGTTGAGGGCCTTACTCCTTGACCTTGACACACCCCTTTCTTTATTCACATTCATACATCATTTCATACAAACCCTTCATCAATCAAGTATTTGGTTCACCTCGGGCGTTGCCGAGTTCTACCATTCACATTTCCGTCAATATTGGCAATCCTCGGCTAACACAAATAATTTAACAATCTTTTTAGAAGTGCACAAGGAATTAGATGTCTTTAATATATTCTGAAAGGCTATTAAATATAAGTGGAACCTGACACAAATAATTTATTCGACCAAAAGAAGATTTAGTTTGTTTTGCCACAAAGTTGAGAATAGAGCCTGTTTCTAGTAGTACGAATTTGCTGTGTTCTTTCTGAAATATTAATATTACTAACACATCTACAAAGCGTTTGCTCGATATTTTCATGCTTTAATAATAATAATAATGATAATAATTGCATAATTTGTAGAGCGCCGTTTTTGTTAAATATCACCTCAAGGGCGCTTTAAAATTTATTTTGAATTCTTAGGCTCCATCTAATTTTATTTTTTAAAAATAGATACAGAAACATACTTACCTGGCAGGTCACTTCCGATAAACACACTTTATTAGAAATTTTATGCTCGGAGAAGATATGACTTTGTACGTGGAGGGCATTATATTTAAAACACTGGACATTGCATGATTTTACATTTGCTACCCTTACCACTGTTGGTTTTTCATTTATAAGCAGATTAATGCCAAAGTTGAGTTAATATTTATTTTAAAAGACTAGAAAATTAAGGACTCTTAAGAACTAAAGATTTCCATGAAATGACCTTTACAAAAGCTTAAAGTAAGAATTTATTTTTTATTTTGTAACTATATATTATTTTTTTACATTTTTATATTAAACGTGTTAGGTATATAAATATATATAATAGCGATTATATTCATAGTCCTCCTCACAGGAGATCCTGTGCTAAGGGGGACGTTATTTTGGATAATTTTTCAGATACTTCTATGGTTTAACTTCATAGTTTGGGTCAGGTTTTCCATAAACTGCTACGACGATGTTTTCAGTATATTAGTAAGTTCATTTTCCTACAGTTCCTTAAGGCCGCACTCTTGAAACGCACGGCGCCGAAAAAGAAGAAGATTGAGAGATGTAATTACGAATGTTGGACAGAGCGCGCTAATATTTTAAGTCGTACAATAGCAGCGAAAATTGTGAAAAAGCTTAATAAAACATGACTCGTTTAAAATAGAGCAAAATTCTCGTGGAACGTATCTTAAGTATCATTTAACGAAACATTGTGAATTTTTTCACAAATATAACTTGTAAAATAAAAGAAATAGACTTGTTTAAAATAATTTTCGGGGCATACTTTGCGATTTTTTTCTATGGAGGGAATTTCATATAATTTGCGTTTCGGCGTGGAATGTTTCTAGATATTATCTTCAAAAATAACATATATTTTTTTAAGAGCTTAAAAACTTCAAATGTTTAAGGGAGATATGTAAAAAATTGGTCGAAATACGAATAGTAGACCCATAAGCCAACATTTAATTTCCTTAATGAAACTAAGTGGGAGTTTTTTTTTTTTTTTTTTTTGTTATTGTTTTTGGGGTGTTATGCCGTGTTTCGCTATCTCCTTCTTTAGCCAACGTTTCGGACAGCGTTACAGTGTCCATCATCAGGGCAGATGAGTAAATGATATTGGTGAGAGTGTTTACTTATGTGTGTCGAAGAAAAATAATTTTAAATTAGCCGATAACCCTAACCTAACATAACCTATTTAACCATTTTTTTATATATAATTTTTTATCACTCTAAATGGCTTATCTGAGATGGTTCTGAATTGGTTTCATTCCGAGTTGTCCGGTCACCATTTAGTATGTGGCTCTGGTTTTATGAGTATGTGAGGTGTCCACCTCTGAATCATTTTTGAGGTGATGTACCAGAATGTTTTTGGCATAGATTTTCTGTATACCTGGTACATCAAACTGTTTAAAAATTTCTGTTGCTGACGTCATTATGGGGACATTTAGTATGGTCTTTATGGTGGTAATTCTGAGTTTTATGTTTTCCAGTTGTTTTACGTGTTTTGATGCTACTGAGCCCCATCTAATAACTCCGATATATACTTTCATTTTTTGAATACGTAGCTGAGTTTTGTTAGCTTTTTTGAAGTTCGATCAATGTGTGAATTCCACTGTAGTTTTTTATCAACTTCAATCCCAGGATATTTATTACTTTTGGTTTGGGCTACATGCAATAAGATTGTCATCTGCAAAACTCATTATGTTTTCATTGATGGGAAGATTCATAAGGTAATTTATATAAATCAGAAATAGTATCGGTCCTAATTCTCTTCCTTGGGGGACACCGAATTTAATTGGTAGAGTTTTGCTCTTTCTTTTACTAATTTCTACAATTAGTTCTCTCACAGTTAAGTAACTTCCAAGTAGGTTCAGAGTTGTTTCGGTTATTCCATTTTTTTTTAGTTTTAAAAACAATATTTCATGATCAATTTTATCGAACGCTTTCTGATGATCAATGAAAACTGCTAGGCATTTTTGCGTTCATCCAGTTTTCTAATAATTGTATTTGTTACATTAGCAATAGCGTGACGTGTATTTGTTACATTAGCAATGACGGCCTCCGTGGTCCCGAGGCAAGACTCTCGACTCACAATCCGAAGGTCGCGGGTTCGAACCCGGCGTGCGCAAATAAATTTTATTTGATTAATTTGTGTTATTTCACAATTTATTCATTTAAAATAATATATCGTATATTTGCGGCACATTCCAGAGTGGAAGATACTATCAGTATCGCCCTGGTGTAAGACCACCATTCATAATTGAAACGTTGCTTGAAATGGCTTTAGCCGTGTTTAGTGACCAGATCTGAATAGCCAGGTACTTCCCCACCTTCCTCTTCCCTATCTCCTTCCCCTCCCCACTACCTTCAGCCTCACAACATACCCCGATTGGGGATGCCATAGTCTCACTGGCTCCAGACGGGAGCAGTTGGGACTCTTGTGCGGTATTAACTGTAAAAAAAAAAAAAAGCGTCACCCGTACCCAGGTTCTTTCTAAAACCAAACTGCGAAGATGATAGTATATTATTAGTATCCAAAAATGTAATCACTTGTTTTTTATTACTTTTTCCAATATTTTCGATAGAGGAGTTAAAATACTAATAGGTCGATAATGAGATACATCATTTTTGTGTAATCGTAGCAATTTTAAGACAAACGGGAAAAATACCTTTTGATAATGATAGATTTACAAGGAACGTCAGTGGTTGGATCAACTCATTTTGTAGGTATTTGCTTAATATCTGTTTATTTCCCGAAGAGGTATTTGTGTTTAAGGAGGCTGTAATATTTCTTATTTCATCACTTGTTTGTAGGGGATTCGTCCCTTTTAAATTAATATGAAACATAAGACAAATCAAACATCATCATGGTCACCCCCCATGTTTACTTCGTTTTAGTGTCAGCTTAGTAGGTCCCATTATTTGTAAGAAACATTAATTCAGCAATACTGTTCTTGCAATATATTATTTTTAATATTTTATAAAATTATTAACCTACAAGTGAGGTTAAAAATTGAAATGTAAACAATAATACCATGTAAAGAAACAATGCATAATAAACAATATCACGTTAGCTGGCGTAAAATAATGACATGGTTCTAAAAGACAACAGACTCAGAGTAAGAGCGAAATTTATGTCCGCATAAAGTCATGAAGAGGTGATTTCAAAAGAATAAACTTTTGTAGTAAATTCACGTTGTCACGCTTGAACGAAATTCCAAATGACGTTCATGCATTCGGGAAGGGAAAAATGTAATATTCTCTGCCGTAAATGGTTGATTTAAATTTTGTTGAATATCTATACATATATTTGAAATGTAAAGAAGCGCAGATACGAGAATTTCGCAATGCTTGCAGAGTTCTACAGTGATTTCCTGAAATGGCAATAATCATGGTTAGTGACTAGATCTGAATAGCCGGGTACTTTCCAACCTTACTCTTCAACATCTTCTTCCCATAACCACTCCCTGCAGCCAAATATTGACGTGGTTTCAAGTGAGTATGTCACGATATTTTTTTTTCTCAGAAATTTTCGTTATCGAATCGCGTAAAATAAAAATTGATTCAGTTGGACGTTGCGTTGCATCGTCACACAGAGAGTTTGCATTGTGAATGCGTAATTTTTTCATCAATATGTAGATTTATTTATATGTTGTTTGACGTAGTTTTGTTTTAACTCTAACGTTTTGCATTTCATCTGTCTGTAAATGTTTTGTACATTCCGTTTCCGTTTCAACCTGGTGGCCATTTTAATAGTTCAGTAAATGTTATTTTTTCAAGTGTGAAATCGTAGTGTATATTTGGACTTTTTTCAATATTTTGGTACCTGCCCGAAGAAGTTTGAAAAAATAAATATCATTGAGATAGTTACGTTTCTTTGAACAAATTGTATAATGCTGATTTGAAAAAAAAATCGTTAAATGTGTGATTTTATAACTAAGCAGATAGGTATTTAAGGGTGTATTTATAATTTTTATGATTGAAGAGGAAATTTTGATTTTGATTTATTAAGTTAGACAAAATTTGAAACGTACTTTTTTAACGCGAGATCTACTAGTGTACCTTTTGATGCAATTTTTGTGTTAATATTTGAAACGTACCTTTTTTAACGCAAGATCTACTAGTTTACCTTTTAATACAATTTTTTGTTAAAGTTAGAAACGTACTTTTTTAACGCAAGATCTACTAGTGTACCTTTTAACGCAATTTTGTGTTAAAATTTGAAACGTACTTTTTTTAATGCAAGATCTACTAGTGTGCCTTTTAACGCAATTTTGTGTTAAAATTTGAAACGTACTTTTTTTAACGCAAGATCTACTAGTGTGCCTTTTAACGCAATTTTGTGTTAAAATTTGAAACGTACTTTTTTAACGCAAGATCTACTAGTGTGCCTTTTAACGCAATTTTGTGTTAAAATTTGAAACGTACTTTTTTAACGCAAGACCTACTAGTGTACCTTTTAACGCAATTTTGTGTTAAAATTTGAAACGTACTTTTTTAACGCAAGAACTACTAGTGTACCTTTTAACGCAATTTTGTGTGCTTAGTGATGTTATAATATCTATAAACTACTTCTAAAGCACTATCTGTGGAAAATGGCAGTAATTCCATAAATGTCAAATAAATTGATGTTGTAAATTAATTTTCCTTAATTTCAAAGATTAAGCGGCAGCGATCGGCTAGCAAATGTGATAAGAGATCGTTTCTTACCAGCTCAAACCACAAATCATTATAGAATATAGTTATTACGAAAATACGTACATTATCCTCATTATGTTCCAGTCTCATACTGGCAGTCGTACGTACAAGACGCAATTCGGGACCGCTGAACGTTCGCAAGTATTAATCTACTTTACTTTCTACTTTGTAAGTATAATATGTTATGTGCCTATGTGGAAACCAAAAACCTCCCGATTCCCACAATTATCTTCTACAAATGGCCCCGTTACTAGTGTGGCGACTCACGAGGCGAACCGACTATTTTCGTAGTGGTATCATTGTTTCACGTACGCTGGCCACACCGTTTCTGTATCGCGGTCGATAACACATGTATTTTGTCAATCTAAATCTTTCTGATAATTGTCGCGCTTGATAATTTAACCTGTAGCTAATGTTTTAAAGTTACAAATAAATGCAAATCACTATCGCCAAGTGTTATTATTCAGAGATTCCCGCGACCATAAGGTCGCGGGAATCTCTATAATCTCATGGTATAAACCATGGTATATTCCTGGTAAGTTATACTTTCCCATCAGCTATACTAGAAAAATAAATAATGTGTTCTCATTATAAAACATCAAACAAATAAATAATAACATTGATTTTAAAACAAAGCGAATATTATATCTTATAAAGGAATATATACCTACTTTTCGAAAACCCGAAAGATTTTATTTCACCCTGTGCTTTTACAACGATAATTCTTTTGACAGACCCTCTTTCCACATTGATTCCGATCATAAGAGTTTTCCATGAACACCTCTAACTTCAGATCTATTTCTACAAAGAATTTTATATTATAAACTACCTTTTGAACCCGGCTTCGCCCGTATTTTCTTTAATTTGTTGACCTTCCATCAGATGAAAATGTTTTTGTTAAATGAACTTAAAATCATATTTTAAAAAAATAATAATAATTCTATTAGTGAATGTCTTGCTTGTGATAACGCGAATGAATGACTCTGGAAAGTGTAAGTACGTAATATTAAAAATCAGTAATACTTTATACAAAAATAACAATGTTTCCATTTTCCGATGGGTTCAAATCAGCATTTTCTTTTAAAAAATGCTGGTTGGAGTGTACATTTCGCGAGCTTTCACGGGAACAAACAAAAACACGCTTCAGAAAATATAGTAATGGCAGGTAAGTAACTACCTATATTTTTTGTCATTTTTACATTACCTTCAGTTGTAGCAGATTTAAAATAACCAAGGAAAACCTATTTCGTGAAAATAATGAATTCAATATTATTCTTTTGAATGAAATTATAAACGTATGGATTTAAGCACCCACGAAGTATTGATGCAGAGGGGAACCGACGGAGTGGAAACATTTGATGATCGAAACAAAATCCCGTCCTTTTGAGTTGCCACCATTTTGTTTTCACGAAATACAAAATGGCCTCTCTAAAGGGATATAACTTCAAATAAGGTGTGCATCTTTCTAGCAGGTATCTGGTTTTATAGTTCAATAAGTTCTCGTTTATTTATAGGGTTGTCATTTGAAATTATTTTAGATTGTATTTCTCTGTTCTTATTCTGGTTGTCAACCCAAGGTAACAGTAGAACGAATTACAAAAATACTTTGGTAATTATAGATGTTATTTGCACAATTTTCAGAAATATCACCTCTTTTTTAATCACTTAAAATTACAGTTAATAAGAAGGTATCTTGAAAATGTGAATGTCGCCAAAATGTGAATGTCGCCAAATTTGTAAAGTTACTTCTTGTTCATAATTAGACATATGCAGTGTCAATTTGGCAAAATTTGCATGGAAATAAATATTGATCCTCTCACTTGACTCAATTGACTGAAATTTTACTAAAGCCTTAAAAAAGGCTGAAACATGCGCTATGCATTTCAATTTGGAAGGAAGGATTGGGTACCGCTGCCTCTAGAACCATTTATTGGATAACCAACACCTCTCTATCGGTCACCTTAAGTGGTTTGGTGACTTAGCAGGGGTAGCATTTATGTATACGGTATGTCCGGAAACTAGTGGTTCTAGCGGGAATTGATGAATCTATATCACATGGAACCTACAACAAGTTTTTTCGATCTGTGCGTTTCTTATTTTCTTTTTTTTCTTGGGCAAAGAAAGGGTTCATAAGACTGTTGAAGCACGGTTACGTTTTTGAAAGACAATGAATAACTAACAGTAATCCCGTAGCAACTGATTTTTTTTCAAATTTAACCTAAAACCTTTCAACTCGATTTACTCGATAACGAAAGCTCAAATTATTATTAAGTTGAAAAATACCACAAAATTGACTCCAAATTTTTTTATTTATTTTTATTTATTAGTAAAAACAGCATTACACCAATACATTGCAAAAGCGGTTATACAAGATACATAATCATTACGTTTAGAGTTAAGACATTTATTTAATAAGTGTTATTTCACGCTTAATATCATTGCAGGAAATGTGGAAAATATCCACATTTCCTGCAAGACAGTTAATTAATCTAGTAAGTATTCCCAAATATCATGTAGATTCACCAGCATTCCTCTTAGGGCCTCCGCTCGTGGAGAAGCTGAAAAAAACAGTTCTCAACGCAATTGCAATCAACCTCCTTAACAAAATCGATATTTTTCTGTTCTGACATGTCAAAACTTGAGAGTTAGTGAGCCGCTACCATAGCAACCTGTCAACAATGCAACTGAAAACTCAGCACTGCTGGTCGCCGCGGCAGCGGCGTTTCAGTTGCATTGTTGACAGGTTGCCATCGTAGCGGCTAACGAACTGTCAATTTTTGACAGTTCGTTAGTACCGTGTATATATATATTCTATTCAGACCCAATCAATAAATACAGCTAAAGCTATTTCAAGCAACGTTTGGATTCTGAATGGTGGTCTGTCTCCCTTTTGATAACTATATTATAATAACTAATGTTTTTCGAATACAAATAATAATATAAATTCTATTTGTAGGTATTAAATCCTCTATGCTTTATGGTAATTTATGGTATCCGGACTGCAGAATCTACCAAGCGTCTCAATAATTCACTCGCTAAGTGTAACGACCTCGTTTCGTTACATTTAATCTTTTATCAATTGCATATTAATTCAGAGCACCACAATACATTACCATGTTTTAATTGAGAGGGACGGCCATTTATATTCATCATCTTCTCGTGTGAACGAGTATCAAAGATTGGAGTATTTCATCATTTTTAACTGAAAATCAACGCACATCAATCAATAATGATTTATTAATCAAGAAGCATTCTTCCCTGAGCTATACTTAAGTGAAAATTACAACCGTTGATGATATTATAAAGTCGACCCTATAATGGTCGGCCCGAGATAATAATTGGTATGGGATAATCTCAGTCAATCAGGATTCCGTGCAGTCAAATTGTTCCCAATTTCACTTAATTTAATACTTAAATCTTCCATGGAATTAAGTTTAAGACAAATTGGCGGTAATTTTGTGTGAGAGGACCGCCATAGATGGTAACATCTAAATACTGTTTCAATATAAAAATAAATCAAACCAGAGAGTGGTAAATAATTATCAGTATCGCCCTAGTGAACGACCGCCATTCAGAATCAAAACGGAGTTTGACATCGCTTTAGCCGTGCTTGGTGAGCGGATCTGAATAGCCTCGCTCTTCCCCATCTCCTTCCCCTCCGTTGGGAATGCCATAGTCTCACTGGTTCCGGATTAGGACTCTTGTGCGGTGCCCACATTACTCCCAACCGTCTAGAGCCAGAAAGACTTTGGCATCGCCAATTCGGGTACGAGGCCGGTGTGATCTAGCGGTAAGGCTCTTGATTCGCAATCCGAAGGTCGCGGGATCGAATCCCGGCGCGTCAAATAAATTTTATTTGATTAATTTGTGTTATTTCAAATTATCATTTAACATAATATGCAGTATATTTGCGGCACGTTCTAGAGTGGAAGATACTCTCAGTATCGCCCTGGTGTAAGACCACCTTTCAGAATTGAAACGTTACTTGAAATGGCTTTAGCCGTGTTTGGTGACCAGATCTGAATAGCCAGGTACTCTCCACCTTCCTCTTCCCCATCTCCTTTCCCTCCCCACTACGTTCAGCCTCACAACATACCCCAATTGGGGATGCCATAGTCTCACTGGCTCCAGACGGGAGCAGATGGGACTCTTGGGCGGTATTCATATAAAATAAAATTTAGAAATATTGTGATGCTGAATGTAGTGGGGAGCGGAAGGAGGTGAGGAGGGGAAATTGGGGAAGTACTCACGTATTCAGATCTGGTCACCAAATACGATTAAACCCATTTCAAGCAACGTTTCTATTCTGAATAATTCACAATTATTGTGGTATTTCACCAAAGCGATACTGAAAGTATTTACCACTCCGGAAAGTGCCGCAAATTTTCTTTAAATTAATACATTGTAAAATAACACAAATTTATCAAATACAATTTACTGACTGTACTTTACCAATTCTATCTTTCTTTGCAAAAAATATTTCGGTCGCTTACTATAAATAATATGGTTTGTCTGATTATTCTTCTGTGCAAAATTAGATCTGATTATATTTTTTTTGTTTTATCATCTTGACATTCTGTCCCACAAATCTGAACCTTTTTACGGTATAATGATAATCACAAAATCTGTAACCATAAAAAAGACAGCTTTCATTTACTTTCCTTTAAATACATACATGTTTCTTTCCATTCATTTCTGAAGCATTCGAGTGTAATTTCGTACGATAATACTCAATCAAAGAATGTAATTTTGTTATTATTTTATTGTAATTATAATTTTGTTTATATTTATTTATAGTTATTGTAGATATTGTTAGCTCTACAATAATGATTGCGAATTCACTTTGTGGCATAATTTTAATTAAATAAAAATAATAAATTTTGCTTAATCCACTATTTAATAAAAACTTTAAATATGTTTCTTCATCGGGAAATAAAGTTTACAGAAAATTAAGAGACATAAAAGAATACACAAAAAAGCGGTGGGAGAAGTAAATCAATTAGTTATCATTTTAAAAAATAATTGTTTTCATCAATAAAATTATTATAAAATAATTATTGTATTTATTAACAAACACTTTTATAAATTTATTCTACAAAGAGTAACCAAGATACGTAAATAAAAAATATTATTTCAATGTGTATAGGTATTCATGTGAAAATAAATTTCGATTATGGCTATTTTTATATTATCTAAGACTATTAACACTTATTCAAATTTCTAAGATTTAAAATGTATCTAATAATTGTGTTCCCATTGCATTTGTAAGTAATTTTTTTTATGTCAAAAGAATTTTTTTTTCAAAAATGTGGTTGGCGAATTCAGAATAATTTTTTATAAAAAGGCTACAATCGTTGCAAATAAATAATATATTAGGTGTTTCTAGCTTTGCATATTATATTATAGCACTTGAGGTGATATTTCCCAATAATGACTCAGAAGGCTTAAATTATTCAAATGCTTTTGCATTATCATCATCAGTATATTAATACGTGAAGCAAAAACTTTGTACCCCTTTTTACGAAAATTGCGCGGACGGAGTAATATGAAATTTTGCACACTTATAGTTTATATAGAGAATGAGTGCATAATGCTAATCTTTTTTTTAATTATGCATAAAAAACACATAAAAAAACTTTACAATTATGGTCGAATTTCGACCATTGGGCGACCACTAGTTCTAAGAAATACCTATTCCTATGTATATGTCTTTCTTACTCTGCTATTAAAGTAAACAATAATTTAAAAGCAAACATATCGTACGTACACCGCGATATTGATCATTGCGATCGATAGTGAATGCAACAAATGTTTGTCTACTAAAATAAAATTAATACGATAATAACGATGAATACGAAATCACGTTACCAATTTGATGCACTACATCATGGATATATTAAATTTATATTAGCACAAATGTATATTTTCATTGTAACATTAATTACTCCTTTTAACCTCAACTGAGATTAACAAAAAATATGTGATCAATCATACGAATAATAAAAGCTGTCTGAGGATTGAGTTTTTTTTTCTTGTCTTATTACGTTGTGTGGAATCATTTACAAAATGAACAAGACAAAACATAATTATCATTAGCATAATAAAAATGTTAATAATAATAAAAATAATGATCCTTTGGACCATTCAATTTCTTCGTCAATAGCGAGGCCTTTATTCCTCACTACAGAAGTCATTTTAAGATACACGAATAAGAATCATTCTGTGCTTTGTAAAGCTCTCTCAAAAAATATTTTAGTTTACAAACCGGTTATAAAAACTGTTCCGACAACAACTGCCGATCACAGCCAAGGTTTACCTTCTGATACAATACGATTAGGTTTCCATCTCTTTCTTTCGCCTCGATAGTTCTGAGAAACGTTCCGATTGACTCTTCTTCGTGTAGAAGTGTATTTTGAACGACCACAACAGACTGGGAAGTCGAGGAATCCAGGTGATGTAGCACCAACTTGTAGTATGGAAAACGTATTGAGAATATACCTAATCGGGGTTTTGTCGTTTCGTTCTTGGTTTGCTGGTTACAATGTTAATTATAAAGCGACAGCGTTCAATTATACATCTGCCTTTATTTGAAGCTTTTCTCTCCGGCAGCCCCGACGAAATGAACGAAACGCTACGAGATCGTAAAAAGTTATCGTTGTGTTTATTTGTTTGTGTTGTTTTTTATAGGCGGACACAATATTTTGGAATTATTCATGCCTCGGTGGGCATTTTAATGAGTATTTTGATTAAAGACAACGACTTTATTTGTTGAATGTAAAACGAGAAACAGGAGTCGTGACTTCTGTAGACTGTTAATTGCCTTTATTCCTACTAATAAAATTGACTTTCATAATATAAATGAGACGCAACTCTCATTCGAAAACAAACAGTCACGAAAGCTTTTTACGCCACTAATTTGACTATAAATTTTATTCGTCGATAGTAGATAGCTTTCTGTTCTTGTTCCTAATGATTTCATCTCACGGAAAGCCTTGTGAATTACGGTGACCGGTAATTTGTCTTACGATTGTAGGTCAACAATTAAATCTGTGGCCACTGAGAAATTTATTTAAATTTTTTTCATTCTCTATTGTCGGGTTTAGTCGTGGATTAGTCACATTAAAAATAAAGTAAGTACATTTCTATCTTATTGGGGACTACCACTGACACGTGAAAAATCAAGGGGTACAGCAAGCAAACGGATTGCAATCTTTAGAGCATAGGCGTCAGGTGGGAATGCTGTCCTTGCTCTACCGATATTACAATGGAAGATGCTCCGAGGAACTAGCGTCATTAATCCCTTCGGCACCGGTGCATAGTCGGGAAACACGCCAAAACACGCGCCCAACATTTGTTCACGGTTGACATTAGTCACATGAGAACAGGTCGTTTCTACGACTCGTTCTTGAGTTCAACAGCTCGGATATGGAACGATTTGCCGGCCTCTGTGTTTCCTCCCTTCTACAACATGGGTCTCTTCAAGACCCATGTTCACTCCTTCCTCTCCTCAAAAACACCCTCCACACAGCATCTTCAAAGATGACATAGGCCCTGAGGGAAACTATTTCCTTCAGGGCCTCTTTTGTGGAGTTAATGTAAAAAAAAGCAAATCAGTTTTAATTTTGAAAATGACACAAATCAAATAATTTTCTGTTGAAATATTATATTACAGGCAAGTAGGTACGCTTGTCTGAATTCTTCTCACAATCAGTACCAATGCTAAAAACAGCACTTAATTTCGAATCAAATTTAAGTTAATTGAATCAGATTTCACTCAGGACTAACGCACATCACAGACAAGCGCAAGTAACGATTAGTAGATTTGATAACTTATTAACTTCATTGTAATATTATTTTTTCGCTGATGTTTTGTTTCATAATGAATTGAATATTCATTAGAGACTAATCGAAAAGTCAATGGACGGAAAATAAATAGATAATCGTGTTGGAATATCCGAGGCACCATCGAGCGTTGTAAATATATTCGGGTGATTGTAAATAAACTTTGCAATCATGCCAAAAAGGAAGGCAGCCAAAAAAATATGGGAATTAATTATTGGGAATAAAGTTTGTAATTCTAAGATTGAAATATGAGAGCCATGAAATTACCGAATTTAGAAAGGTCTCGATAGCTGAATTGGTAGAGACGCCAGTCCTAGTAAGGCTAGAGGATCTGGCTACGGCTCCCAGTAGCGACCGTTATCTTTTTTTTCTATGTATTTAGTATATATTATGTGATTCATATTTTTATTTAGAGTTGTTAATATAATAATCAAATATCAATATATGTACTCTTTTCGGCTTTGAGTTATTTTTTTCACGTAAACGGTGTTTTACAAATTATCCAAGCATAATTTTTTTTTTTTTATAAAATTTATATTGCGTATTTTTTCAAGTGCGTTTGATATTTGTACGACGAAACGGAAAAGAGAGGAACACATACATCTACAGGATTTAGCCCAAGAGAGAATGAGATATCAATAAAAAAAAATTATTTCGCGTACTCAGTTCCAATATAATACGATCAATCCACAGTCCCACGCAAGTCTATTTTAGGGTCGTGGTATAAAGCGCTGACGGACCTCTGCAGACATTCAGCGGGCCAAGGATCGAATCCTACGAAATCCAAAAAAAATATCCAGTCTTCAAACCCCTCCAAAATGAACTGGCAAGGAAAACACAGAAAAAACTACATCTATCGACTCCAAAGAAGAAAACACAAATACTAATAAGATGACCAAATGTATAGGAAAAAAACAGATGCACTGGAATTCGGCGACAAAAATATGGAAAAAATCATCCTTCACATTGATAAAAAAAATGCTTTGTAATCTCCCCATTCTTGTCTACTTTAGTTTTCTGAAGGTTTCACTTCTACGGCGTGTGAATTGCATACTCTGATTTTTTTTTTCAAAATGATGCCAGACAATACAAAGTACCTACTAACTAATTTCTCCCCAAGGTACGGGACTCACTAGGAGAGTCAGGACAGCGCAGGACGAACTTGAAATTTGAAATAAATTAAACGCGAAGTAAACTCTGACAAAAGTTCCATTTATAACAAGTTGAACAGCTATTTGTTTAAATGCAAACAAAACATAAATGTGGATCTGTCGGGGAAGGCAGAGAGAGGAGTGTGGAGCTCGCAGCACAATACACACATCCGCCAGAACATCAATCACCGCGACTTAATGGACGCCTGTCATTCTCAAGCAAGGCATTCCTATTTCTGTGAGCATTATTCACGTGACTCCCCCTCATGTTTCTCTCCTCTCTCCTCTCCCCTCTCCCTCCCACTTTCCTCCTCGCGGAAACATATTTATTTTACTTAAAAAGTAAAGACTTCAATATCGATCCTCTAACTTTAAAGGGCTACCGGTGTTTTAAACTTTGCGAGAATCGCTCATTTTCATATAACCTTTAACAAGAGGCCATTTTGATAGCAGTTTTTCATATATGGTATTCATTGACATCCTGTAAGGGGGGGAACCTTTTTTTACACTTTTTACACTATGCCCTGAAGAAAACAATAACATACATTGTAATTTTTTTTTTTATTAGAAAAAAAAGTAAATATTTACAATAAATGATAATATATTACATTTCATATCAGACTTTTTTTGGTTACCCAATTAGTAGAGAAATATTCTCGGGTCTAACTGGGGAGCTTGTCTATGTAATTATATATATAGATAATAAATAATATGCATAGTTACAAAAATGGAAAAATAAGATTTTCAAAAATACTGTGAAATATTACAAAAATATTGTACAATAAGAAAATAACATATAATTAAAGAAACAGAATATCAACAAAAATCAACAAAAAATCAACAAAAATATTAGCAACATATCTGAATATATCTGAAAATCATAAAATAATATAATAATATTTCTCTCAGGGCCTGTGATATCTTTGGGGACGGTCTTTAAGAGGAACGTATGCGCGGCCCATGTCGGCCAGCTTCATAGAAATCTAAAATTTAGATTTAAGATCAAAATACCCAACCAAACTGCAAAAATTATTTTTCTAACCAAAAGGTATCTCAAATATCTAGTACGGATGTGAGCTACTTTATTTATTTTTGCTTTAAAGTATAAGATATAGGCCGTTAAAGATTTTGGTGTTTCGTGATTTTAGAGGTAATTTTGACAATTATTTGTGAGTAAATGAATGACATTAAAATAATAATATAACTATATTTATTTTCAAAAAATAATTAAAAATAAAATAAAACATTGTTAAAACGAATTTTTTGGGTAGTAATTTTAAAATATAAACAACAAAATTTTGTTCCGCCGTAAATAGGTAATTTGTGTTTTAAATGTACACCATCAAAATGATTTTTTTGTTAATTTTTTATTTTTTATTTTATATTTGATTATATTTCTATGATAAACAAAGTAAAATTATTTTTTTATTGTTTTTCATTTACTCACAAATAATTGCTCAAATTACCTCTATAATCATAAAATATTAAAATCTTTAATGGCCTATATCTTACAATTAAAAGCAAAAATAAATAAAGTAGCTCACATCCGTACTAGATATTTGATATAACTATTGATTACAAAAATAATTTTTCAGTTTGGTTGGGTATTTTGATCTCGAATCAAAATTAAAGATTTGTATCAAACTGGCCGAAAAGGGCGGCGCAAACGTTCCACTTTGCGAGAGGAGAATGAAGGAGTGAACATGGGTCTTGAAAAGACCGAGAGAAGGGGGAGGAAAACAGAGGCCGGCATATCGTTCCACAACCGAACTGTTGCACTCAAGAACGAGTTAAGAAAGGAGAATCAAGGCTTTTTTTAAGTATTTTGGGACCCAAGACAGAGGTGGTTGCCAAATTCAACAGTGGAATGAACTTGCGATTTGCACAGGGTCAACAGTTGTGTATATTAAACTGCTCTTATTTTAGGAGTAATGAAAATCCAGTAATGGTTGGTATTTCAGTATACTCAGGAATATTACCAGTCGGATTTAATTGTTAGGTTTTCTAATTGAAGAACTTAAATATTTTCGCAAACCGTGTTTAAAAAATAATTGAAATACCAATGAAAAGTCGTAAAACTTGCTCCTGAAAGGATAAGCCGGATTGGACTTATTTTTAAGTTAACTGGAATTGCTAATAATATGATATTTCGGCCCCACGTAGCAGACTTAGTAAAGCAGGCAAGGTTAGTCACTACATCTCATCCTCGGTGTGCCTCCAGATCAGTTAAACTGGGGCGCATAAGTAGGTACCTAGGTCATGATTTTCGGTAACCTGTCGTCTATAATTCTCCCCATTTCGTCAACCCATCGCATTATTGAAGACCAACAGAACAGAATAAAAATGGAACAACCAGAACTATTTATTCGCATAACATTAATTTTTACCCGCAATGAATACGACTTTTGGTTAAAAGACATAGTAACTACATAGGTCCACAATTGTAAAACATTATTCCGATCGTAATTAAAACACAAATTATACAATCTATTTCAATTTCAAAAGATTTCATTAAAAAAAACTAGCTGAAAAATAAATAATAACATGTAGAACCAGCACGTACACAAACCAGCAAAAGATATGGAGTGATAGAGGCATAACGAAGACCACCAAGACGAGACTCGTACGAGAGTTGATTTTCCCCATATTTCTGATCGGTGTGGAAACATGGACACTTAGAGTCAGTGAAAGAAAGCAGATAGATGCCCTTAAAATATTGTATTAGACTCCCACATCCATTATAGGAGAAACTAACTTAATTGTCATACCTATAAGATTTATTTTATTCTTGTTTTAAATTTACATTTACAGTAATCAAAATTCATTACAAATACCTAATTCGACCTTTTTCAAAATTCATTTGAAAAATATCTGTATCGGGGGACAAGTTGTGGGGAGAATAAGTCCCACACATTCAATAAAGATATTAATTAATATATAAAATATTTGAAAAAAAAAGAAAAAACAGGTGAATATAATTGTACATGAAAAAAAATGAGAACATAGTAATAATTGTAAAAAATAAATAATAATTAATAAGCCTTTAGGGTACTGTGACTACATTAGGAGCTAGTATTTTTCTCCAGTGTGCGTCAATGCTGGAGGATGGCTTCCACGGTGAGGATTCCAAAGCTGCTTATCCTTTCCCTCATTCCAGCCACCCTGAATCTTATAAGGGCTGCACAACCGGGAACTCGCCCCTCCATGAACTTTCGGAAAGCGCTGCAATATCTGGGGAGACCAAACATTATGCGGAAAGCGTTATTGTACTGGACCCGAAGCCTTTCTATACTACTCTTTTTGTAGTTTGCTCAAAGTTCGCACGAATAATACAATTATTTATAATAGAATATTATTTTTAATACTAGAATCATTTTTCCAAGCGACAATATCAATCGTAGATTAGTTCTCAACAATCCTGTGCCTGCGCGCTCTTGTGAAATGTGAAATTTTCGTTTATAAAACTCAAATTTTTGTTTTGTATCAGGAATGGACGTTCGGAAGGTTATGTGCTGTTATCAGCACAGCAGTTTCCCTTCAATCGGTGAGACCATTAGTACCCAGAGTACCAGTCAAAAAGGCTGATGGATATAACCAGGGATATTACACAGTCTCCAAGATATTATAAATCAATTTTTTAGAAACTTCTTATGGCATTTAATGCCTTTGATATATCGTCATATGTCATATCTACCTGCATGCAACATACGATAAACCAGGTTATCAAGCAAATGTCCTACTGATAAGGAAAGCTTTCGTTTTGAAATTTTTCAAAGCTCGATGATTCAGAGCAGCCAGGCGGAAAGGTCCCGGTCCAATTACTGCAAGAGCCTTTTTCAAGAGTGTCTCCAAAGAAAATTATTTCAATTGTTCATGTAATATCTTCATGAACAACGTATATGAAAACTATTTTAACCTTAAAAAAATCATATACAAACTAGCGCAGGCCTGTAAAAAAATTGTGGTTACTATAAATGTAGGATTTGTGATGCTGAAAGTACAAATGAAATATTTTCCTCCATAACAAATATTTATACATTTTTGTTATTATTAATTAGAGGGGTGTCAGAAAAACCTTTCGAATGAACACCGTTAGTAAACTTGTGAAAAATAACGAAATCTGTCAAAAATTTTATCAAAAAAATACACATCATATAAAGAACTATTATTAAAAGAAAAATTTTGGGGTTTGTTACCTACTTTATCTCTCTCTTAAAATGAATGATTTTAAGCATTACGCGGGATCACATCACATCACTTGATTCACATCACTTCTCGCATGCACCGATGCAACCGAAATTAGTATGTTTGATTATGAAGTTCAAACAATTATTTTTAAAGCTGGAATAAAATTCCCCGACATAACGAAACTTTATGTTAATTTTTTTTATTTATTAATCTGTACCACAAATCGATTTACTTGATGAGTATCAAAAACATGCTCTTAATAAATTGAAGCTTTTCCTGTCCTTTCCGTTAAAATTGAAAAAATATTGCTTTATAAAAAATAAAAGCGTAAACTGCTCAAAAGATTTTTCGCCTTTTACCGACATTCGTGGTTGTATATGGCACTCAAGGTAACTTTTATCTAAATTCGTGGTTATATATGGCACTCAGGGTAACTTTTACCTATATTCGTGGTTATATATGGCACTCAAGGTAACTTTTACCTTCATTCGTGGCTATATATGGAACTCAAGATAACTTTTACCTATATTCGTGATTATATATGACACTCGAGGTAACTTTTACCTACATTCGTGGATATATATGGCACTCAAGGTGCCGAGGATGCTGTGTTGGGGTTTTTTTAAGGAAAGGAAGAAGAGGAAATTCTGGGAAGGAACTTTGAATGAACTAATAAGGTTCTAGGTATGAGAGATGGGTAGGAATCAGGGGACGGACGTAAGAATCCATCTTTTCAACTGCGGTTCAAGGCGAAGGGTCGAGGGATTCTGGCTGGAGAGGTCAAAAGACCTCCTCAACCAGTCTCTCTTGATCCGGCCCGCCACGCGGCAGGTGGGCATACACATCGGCCGCCAAGACTTTGACAAACCTCACCCCATGAACCCGGGCACCCCTGCTATGTCACTAAACGTAGCGAACCACTTGGGGTGACCTATTTCATGGTTTTGGTTATCCAATAAATGGTTCCCGGGGCGGCGATTCCCATAACTACCTCCCAAAATACACATTTTTGGCTTATGTATTCCTCTTAAGTGTTGAAATGTTCGTTAAGTGCCGATGTAAATTCCGAAAATTCATTTCAATATTTCGACAATGAATTATGTAGGTACCTACCTCTTTCATTCATTAATGAATTCTCATGCATTTAGCAAATAGTCTTATAAAAAAATATTAATATGAACGGCTAATTTGTAGGTGAGCCTCTCATTACACTCTTACATTCACCGGCTTGGTCTTATGTCAGTTTCGCCTTGGTATTATGTTCGTAATGACTGTATTATGAAGGTTACAGTCACTAGGTATGTATTACGACCATAATGAGAAATAATATGGCGGACGGTGACCTTCATTTTTCGCAAAGGTAAATGACCTGTGTCAGATTTGGCTATTTCCGAAGTCAGTTCATTTCCAAGGATAACTTAATAATAAATGGCTTATTTTCCCGGGTTTTTTTCTAGACCAATACATTATTTTTATTTGAGTGTCGTAAACAATGATTTTGGCCCAGTTTTTTTTTTTTTGTTTTATCTTTCAGTAATCTTTTAAGTTACATACAATTTGTTATTGCTTTTTTAATGTTGTTATGTACTTTTAATTGCCTTTGGTTCTCTCAAGACAAAAAAATTCGACTCATGAATTTAAATATGTTTTAGACATTTTTCTTAATATTCCAACATTAAAGCCCCGTGAAACTACTTATATTTTTTTTATTAATAATCTTATATTCATAAGTGAACAAAACATTTTTTTCTGAATTATTATTGTGATGCATGATTTTTCATTTTTTTTTAAATATAATTATGTACATAATATTATATCCTGACTTATTTATATAATGTTATATCTTATTTTATTTTTCATTTTGTTTATTGGCTCGCCAACAGAATACATCACATATAATTATTACATTAGCTTACAATTTGAATACGGTTACAGTGACAATTCCAATTAAGGGGGGAAATAGATGTAGAGGCTTCAAAAAAACCTAGAACTATTCAAAAATATATTCTGAAAATTTCAAACCAAAATTCCACGCCGTTTAAAAGTTATAAGCGTTTGAGTGAGTGTCCCTAGGTCGAACTACTACTATTTTACTGCCACGCTTATTTTCAAACGCATTTTTCTCGAAACTACTTTTTTCAAATTTGTATAACCTCTCACTCCCACAGTTTTTGATCAATCGTTATCATACAGCACAAAGTTGTTTTTTGTATAAATGCGCTCTATTTGAATCTCAATCCAAAATAATATCTTTTTTTTTTAATATTTTTTTTTTGCAAAAAAAATTTACAAAAGAATGGTAAAAAATCATATAAAATTTTCGCATAACTCAAAAAAATATTATTTTTCGATTTTTTGTGAGGAATGAGGATCAAGTAGAAGAAACACTTGAAGTAAACATTTTTGAAAAATTGATTTCGAATGAAAATTGTGACCTCCGGGAGTTACACAAATTGTCCAGCCGGGTGGCGACTTACAATTCGCGGCAGCTGATATCGCCGATATTTTTGGAGGAAAATATTTGAAAATTTTAAATATGCTCTTGAATATGTGTAAAATGACGCTAAGATATAAATAAAAAATAAATCCCCCTCGTTTTATTTACGTACTTCTTATATAATTTATTATGATATTAAGTATTATAGTAAATACTAAGAATGTTGAGATGAATGGTGTGCTCTCCTTAGGGGAAAATAGGTGTATTTTTTAATTTTCTTGTGTTAAAAAAAAATGAAAATCCACTAAAAACACGCCGTCCTACACCTATTTCCCCCTAAAAGGAGAGCTCACCATTCATCTCAAAATTCTTAGTATGTTGTGGTACATAATAATAAATTATATAACAAGTGCGTATATAAAATGAGGAGGATCAAATTTTAGAAAATATATACATACACACATACGTGTAGTGTTTATATATATGCACACGGGCGCACGTTACTGGATCTTCACGTGGAGTTTTTCGAAATCAGATATGAACAGAAATTTTCCTCTTATTTTGAACTTAAGCGAAATTTCATCAAGTTGTGTCAAAATTCTGCTTTAAAGGGCGGGAAAACAGGATGGAGGGTTTGAAAGTCAATGTGCAAAATAAAACCGTAGCTTTGTATAAAAATTAAATCCAGGCCGCCACAATCGTGTTAATAATATAGGTACTAGATAGAGAAGATTATGTATATCTACCAGCTCACTCTCAAAAACTTCATTAAACTTTTAAATTGAAATATTGACTAGCAGACAAATCGTTAAAAGTTTTCCACAGCGGCGTCATTTCCACTGATATCGTTTTCAATTAATTTTCTAGTTCTGTTTATTTAGCAAACATAGTTTGACTCTATCGTGGTATTGAGAATATTTGTTTTAACCATAAATAAAAAATAAAACAATATGTTGGCGTGTTCCAGGCTACTCATTGGCCATGATGGTAAAAGAACTGTAGGTATATTGAGAAATTTTATTATTATCCAACCTTTCTCTTTCCCTTCCTCACTTCCTTCCGCTTCAGAACATTCCCCAAATATTAGAGCCATGTTTACCATGGCTCCAGACAGTAGGAAACTTATGTAGCATTTATATATTAAAAAAAAAAAACAATTTAACAAAGTAGGTAGATACTGAATTACATTTCATATAGTACTTCCCTTACATGAACACCTGCACAACCGTCAGAAGATATTTAAATGCTTTATTTCCCTCCATCCAGCGGCCATCTTGAAATCGTAATAAATAAAGATGTCTCCGATAAGTAAAACACATCCCGCCGGACAAAACAAATTATCAGTCGTGTATGGGGCCTCCCCTTCTGTAAACCTTCCTGTGAACTTCTTGAACTTTCAGTGAAAACTATTATTCTTACGTATTATCACAAACTCGATTAAACTGGAAACATTTTAAATGCAACGAATGATAAATATTCTTGGGAAGATACGGGTAGGTAGGAAACTAGGCATTTGATCGAATTGTTATTTTGTCTATGGCTTTAAAATTTGGCTAAATGGACGCTTTGCTCAGATGATTTTGTACGTGATATTCCGTTGTGAATTTCTACGTTGTTTCTAATCCCAGCTACTATTCTTTGTAATTTCCATTTTAAAAATATTTTACTTATGTTGATATTTAGTTTATGTTGGAAGAACGTTTTTTGTGAAGTTATCAGAAATGAAATTGTGGGCACCAAAGAAAATGGTAAAATCGGATAATAATTAAAAGCTCTAATACCTTGATATCTAACCATTTAGGGATCTTGGATATATTTAGCTATCGTTTTTTGGACGATGTTCTTGCGAATGAAAAATCATAAAGAGAAATTAAATATTTTGAACGCTGGCAGTTTGTTTTTCAAAAGGCAAGGCTCGAAGGCTTCGATCAAGCGGGTGTGAGGTACGTATTACGTATCTATATCTTCTTTGTATTATTATCAAATTACTTACACTCGTGACAACATTTCCACAGCACATTAATCTAAACTCGAACCAATCTCAAACCTTTCCCTACCCTCACTCTTTTCCTACTAGTTTTCCCTCCTAAACTATATTTTCCCGCCAGTAATTCACCTGTCAAAACCAACTCCCTTGCTTTTTTTTATTTAGTACGTTTTAAAATGGAACACATTCAAACATGAAATAATATATTTCACGATCGTACCTACTCAAATAGTTACTTACTCTATAATAATCATACATGAGATATTAAATGAACCTACCTACGTGGTAAGTCTGCAATCTTTCTTTCCGAACTTTATTGAACTGGCCATCTTAACGTTACTGGAATCACGTTTATGTTATTTTCCTTAAATACGGTTATTATGCGTGGATTACAAACAATTACACCTCCAATACAAAGTATAAAGCACACAGTGTACTTGGCTTGTGTATTAAATCCAAGTGTATGTACAGGGTACGGGGTACATTGTTATTTTATGTTTGAAGCACCTTATTATCCCATCCACGCAGCTGAATGAAGCAGAGTTTGTAGGAATAATATTTATCATAATAATACACCAATTTACTACAAGAGCAATTGGCCAACTTGCTATCACAGGCATCCGAAGGTTGGCTAAGAAGATTTTCACTTTCCTATCATCAATAAATTGTATGTGCTCTGTAGATAAAGAATTATTTCATATGTACGAAGGCGAAAAGCTAAATAAAATTACTAATTTTAGTTGTGTCCGTACTCCGGTTCAAAGAACTCCAAAACTTAGATTTGCTTTGAATTTAAGTATCATTGTTTTCAAAATTAGAGTGTTTAATATTTGAGAATTCAGACAAGCGATAAAGTACCTACCTGCAGACTAATATTTTTAACAGAAAATTATTTTACGTACCATTTTCATAATTGGAACTGATTTCTAAAGAATTTTTCAAATTTATTTATTCTTATACGCCCTTGGGGCTTTTACATTGGGTTTATAATATTTACATTTTTTACACAGGAGTTAGTAACATAGTAACAAACAATAGGTTGCAAAAATAATTTTATGCATTTAGATAAAATTTTAAAGAAAATAATAATTTTAAAAATAAACTGGAATAATATGGTGATATAAAAAATTGTTAAAATTGTTGCATTAAAAATGTCGATATCATTTATAATACAATAATTTTGTATACTGAACTATTAGTAAGCGAGGAATTGGCGAGTTATATATCGCTGTTCCGGAAGAACAACGACGCAACTGCAAAAATTATAATTTTACGAAAAAGCAAAAACACGAATTGTAGTTTAATGAAATATTTATTAAAGAGTGTGTATGCGACAGAGAATAATGGCATAACAAATGTACTTAGAATACGTACTTTTATTTCAATCACCAAAAGTTAGAATTTTATCACCCCAATTTCAACTGATAAGAGCAATTACGTCATTGTTCTCCCCATAATTCATTCGCTCTTCCAGAAGACGTAACTGTTTGATCTCAGTCTCTAAGAACACTTACGTCACTGTTCCACACAATATAACACTCGTCTAGTCACTCAATCAACACAACTGAGACTTGCAGCATTGTTGCCCTGAAGGAAAATAACAAACAGCTGATTTTTCAACAACGACGTAATTACCCTCTGGCGGTCCGAATAGGAACTACAGGTATGTCGTTGTTCCCCAGTGTTCCCAATGGTTTTCTGAGACCATCTATGGACCGTATTTTATCAATTTTCGCAGTTGCGTCGTTGTTCTTCCGGAACCGCGATATACTATCCGTGATTTTACCTAGAAAATTTAACTTTTATAATATTTTCTACGAACCTTGAGTCTGCACTAGGTACAAATAATTAGCTAGTCCCAGCGAGAGCTCGTACGACGTGTGTTCTCTTCTTTCTCACACGTCTTGTTTGAAAATAAAAAAGACACAAGACACTAGAACGATCACGTTACATACATTGCAATAAAATCCAAATAATTGGAACATTCACACACAACTCGACCACCACAACACGGCATGTGCCTAGCATGGTGGTCGAAAAATCCTAAAAATAATTAACAATATTCAATGAATAAAAAACTTAAAACTTTAATTTCTGAACTTATCCGAAAACTAAATACTACGATAGATGATGAAGTACGTTTATAAATTGTCGCTATTAGAAATAAAAATATAATTTTAAATATTAAAACTTAAAGAACATAAAAACTCTCTGGGACTAGTATAAAAGTCAACCATAACCTGTCGCCAGGAACAAAATACCAAAATAACGAAATATAGTTTTCGTGTTAATTCCCGTAGTGCCCCCCCCCCCCCCCCCGTCCCTGTCACACATTGTCACATTTGTGAGACCCCCTCCCCCCTAGTGTGACGTTACATATTTTGCAATTTTACATCTAAAAATAATCAAAATTCAGATTTTTACATGTGACGTCACAGAACTGATTGCAATCTGAACTGAACTGATGATCCCCCCCACAACCCTTGTCACACAATGTCACACTTCTCTACACCCCTCCCCCCCCCTTAAGGTGTGACGTAATTTATGGATGGTATAATATATAACAAATATTTTTTACTTTGTGACGGTATTTTTTAATAACCACATATCGAGGAAACCATTTATATTTTTTAAATACTTTAAATGCTTTTTTTAAGTTTTTTGTTTTTTTACTTTTTCCATATTACAACTTAACCTAGACCTCTAGGCTTGCACCGCAGTGGGAGGGATTGATGGATTCACACGTCCGTCACTATTTACCTACACTACTACTATTTTGAATTGTGTATTACACAATTTACGAACGAAAATATTATTTAACATTTGGAAAGATCAAATTAAAAATTAAACGCATAATTGTTTTTAATGTATAAATTAATTACCTACATAGATAATATCATAATATATATATAAAAAAAAAACACTTCGAAAAGATTTGCGAATACCACACGTTAGTCCCAATTCCTCGAAAACACCAGTGCCTGTGGAACTATGGCATCCCCAACTGGAGTAAGTGATGAGAGCAAAGGGAGTGAAAAATTAGTTCTTCGAAGCTGGAGAAAATTTGATACATCATTTTCCGAGTCCTGTTTCCTCAATGTGTATCATTTTCACATCATCCCCAAAGATGACATATTTAAGGAACTTATTCGTAATATTCGTGTTTTTTCTTTGTTAATATTTGTGTTAACATCTGTTCGTTGTGTACAAACTGTTTTAAAAGCAAAATCAAATAAATTGAGAGTCTGGAAGTGCCTGGCTATTCAGATCTAATCACTAAAAACGGTTAATGTCATTTAACGAACCGTAATGATTTGAATGGTGGTCTTCTGTACGAATCAAAATTTACGCTTACATTCCGATGGTTAGATCCGATAATCTCTCTGGCCGAAAACATTAACTTGTTACTTACCTTAGTATAAGAGGAACACGAGTCTTAATTTATAGACAATTTGAAGATGTGAGCGCATTGTGAAAGATAGTAAAGCACAAAATGTGTGTTGTATAGTAAAGTTGTGTGTGTCATGTTTATGTGTTCATGATGACAATATGGGAGGACATGGCCCATCATTCTTAGGAATGGGGAACATGTGCCATATGAACATTGCACATATGCAGCTCGCTGTGAAGATAATACGGACATGCAACGAAATGCAGAAACCCGCCTCTCGCCTCTCACAGACTTATTGTCTGTTTCACTAAACGATGCTCGTGATAATGTTCAAACTTACTGCCTTAAAGGAGGTTTATTCGGCGACGAAAACGTTGTTTCTTGGTTTGTTTGAAGGGAAAGGTATAAATTTAGTCGTAAACGCGAAGTAGGAATGAAATGATTATTTACTACTGTAGCTTTGTGTTACTGACTTACATTGGTCTATAAAAAGGGTTTTCCTAAATTAAATAGCCTGATATGAAATAAAATATATTTTTCAGTTTAGTATTGAACAAAATCATTGAAAGAGAAGATAATACTAACATATCTAAACGAAATATGAAAAGAACAAGACATTTGGAAGGCCCCACCACTTTCTCGCTCTGGTATAAATGATATAAGGTTACTCCTCCAAGGCTCTCCTCGCAAGGGCTCTAATTTTTTGAAAGTACGATTCTATGTATAAATGAACGAAGATAGACCCCCGAAATTCCTTTCACACAGTGTTAGTAAGCAGTATGCAAGTGCTTACAAAAGTATAGGAAAACAAAATGTTAGTAGTAAAGAACAAGACACAGAAAAATAAAAAGCTAACGGTCGCACCTGGCACTCGAACTCAGAATCTCGTCCTACAAGGACGAATGCCTTAACCAATTCGGCTATCGAGGCTTCATATTTTTAAATCATTTTTGTCAACCTCATATTTCAAATTCAGAATTAACAATATTCGACTTTTTTTCGAATATTTTTAGCAGCTACCTTTTTTAAATGGAAACAAATGTTTGAAGAACTTATTAATTTAATATTAATAATTCTGAATTTTGAAATATGAGATGTCTTAGTGGTCGAATTAGTTATTATCTCGGGTTTAAGTCCCAGTTGCTACCGTTAGCTTTTTATGTTTCTGTGTCTTGTCTTTTTGATATTTCGTTTAGATTTGTTAGTATTATCTTCTCCTTCAATGATTTATTACATAGATCTTCAAAAATTATAATAAAAGAGTTTTTCTAATAAAAAAACTAAACAAAATCATTCAAAAAGCTATAAACTATCATTAGTAGATCTCAGCAAACGTTCGAAAGGATGATAAAATTAAAGGCAAGTAATAATTCGTTTAGGAAAGTGTAATGAAAATATTTTGTAATACTTAGAAAGATTGCTTTGGTTTTATATCAAACAAAAACAGGTTTTACATTTCATTAATCAAAATTAAACACATAAATGGGGGGTTTGATAGATGACGACTCGTTGTTTTTTATGTCTTCCAAAGGCAGTTAATTACCTGGTTGTAATTAAAAGGCGTTTTTCATAGCCATTGACCTCGGCCGGACCATCCATCACACAACGTGGAATAAATACCAAATGAAGACATAATAAACATTCGGTAGGTAAAGGCATACCGCTGAAAGCTCCGTTGAAACCTCTCCTTCATCTCAGAAACTTAGAATGTGACAGAAAGAGAGGGTACAACGTAGCCCAGGAATATACCGAGTCGTGTTGGCAGTGCTGTTGCCTTTACCATTAGGGAAAATAAGTAATGATTATTGCGTCTGGGAAACCAATATGGATGCTGGAGATGTGTCTGTAATGAATCTCCCCTGTACGGTCTCTGGGTACCTTTGCCGGGAAATTATTGTTTATTGAAGAGTTATTTAGTTGATGCACGTGAGAGCTGTAGTATAATGTTATAATTTTATGTCTAAAATGATCATTTCATATTATTGTATTCGGCATTAAAGGAATTAAAGTATAAGACTCTATGACTGTCTCGCGTTTTAAGGCGGCGCTACCCGAATTTCTAATTTCTTGCAAAACTCCCTTGAACATTTGACGTTTTTAAGCTCTTAATATAAAATATATTTTATTTTTGAAAATAATATCTATACAACCACCACGCCGAAACGCAAATTATATAAAATTCCCTCGATAGAAATAAATCTCAAAGTATGCTCCGAAAATTTTTATTTTCTAGCTTGTTTCTGTTATTTTACAAGTTATATGTATGAATAATTTCACAAAGCTTCTTTAAATGATAATTGATACGTCCCCCACGAGATTTTTGCTGTTTTTGAAACAGGTCGTTTTTAATTAAATATATTCAAAATTGTCGCTTCCGCCCAATGATTATAAACGATATCAATTGTACCGCGCTCGCTCCAGCTTGTAGAATTATGTATATTTTTTTGAATTTTATTACAGTATTGAGATAGTAAGATTGTTGCGACAAGTTTATACACCTAAAATTTGGTTACTTTTTTATTTATTTATTGAACGCCCGTAGAGCCTTTGCAAATATTAAACATTAAGAAATTTAAAATAAGAAATCTTGTACTGTATGTGAATGATTAGTCGGTCGTACAACAAACTAAAAAAACAAATATGTTGGTATAATTTATCGATTGGATTTATAATGTACACATTAACACTGGGTCATTAAAATCCAAGCTTTACCAAGCAGTGCCCTAGTGTTTTTTCTTGTTGGAGTGCACGGCAGATAAAAAGATGTCTTATTTTATTGAACCAATAAGCAACACAAAATATAAATGTTTCAAAAATCTTCGGCGGTAAAAATTGTTTAAAATCCTCCTAAGAAATCGGGCGTATTTTTTCAGGTCATAATATTTCCCCTTTGCAATAAAACCCAAATAAATGGAAAACCAAAATATACCCTCTAACATATATTTAGATAACAAATTGGCCGATAATCCCCAAGAAGTTGTCAATTTGTTTGCTGAATTCTTCAGCAAAGTCTATGAATCAACAAATAATTCTCCATTGTTTAATGTCACTACATCCAATTATAACCAAATCGATTTCAATCAGTGCAAATTTGAAGAAAGTGACATTAGAACTAATTTAAAATCTCTCGTCCTGAACAAATCAGCTGGCCCTGATAACATTCCCCCAATCTTCTTATCGAAATGCATATCAGTCTTGACTTGTCCCCTTACTAAAATTTTCAACTTGTCAATAAAAACTGGCACCTTTCCGAAAAAATGGAAGACAAGCTTTCTGTCTCCAATTTTTAAGAAAGGAGATAAATCTGATATTTCCAATTACAGACCTATATGTATACAGTCGTCAATCCCAAAAGTATTTGAATCTGCTCTGCTATCTAAACTCTCGCCTGAGATCAATAAAGTAATTTCACGTCGACAGCACGGTTTCATATCAAAACGGTCTACTCTTACAAATTTAATGATCTATCAGGAAAATTTATTTAGTACGATGCATAATCGTCTTCAGACAGATGCTGTATACACAGACTTTAGTAAAGCTTTCGACAAAGTCTCACACAAAATCCTTATACATAAACTAAGATCATTTGGAATAACGGGGCATATTTTGAGATGGTTTGAAAGTTATTTACGTAAAAGAAAAATATCAGTTAAACTCAATTCGCACTTTTCACACCAGTTTGAAATATACACCGGTTTTCCACAGGGGTCACATCTGGGTCCAGTGTTGTTTTCATTATTTATCATCGACATAACCACCATATTCGGTGGAGTTATGATTCTATTATTTGCAGATGACCTTAAAATTTACAAAACAATAACTAATCCGAATGACTGTTGTATATTACAATCAAATCTTGTGAGGCTACAAGAGTGGTGCACCCTAAATGAACTGTTTCTCAATATTGAAAAATGTCAAACAATTACTTTTGCCCGAATAAAAAATCCATTTAAATTTAATTATAGCATCAACAACATTTTTCTTAAAAGAGTAGAACAAATTAAAGACCTCCGTATTATTTTTGACAATAAATTAACTTTTGTTCCTCATATAAATGAAATAACCAATAAGGCCATGAAATGTCTGGGGTTTATTCTGAGAACAGTTAAAGAATTTCAATCAATTAATTCCTTTAAATTGTTGTACACTGGGTTGGTGAGAAGCAACTTAGAATATAATTCTACTATCTGGGCTCCATTATATAAAACCCACCAACAAAAAATTGAAAGAGTTCAGCATAGGTTTTTAAGATTTATTAACTACAAACTGGGTATACCGATTGAAGAACTTAATTATATATACCTTTACTTAATTATATATATTATATAGTAATGGAATTACTTAACATAACCGATTTGACATCAAGGCGCATAAAAAGTGATTTAGTTTGTCTTTTCAAAATATAGAATGGCAGACTGGACGCCCTCGATTTGACAAATTTTATTAATTTAGTACCTACTCGCGAAACCCGGTCGAATGCATTGTATTCTGTTACCAATTCCGCTAATAATTATTTTATAAACTCTCCTATCCAAAGACTCCATTTACTCGGAAATAAATGCAACTCAATCGACATTTATCGTCACCAATCTGTGTCTAAATTCAAACTCAGTATATTAGAATATTTAAAATAAAGCCATAAATTCAAACTCAGTATATTAGAATATTTAAAATAAAGCCATAAATATCAATCAATTGCACCTTTATCAAATTATTAATTATCGCAAAACATGAAATATGTGAATAATAAAGGTAGCTAAATAAGAACACAATTAACAACAATCCTCTCGTATTTATTGTTATAAATATAATAACTAACTTACATTGACTTATATTTCTATTTAAATCTTGGTGCCCTAGCAATAATAATATAGTAATGATTAAATTAAAATCGATGGTCTCTTCATGTTCACAATAAAAACAAAATTTAATACTTATGTATACAAAGACTACCTTAGTACTTACCTTTTTATCCTCTCTCTCTTTTGTATTAATATTATCTTGTACTTTTTGTACCATAATTTGTACTATTTTTTACTATCACACTATACACTTGTTGAACTCATCTGTATAACTTTTCAAGATATTACAACTCTTGTATTTTTTTATTTTTTTTTCTGTGTAGGTACTATTTATCGCTGCGTTAATTTTGCTGAATTCTTGAAAAACTTGCTTTCGAACAATTTATTCATGATCAAGTTAATAATAAAATCAACATAGTAAATACCTACACGTTCCTCAATAACTACTTTTTAAGTATCTCAAGCACTCTTCTGTTTTACCATTATTACACTATGTAAACTTTTTAACTCCTTTGTACAATTTTAATGATAACGAAACTACATTCCTTTGTACATATTAAACCTGTTTGTATCCTTAAAGTACAGTTTATAATGTTATATACTTCATGCTTACAATTATACTCCTGAATAACATGTGTAACTTCAATAATGTGATTCTGTAAAAGCCTTCAAGGCGTGTATGAATAAATAAAATAAAAATAAAAATTTCCAAACATACCCAAAAACTAAAAATTGTTTTTAAAAGGTGATGAAGTACGTTTATAAATGTCATTATTAGAAATAAAAATATAATCTTGAAATGTTAAAACTTTTAATGCAAACTTGGCTCACCTTACGCTTTTTTCTATCTAAAATTTCTGATAACGAAAGAAAAGAGAAACACACACATAAAAGGCAAATGTATTGTACATGTTACTATCGCCTCGTGTTTTTGGCGTTTCTTAAAAAAATAATGAATAAAAAATTCTCGAAATTTTATACACTTTTCTCAAATTGCTATCGGAAACTTTGGTTTAATAAAGATTGTTGAACACAAAACATGGAATGTTCTCTTTCTAATACCGTTCAGATCATATTTCTCACCATGACAGTAAGTCAGGTGCAACGATTTATATGAGACCTTTGTGAGCTAGGGCAAATTTGACAAATTCACACTCCTGTGATCAAACGGGGAATTTGACAAATTCACACTCCTGTGAAATAAAATTGATTGAAACATGATTTTTAGCTATAACAATTCAAATATCAACATTTTGTTTTCGTAGGAAACAAATACCTGGTGGTTTGACAAATGTATTATTGAATTAAACAAACTTTGTTTTTAAACACACATTTATATAAATTTAGTCATCGATCGATTTCGTTCGAAGCTAACCTTCATCGGGGTTAATATGTAAGCTTTATTTAAATTGTTCATTTTAAATTGAGTTTTGTTTGTCATCCTGAGGTTTAGGCCAAGAAAACGGTTGTTTTTTTTTTTTTTTAAGTTTTCTTTATTCGTTGAATAGTTAATAGGAGATTTTTCGACCACCATGGCACATGCCCGTATTATGGTGGTCGTATAAATAAATACATTTTAACAATAATTAACAATTTCTTAAAAATAAATATAAAGCTTTATCATATTTATGCTGAATGTGTTCTAATACCCTTAACAAAGTAATAATTAGTGAAGATTAAAATAACCGGAATATTTTTTTTTTTAAATAAAGCTTAGGTTAAATACTGACTGCTCAAAAGGTTGTATTTACATGTTTAGTGATAACAAATTTAAAAATCTCATTACTTCACGTTGTGTCCATCGTTACGCAAACCGTTTTTGTAAATCCCTAGTAGGTACATACCGGCTTAGGAAAATTCTTTTGTAATAAAATGGGGCTCTCAATTTTAATAACATTAATTTACACGGATGAAATTTGTTGGAAGAACGAGAGGAGTGTGGGGGAATTGGTGGGTGGAAGGGAGATGGGAATACTCCGTCCCTGAGTACTCGGAATAATCATGAATTAAAATGGATTATGGAAAAAAGTTTTTAAATTAAATTGTTGAGCCTCCTTTCCCCTACTCCAAATTCCTCTTCCCACCCCCCTAAAGCCATTGTAACTCGGTGATTTATTCAAATTCATTTAGTTACTAATAACCCTGTTTCGTGAGGTTAAACAGAGAAAACAAAAGGGAAAATGCGCCGATTGAAAAGTTGGTTATTTTTATTACGCCAGCGTAGTGTTTACCATACTTACTAGCTAGTGCTGGGTCGATCGATCATTTTATACGACCAGATCACTTATGACCCACCGGCGAAGTGATCGGGAGTACCCGCTCTTTGATCGGTTAGAGTGGTGAAGAGAAATCGATGCGCAAGTACCCGTCGTACGCGAGCCCCGAGACTCGTCACCCGATCTTGGCTCTACCCTACTGACTTTCTTTTGGGTATGCTCTGAATGAACCATCTACGGGTCAGAAGGGATGTACAATGTACATATTGCTACGCATTACTTCAGATTGATCCGCGGATGGTTTGAACACTCAGCTATCATGGAGAGCATTCATTTTTATGTTCCCGATGGGTATCTTCGCCACCGACAGCATAGACTGTTCTATCTTCCGGCCTGCAATACTAACTTACCAATGGTCATGCCGGTTGAGAGAGCAATTTTACTGTTAAAGAGAATTAATTCGGATATCAATATATTTAGCGTTAGTGAAGCTGCCTTTAAAGGGCAAGCTCTATTAATTCTTGTATAGTTCGTATGCCTAAGTGTTAATTGTAATACTCTTACAAATGTATTTTGAAACGCATTAAAATGTAGCATTTTGTAATGTTTTTGAAATAATAAATTGAATTGAATTGAAAATTGAATCTTTGATCGGATGCTTTCGTTTGACATAGGTAGATAATAGGTAAATGATAGTCTATTTTAGATTTCAAGTATCTGACATCTTCTCTATTTATCTGCCGCGAGAACTATATCCGGTCAACAAACTGTCTATTTTGCTCGCCACACCGGCACCCAACACGGGACACGGGGCTGATGACGAAAAGAAACACGATCGCTCATTGGTAGTTCGTGAGCGGGTTACAATGATCGGGTAGTTTTCCCTGGATGAGGACTACTACTAGTATCTTTTGGCCACAAAGATATCAACCGATATAGGTCTTCGACCGGTCAGTGGTTGAGTTGGCATCGTGCCTGGGTTCCACCCAGGATCGTGAGTTCAATTCCTCCATCATAACACAAACAACTTTTCCGCTTACAATGGTTATCGGCAGTAGGAGATTTTCACATTATTATCAGGTTATTCGTAACCCATGTATCTTTCTTTCTTTAAAAAGATCCTTAGCACTGAACGCAGTTCTTTGGACCCTAAATTCATGGGTTTGTGTCTGGCCTCCTATCATGTTAAATTAGTAGAAGTGAAATGTAATTTGTTCGTTGGCGATTTGCAGTCGTGCCCGGGAACTGTGAAAAATCAGACATAATCAATAAAACCTTTATTGATGCGCTTGTGCTAGTAATCCTAATTGTCGTTAGTAATTGATTTATTGGATTACTATCAAGCTATCGGTTCCTAGATTTCTCTCACAATTTTAATAAGACGCTTTACAAAGAGCTCAGCAATAAGGCGTGCGCAACTAATCAACTAATATTGACATTTTCTATCCGATTGCTGTGAAGTGAATTGTTCATTTTGGTGAAAAAAAAAGGTTTTAAAAGGTTGCCGCAAGTTTACCTCACATTTCATGGTACCTACCTACTCACCTCGTTTTATTTTTTTTTAACGTAATTGTCGTGACTCTTCCATTATTTGATGGTTTTTAAAAACGCAATAAAAATCCGAACTGTTAAATGACTCAAACAGTTAACTGTGTATCTACATAATATAAGTACACTAGTATGAACACAAAAAAATTAATGCAATTTTATTTTTGTTCTGGTGAGTCTTTATAAATCTAAAATTGAAATTTTTTCTATAAATGTAGTTAATAATGTATTATTTTTTAATAATTCGTTTATTTATAATATGGGACGTGTGGGATTGCACTATCCTCCCCACATCCTGGAATAAAACTTATTATTATTATTATTATTATTATTGGTTTTGAATTGAAAAAACTAACTAACAATCATGCTGTTTCCCGCAGGTGAAGGCAGAGAGGATGGACCGTCAAATATCTCGGTCTTGGCAGACACTCCTTGCCTCATTCATATTCATAACTATTCTTCTGTTATTCTGAGTCTTGACATGGCCCGTCTCAAATAATTCATAACCAATAAATAAGGCTCACTTTATCGTGCCATGTCTTCCTCGTGTGTCCCCGACTTCTTCTACCATTCGCATTCGCATCATATCACATTCTTACATTTCTTTTTTCGTTCATTCGCTCTACGTGTCCAAACCATCTTAGCGTTCCTTTCTTGATCTTATTGATTGCGCTACTATTATTATCATTGTTAACTGTGAAGCTTTGAAATGGTAAAGCAATCCCTGTTTTTCTACTTTTCATTTTAATGTTTTCCATTATTATCATTTTTTTTTCATTCTCTCTGTTCTTTATTTTTTATAAATTTTATTTACAATACTTTGACCAAAAATTAACATAAATATATTTGAATGTACTTATGTTTATTATATAATGTAATCAATAATGTGTTTGTTTATGTACCTGTCTCAATTTAAAAAAAAAGTAAATGATAGAAGAATCCATCAACAAACTGATATCAATCAATCGAAAATAGTATTGTTAATTCTAAAATTTTTAATATATGATATTGACAATTATGACGGTTTAATGGAAGGTGGCGATGGCTGAATTGGTAAAAGCGCACGTCCCGGTTAGACGGGAGGTTCTGGGTTCGAGTCCTAGTTGCGACCATTATCTTTTTCAATTTTTCTGCATCTTGTTCTCTTTCATATTTTTGTTTAGATTATTAATGTTACCTTCTTCAATGATATATTACACTGATGCGAATAACTTTCAATAGTTCTTATAAAAAATAGATATCAATCAGTTTAACCGAACTAAATATTAAAAAATGTAAATAAATAATAAAGGATAAAAAAAACTTTAAAAAAGACATGAAACCAAATTGTTCATTCTATATTTTTTAAAGTTCAATAGTCGAGTTAGACAAAGCCTGGTATTATGTAACTATCATATGAAGAATTATACATTGTCTTCTAATTTATGTATGTTTTAACTGCTTACAAAAATACATGTGGTTTAGTAAAGTTATATTTAACAAGCATCTGATATTAATTTCAGACTTGAGCGGACTCAAATAATTCAAAAGCTCAGAAAGTAATTTAACAGACAAATTTAATTTCGTTTTACGAGCTGCGAATATAGAGCTCTGTGGAAGGGAGATAAACACATAATATGACTGTCTCCCTCCACTCTGAGATTGCGAGAAAGGCGAGAGGGGGGGGTTAAGAGTGCTAATTGCAATTAAAATAGAAAATAGCTCGCAGCCGCAGCGGAGGAAAACTTCTTACGGTAGGTACTAAGGTACCAACCTAGTTGGATAGGCGCCTAACTCCACAAGATCAAATCTGGCGGTTTGTATTTTTGAGTCTGTCAACACTATTTTTAACAGACTTTCTTTAGGTGGACAACATTGAAAACTTTTTAACAGAGGCATCACTAGGGTTGGGAACACCCCCGAGTACCTCAGAATAAGGAACTCCAGTGAAAAATATTATGGCTTTAAAAAAATATGTTCATTTAGACCAATAAACGCTGATTCTGAATATATAAGTAGTATTAAATAATATTTAGCGTAGAGTTTTAAAAAATATATTCAAAGTCCATTTTAAAACAGTTCATTGAAACACACTGTCAAGTTGGTATTATTGAATTTGTGAGGCGTGACGTCACCGCGTCCATAAAACGCTCCAATGCTGAAATTCAAAATGGCCGTCGATGATCAGCTGATTCCAGTTGCCTACAAAATTCATACTTCGGTTGGTCATGATGACGTCACACCAGGTTCGGTGGTTTTCGGGGATCTTGAAAAATTAAAACTTTGATATTTATTTTAACCATTAAAACCAACTATAAAAATAAATATGCAGTTATTTAAGTTAGAAGGCCATTATTCATTTAAAAAAATTTAAAAAATTGGACTGGAGTTCCTTATTGTTATTTTAATAATGTTACTTTCTCTTTAATCATAATATTTTTTCTGTACATCACTGAATGTAATAACTACTACATATTGACAAAAAAATACAATTTGTAGAGTTTTTTTCTTCTTATTTATTTATTCCTAATTTTACTGTTCGACCTACTTACTGGCATTGTGTGACCCAAATAATACAATGTGTCTGTTATCTACTTTATCGTCACTCTATTTATAACTTTTATCTGCATGTAAACTTGTGGTATTTTCGTATTCAGTGATACGTAGACTGTTGTACCTACCGTATAAAATCACATGTATAATGTATATGTGTACATAAATGTCTAAATAAAACGTTTAGAACGGCATCTAAATTTCGATACTTTAAAAAAAAAATTATCGTTACATACAATACTGTACAGCTTTATTCTGCGTTAAGGGGTTACAAAAATGGATGGGCTCGTTTTTGGAAATCTCAATTATACGTTGACCTTCCTCCTGTTTTGAAAGTCAAGTGTACAAATTTTCATCAATCTCGGAATAAAACTATAGATTTGTATAAAAATCAAATCCACGCCTCCCGCCAAAGACACTCTTTTTTATATATTAGAAGATATAGCAGAAGTGTACCTGGTGTTGCTCGGGGTTACGACTGGTTTGGAGTAATGTTTTGAGGTCGTAAATTCTATTGAACTGGTTGTAAGTTTTAAGGTAGACTTAATAATATTGTCGATAATTGTAATTTTTTAGTTTGTTATTTGATTCACTTCATCGTGCCATGTCTTCTACGAGCGTCCCCGACTTATTCTACTATTCAATTCCACATCATGTAATCCCATAATACTCTTTTCTTCGTTCATCCGCTTTCTATGTCCAAACAATCTAAGCATCCCTGTCTTAATCTTCTTCATTTCGCTTTTAACAGCCTTATACTTAACCACAGATAACCATTTGTTTTGTGTCTTCCTCGGCGACCTCAACTTCTTCCACCATTCACTTTCACGTCAAACATTCTGCTTACCCTTCCTTCGTTCATCACATACGCCTCATTTTACCAAACTTCATTGTTTGATTCACTGGATCGTGCCATGTCTTCCTTGGGCGTCCCAAACTTTTTCTACCATCCACTTCGCAATTCGGCCTGCCATATTATATTATTAAATTATGTAGGTGCAATTACTGGTACATTTCAAGAAAAAAAATTAAAGTAAAAGTGAAAATGAAAACAACAATAGGTAGTAAATGAATGGATAAAATATGGAAATAATAAAATTAAAATTAACGGAACGTCCCTCAGGGTGAAAAAGGGGGTGGTTGTAGCAATAATACCCTTTACACTCAGAGTTCGGAGCGGGACGTGCCCCGCGCCACTTCAGGCCGCCGCGCAGAAAGGTCTCACAGTGAACTGCGCTGTAAATCTACTTTCGGCCTTTACTTTTCTGCGTGGCGGGACACGTCCCGCTCCGAACTCTGTGTGTAAAGGGTACTAATATCTTCATCCATAGCTCATTGGGTAGAGAACTGGACCACGATAATGACGTTGGTTGAAGTTTTGTTTTAATCTTCAAGCTTCGAGCTTTGAGTTTAGACCTTTGAGCTTTGAACTTCGTGCTTTAAGCTTTCAGCTTCGGGCTTTGAATTTTGTGCTTTGTGTTTTGAGGTTTGGGCTTTAAACTTTGTGCTTCGAACATTGAACGTTGAACTTTGAGCTTTACATTTTTAGCTTTGATCTTTGAGCTTTAGTTTAGTGCATTGAACTTAGAACTTTGAGCTTACAACTATGAACTTTGATATTTGATTGTGATTTTTGATCTTTAAACTTTGAGCTTTAAGCTTTGAGATTTAAGCTTTGAGATTTAAGCTTTTAGCAATAAACTCTTTTAATTCAAAGTGTGCGAAATTTCATCAAAAGTATCAAAATACTCATTTAAGGGATGGTAATAGGGGGGTGTGGGTTTTTTTTCGAAATATTGTGTAAACAGTGACTCTCTTATTTGAAGGTCGAGTTTGCAAAATTTCATCAGATATCGAAATAAAACTGTGGATTTGTACACAAAACAAAGCCTTACCGGGACACTTCTTTATACATATAGATATTAATAGATCGTGTAGAGTTTTTCGAAATCAGATGTACACAGTAATTTTCCTCGTATTTTGAACTTCAAGTGCGCAAAATTTCGTCAGTCCGGGATACGGCTGTAGTTTTGCATACAAATCAAATCCGCACCACCCATTGGGTGTCCGCCCGCCTGCCCGCCTGCCACAGACACTATTCTTTATATAAATAGAAGATAGATGATAAAATCACTTTAGTGGAAAAAGCAAAACACACTTCACAAAAATGACAACGACAATGTTAGTTCGTGTTTTCGTAGTGTTTTACGAGTGTTGTTAGCAACTCATTTATGTGTATTTTTCCAATGACATGACAAACTTACATTTTCCTAATACAAACATTTTTATGTGCCGACGACTAAATTGACTGTGGATATTTTTAATTGTCATTTGTTTTTAATTCATAATTACGATTGACGTTGTCTTATGCATTCAAAACTACTTTCGGTTGTGATTTTGTCTACAACTCCGATTTAGTTATCTCTGGAACAATTTAAGTGTCATTTTAGAAAATTGGAACTGATTGTGGGAACAATTCAGATAAACGAGAAAGTGAATGCATTTTTTTTTATTAATTAATTAATAATTCTTTTTTCAATGTTTGCCAGTTTCATAATTTTTCAAGTTTACAAACGATAAATTTCTAATCGTCCCTAAAATTGATAATGATCATTGGGAATTTTTTTTTGTTTTTAATAGGTACTTACAACTTCACAAATCGTTCATTTATAATATCCCGTGATTTTTCATAGTCCAAGTATTTACTAATATTGATATCATTTTGGTGTCACCCCCACTGCTAAATCCAAAAATAATGAAGTTGTTCGAATTTTAAATGGTCGTAGATGTAGTTTCCAGGGACGTGTAACAAACCTGAAACCTATAAATATATCACATCGGAAGATAAACTGTATCTGTAAAGGATACAATTAGTGAGCTCCCAATTCTGGCAGATTAGTTTACTGAAATTAATTCCAGTTTATTCCGGATTCAAATTCCGATTGGGATTTTTGTTACTGGCGTTAATTTAACAGGTAGGTCCCTACCTACCTAATTAATTTGCTACCAAAATACCAATTTTTCCTTTATTAGGAATTTTAGGTTGGTTTTTATTCATTCCAAAAATATTCTCCAGATCAACACATTTATCTGTGCAGTCGAGGGCTTCGCTACTGCACAAAGCAGATATTTTGGAATAATAATAGTTCGTTAGTTCCTTTTTTTTCAACGTTATTCCATTTTAATCCGAATAGATATGTTAGTAAATCATCAGGCGGTCAAAAAAGAAGTAACGAAGTAATGATCTTTTAAAAGAATTAATTTTTTTCTGAAACATTGAACAATTTGTAAAAGGATAATAATATTTTTATAAAATTACATTTTGAGAACCGGTGAAAAACTCCCCTGGTTTAATCAGTCTAAAGGTGGGTAGATACTTTTTTTACGATAAACCAAAAATTCTTTATGGCCAGAATCATATAAAGATGAGAACTTTCGTTAAAAAACGAATCAAATATTCTCAAGAACCTTCAAGCTATGAAGTATGTTTCTTTTTTCATTTAAATAACAGAAATGAAATTCTCAAACAGCCACATAAAGTTTTACGAGCAATTTTGTATATAAAGTTCAAGCCAGATATTTCTCCTTGAAGGTGGGTAGGTAGGTACCTCCGGAATCTGTGTTTGAGGAGAATAAAAGCATAGATAAATTATTACGTTCTTTCTTTTATCTCTTTTTAAATGTGCAATAGAACGTTACGTTCCAAAAATACAATATTCCTTTGTGAGTCGTTTCCGAACTTCCTTTCACATATTGCATCTCCTTTCTTCCACAAAGTGTAAGGAATTGATGTTCTCCGCAGTAATCAGCTTTGAAGCTTTCATACAATTTACTTAAAACATGCGCAGACCGTCTCCGTAACGGGGAGCGTTGAGCATTCGCTTAATAAATACATTACTCATTACTCTCCTTTGAATATTATTCATGTCGCTTTCAGTGCGCAAGAGATCTTATAATTCAAACTCTGCTATTTAATTTTGAATCTTCTAGAGATCTTGATCAGATAGGTATGCGCCTCTTACCGACATTAAATCTTTTTCGCTACCTACTGCAAAAAAATCTCATATCTATCTGTATCTATTTCGACTGGTCAGTGGTTGAGTGGGCATCGCGTTTGGGTCCCACCCGGGCGTCCCGTGTTCGATCCTCGGCTGGCCAAGTCCTCCATCAAAACACAAGCAACATTTTCGGCTTTCTGTGGTGGTAGTAGGAGATTTTCAAACATTTTTGGGTTATTCGTAACCCGGGAATGTTTGTCTTTCTTTTAAAAAAAAAAAAAAAATACATAAAAACCAGAATGTGTTTGGGGATTAGTGTATTGTGTATTGCTATATTAAGCATAGGAAATGTTGGAAACTTTCAAAATACCTTCTTAAAACCCCCGCGAAGGAGGTCTGGATTATTACAACCACATGACAATACATCTGAAAAGTTTTTTAATCATCACAAATAATTTTCTTGCAAACTGTAAAAAAATTGAGAATGACGTTTAGCAAAACAATGATTGTTAAATCAAAGTTCTATTTTCAAAACTCTTTACATTAATGAATTAATTGGAAGTACTTACATAATAATTTGAACCGAATCAAGAATCATAGATATTTTAAATAGGTACCTATGACCCGTGTTAGGTATCAAATTTGATTGATTGTTCTTATAATTTACAAAAATGAACATTTTTAATACATGAAAAATGAAATATTGAATTTTAAAAAAATTGTAATGGGTGGCGCGAGCTGTTTGAAAACTGAATTTACTAAATAAATGGAACGCGGGAGGGGGGTTGGCGGGACGGGGGAGCGGGAGAGGGGAGAGTGACGGCGGGGAAAGTGGAATGGGTACGCGGGAAGGAAGGGGACGCGGGAGGGAAACGGGGACGTACGGGAAAGGACATGCAGGGAGAAACAATTTATTTCTTTGAATATGGCATTGCAACGCATGCGGGGAACCAGCTAGTATTTTTGAAAGAGCGGTGTTCATACAAATTGATGAATTTGTATGAACACCGCTCAAAACTACGTTCGAACTACCCGAAGCCAGTAGGACCACGGCTTCTCCAGTTGGGGTAAGTTGTGAGGGTGAAGGAAGAGATGAGGGGAAGAAGGTCACCAGACGCGTGTGACCGGACAATTCAGAATGAAATCAACTCAGAACCTCCTTTAAAAATTCATTAAAAATTATGTAAATTCGTTAGGTTAGGTTATGGGCTATTTAAAAAAAATCATAGTTTTTAATGACATTTCGGAGAGGGGTTAAGTTGATTCTGAGTTGGCATGGAACTCTCAAGATTACGTCTACAATGCTCCCCACCAGTCCTTACATAGTATCGATAAAATAAAGTGAAATAAAAAATGTGCAGTGAATACAAAGCAATGACAAGAGAATAAGCAATAACAATAACTACAGTGCTCTTACGGGACGGGACAATATTATAGCACGGGACAAAACGGGAACATTCAAACTAACATAGGAGGCAGTTTATGTTAAGAAATAAGAACATTAAACTTAAGAGTACAATAAGGAAGAAACCGAAAACAAACAAATACCGGAAACTTTAGAACATGGCTTATTACAGTATTTTGAAAAGAAGAGGTTTATTAACACTTCCTTACCGGACCGGGGGAACGCACCTACACTAACGAGAGTTTTACGCTGTATCTATGTTGTTTTTTAAACCACGTACTCAATAATTTGAGTAATCTTAGAAAAACTATTTGGTTATCGATTTGCATTAAAAAAATTAATATCGCATTACTACTTTTCTTAAAATTAAATAGTTTATAACAAATTCCGGCGAATAATCTGTGCCACCCGCCCCCCTTCCCCTCTGTTCTGGCGTACCCCGTCCCTATCTGCTGAATGTATCGGGATAATTCTAAGCGATAGCAAGTAATTTCTAAGTTGTTAGTGGAAAGGACTAGATCGCGTTCGTTTACACTGCGCATCTCGTTTGCTCTTTTTACAATGCTATAATGTTCGATTGCCGGTCAAAGATCATTCGGTCTGAGTCGTTTCCGGTGAACGCCAATCGCCAGTCGAGATTCGGAAACAAGGTGTTAAGTCGGCTATCGGCCCGCCTTCTCTGTTTTCTATGGAAAAATACACGTTATGGTCTAAATTCATTAGAATATTAATTATGACTTTATTTATGAAACGATTTTGAAAATGACTACTGAAATACGATGATTATACATCCCTCTAATTATTATCATAACAAATTACAAAAAAATATGTCATTAACACCCTTTAATATGCAAAACAAATTGGGGTCCCTGGGTGACCCCCCTTCGGGTCATGTGTGATTTTTTCGTTCCGGGACGAAAAGGTTTTAATGGCAGGATTATTAAAATAATTTTGGTTTTAACCCCTCAGGCTAATATAATCGCGTTTCCAAAAAAACTCATACAGGTCTCATAGAAATCATTGTTAAAACCTCCCTTACGATGGTGAGTAATATGATCTAAACGGCATTGAAAAAAGAGAAAACGCCAATCTTTATATTCAAATCTAAAAGTTAACCGTAAAAAAATTACAATGTACCTACACACGTTTATGAAACCAAAGTTTCCGGCCGCAAATAAAAAAAAAATTATGAAATTTAACGATTTTTTTTGTAAATGAATCGACAAAAACTGACGTGATTGTAACGTTTATAAATACATTTGTCTAATAAAATGTATGATTGTTTGTTTTTTTTTACCAGTAACTTTAGTTAGAAAAAACGTAAGTTGTGCCATTTTCTAAACTTTTTAAAGTTTGCATTAAAAATTTTTATGTTTAAAAAAATGACATGGTTATTTCTAATAAGAAAATTTGAAGGTTTAATTCTTCACCTTTCAAAAATAGTTTTAATTTTCAGATGTGTTCACAAATATTCCATTGTTTTAAAAGAATTAAAACACTTTGTATTTAAACCACGAATTTATTATTTTGTATATCTACCGGTTTCGCTTCGACCAAGCTTCATCAGGATATAATAATAACTGTGAGTTGATGAAGCTTGGTCGAAGTTAAACCGGTAGATATACAAAATAATAAATTCGTGGTTTAAATACAAAGTGTTTTAATTCTTTTAAATATAATGTCTAACCACAAAGTAATTGCTTCTTACGAAAAAAAAATATTCCGTTTATTTGAATTTTAATGCAAAGTGAAAATATTCTGCCCTATGGTCGAGGTCTGGGCGCAGTGCCGGATTAGCCCTAAAGCAAATTAAGCAATTGCTTAGGAAACCAAGTCTTGCGGGGCACCAAAAAAAATGCTAGCACATGAAAGGTAAGGTTGTTCGAAAATCCGCTCGTTTTAAAATGACTAGAGGGTTGACGTTCGGGGTCATAACCCCGCTCTCGCTTGCTGGTGCTCTTTTTAAAAACCGATATTAATTTACTTATGGAAAGGGGGGCCCACAGGCATGGATTGCTTAGGGCATCAAGTAGTCTTAATCCGGCACTGTCTGGGCGATATGATGAAATAGGCCAAGCCAAATAACGCTGGGGCTTTTATAGCAGAGTCTTTCATTAGCATAAAGTTGAAATCATCTCACCAAAGACAGGTAATGATTTTATGATTTTAATGATTTTTCTATCCGTTAAATCATTATTTTTAATCTCTTAATCCGGTAAAATACTACATGTTATTTGAAACATCTCGTTTTTATCTGTAATGTGATCCCTCATGGGTGAGGAGCTTTCGAGGAAGGTGAAAAGTAAAAAGCAAACATGTCAAACATAATATTATCGAACGCGCATTTCATATTACGCGCTCAAGTTCTGTTCGTCAACCGTCGGTTCGCGGGCCGCTTGTAGTCGACCGTACGGATACTATTGGAGTACGAACCGACTGTGCGGAGATTGTGGAGTGCGGACTGTGGCTGGAATGTTGGCAGCGCCCCAAGCGGGTTCACGCTTGCGCCCGTACCAACTTCACAGTCGTCCATCGGCCGCTCGCCGTGCAACTTGTGTCTCTAGGTTATGTCAAACTGTGTCTTGGATTTATTCACAAGTGCCTGAAATGTGTATTAAGTAAACAATCAATTAAAGTTTAGTTACAAATGTTAGCATTGTTACAATTGTGTCCAGTTCTGTTTGTGCAACATAACCTAAATTTTGGTGATGTCAAATTTATACAAATAATATTTTTGTAAGATTTGTATATTTTCAGTGTTGTACCCAGTGTTTGCCTGTGAATATTTGGTTTTGTGGATGCAATTCTAAGGATTGATTAAAACCGTCGGATGTTATCTGTAAGTCTGAATTAATTATATTTCACAATATCTAGCTTTTATATCTGTCAATAAACTTGCTGTCAAGTTTTGATGACATTCAAAATTTGTGTTTTATCCATTATTACGGTTTTATAAAAGCACAGTTATAATAACAATTGCTATAATGCGTCACAATGCTGTTAAACGTAGCTTACAACTTTAATTTAAAGCATTTTCCTAATCCACACGTATATCTAAATTTGAAAAATTTGAAGTTTGTCCCGATTCTATATTTTATGAATTCGTGAACATTCTATGTAAAACACTAAAACATAAAGTATCACCATTCTACCAAACATAAATAAGACGACGTTTTCATAAAAACATTTCAATTATACAAATTATAATCTTGCGTGAAAAGAAAATTGTGCACTTTTGAAATTTTGTATACGTGAAAATCTCAGTTTGTCCAACATTACGTTTTGGAATCAGTTCGCTGTCGTTTGAGACCGGCAGAGCCATCTGTCGCGGCAGGTGGTAACGATTACCTTCCCGGCAGCGATTCAAAAGGCTAACTTTTTTCGGAAACAAAAAATTCTCCGTTGGTGGTTAGGTAGGTACTACTATTCAAATCGTTGCTATTTTAGTACCACCATTCAACGGTTTTTATAAATATTAATGTTTTATCTATTCACCAATGCAACTGCTACCAAAAGAAATAAAATGGCTATTCAATGAACCGATGGGACTGAAATAATAATAATCGGATAATTTGTATAACACCGTTTTTGTGAAAAATCATCTCGAAGGCAAATTCTAGGCTCGAACTTATGTACAAACAGAAGATACAAAAATATACCCACATATCATAATATTTATGTATACCTACCTATCAATAATCATTAATATTTTCATTTATTTTTTTTTTTTTTTTTTTGTTATAAAAATACAAAAACAGTACAACGAAGCTTTTGACTGTCCAACTAGGAAGGACTCCCGTTCTAGGACAGTCAAATTGATAGGTTTCGAATGCATTAGGTACATGATGATTAATATATGTAGTGTTAATCAAAATTGAAAAATTACATATACCTAATTATAATATATATGTTACAGTTTTATAATTAGTTAAGCATCGAATATAAAACGTATAGTGTTTTCGAATTTCGATTGAAATAAAAACAGTAAAGGCAAAGAAATTAAACATTTGGGTACCAAAAGAAATATAGTAAATAAAAGTACGTATACAATAAAAACAGTAACGGAAAAGAAAATAAAAGCAGTAAAGGAAGAAAATAAAAACAGTAAGGGAAAGGAAATAACATTTGGGAAATAAAAGAAATATAAGGCGCTCGTAAGACATTCATATTTAGTTATTTACAATGTCGCGGAATAAAATTTAAAACATATTTAAATAAGTAAGTAGGTAGGTAGGTACCTACCTGACGACTTATTTTTTTTTTCATTTTGCGCAGAGATTCTTTTAAAATTTGTATCACGGGTAATGAGCAAATGAACATTGCCATTCTATAGCCGTATAAAAAATATCAACGACTTTTATTAAGAGATTTTTAATATCGTTTTATGCCCGTATTAAACAAAATATTTAGCTTTTGGGGAATTTTAACTGGAGTCTATTGTAAGTATTTTTATATTTGTTAACACATCAACCGAAAAATTACATTGATAGATATTTATTTTGCGTTACTTATTTATTTTTCTTTTCTTTTTTGGGAACACTCATTATTATTTTTTGCTGTACGATTATAATGAATAATTCTAAAAATGTGGAACACAAAATGGTTTTTCAGTGGTCGTCTGCACTCGCCTACTTTCATCGCAATGTGGCGTGACGATTGACCTGAAATCTTTACAATTCTTTGATTCAGGCATTTTGAATACGAATCAATACAATCTGTGTTAATTATTTCTGCATTCTGCCGTTCGGCGAACACCGTTCTTGCATTCTTCGACACATTTATGCATCGGCAAAAACATCCGTTAATAAATAAATTTTATAATTTAATATTGTACCTAACTCACTATATCGTTTTTGGTTTTTTTTTACGACGCTGGTTTAGTGAGAAGCATGTGAGAAGTCTCTAAGAAGTATTTATACATTGACATAAATATCTACGTACCTAGTTATTGAGAAATTTTGTTTCTTCACAATAAAAAATAAAATAATTAAACATTTCAAATAAAGAACAAAAGTAATAAAATCTTGGTAAAAATATCATCGATCGGTATCTAGGTACTTTATCGATTGTCTGAATTTAAAAAAAAATATTTTTATAAGGTTAGAGACTAATAAAGACTAATAAAGAAATTACATTGTTTATTTTAAAATGTTTACCACTTTATTTCAAGGATTTATTTATTATAATATTGTCAGATATTATATTTTTAAAACATATCTGTTTTACCTTTGGGTGCATCTGATATAAATAAGGAGATCTTATTACAAAATTGCAAATATGTATATACACCTACCTTTAATCGTACGGATTAATAATTGTATATTGTAAGAGTAGACAAAAATATTAGATGGCTCCAAATTCATAATTTTTTTTTTGAATATTTTTAATTGTTATCTACGTAAATAAATATTAAATAAGGCCCGCAATTCTCAGAAAATCTTATTTCCTGTATTGCTCTCATTCTAACAAGTACGTTTGTTATTTAATTGCAATTTTATTATAACAGGAAATACACAATATAACAAAATATTTCATCACGTAACATGGGAACTAGGTAAATGCGTTTTTAACTGAACGTTTATTGAATTTGTGCTAATTTTGTCACGCAATTTTATTATTTACAATTTCCGTCGGTAAATGTAATTTGAAACTAAACACTATTCATCGTTCCAAGTAACGGCTAAATAAATTAAAAATGACTCGCTATATTTCTAAAAAAATACTGTTTTCTCTCTTTATCTGATTGATTAATATAATATGTTCACTTTACACTGTACAAAAATTATTCTTCGAATTTTTCTTACCAGATTCAGTTTTGTTGATTATACCTAGTATATTTTATTCACACACAGATACCTACAACTTTCCTTTGAAGTATACAGGATACAGGATACAGACCCATTTAAATTAACCCTTTTTATAGTTATTTTATATTAATATGTGTAAATTGAATTTCATGTGCATTGATATTGTTTATTATTTTACATGATGGTCGTTGGCTGCGAATTGGTTACATTCAGCCGTTTTTTTACCTTAAGGCGCGGTATACCCGCTCAAAAACAAGATGGAGAGATATCTAAATACGAATGTTAGAGAGAGCGCGCTAATATTAAAAACGATAATTTTTAAGCGAAAATTGTGAAAATGTTTAATAAAACACGACTCGATTAAAATAGAGGAAAAATGTCGTGGAGATTGTCTAAAATAGCATTTAATGAAACACTGTGAATTTTTTCATACCTATAACTTGTAAAATAACTGAAAAATCGTGTTTGTAATAATTTTCGGGACATATTTTGCGATTTTTTTGTATAGAGGGAATTTCATATAATTGCCGTTTCGGGAATGTATAGATATTATCTTCAAGAATAACATTTTTTTTAAGAGCTTTAAAACAAGTATTTAAGGAAAATATGTAATAAATCGGTAGAAATGCGCGAAGCCGGGTCTTAAAATTCATCAATTTTTTTTTTTTTTTTACAAGTTTTGTGTTTTACCCGAAAAATAATTATCTATGATGATGTTGGGTTAAACCGATTTTAATTACATGTTTAATGAACTTTATTTACCCTTCAAATCCATATTTTCCTTATTCTTTGAATAATAATAATTAGTTTATTGGTATTAACTTCGATTGTGCTGTAATCACTATAATTTATGACAAAGATACTGAAGTTAATTCTAATTATAAATGGCTAATTATAATTATTTATTTTAGTTTCCTCTGTTTCTTTATAAAAATAAAATAACTCCTGTTTTGATTATTTACTATACATGTTTGAACAATTATAAATCCATAGTTATTTAATGTGATAATTTTTCCCCCGACATGATATTTACTACAAAATTATACCATTATTTACCAATTTCAAACGTAAAAGATATTCAGTTCGACTTCAAAAATACCCTAATAAGTTGGTATGAATACAAAAGAATTTATACACAGTGTCGATTTTTTGTACTTATGCGCTGGTACATACAGTAAATAGAGAAGCAGATTTTTCCTTGATGCATTTGAATGAAAATATGTTTTATTATTTTGTTATTCGGCGGTAAATCCTCTCTGCACATCCCTACGGGGTCCTTGGTTATATTTTGTGTAACTATTTTCCCTATGTAAAACTATTTTCCCTAAAGCTACTACTGCACATTGCATATAAGTGCGCCGGGGGACGAATTGTCGTGGAACCATCTTATTACCTTAATAGTATATCTTTAGTTATTTAATGCGATAATTTTTCATTACCTATTCATTATCTTTTTTTTTTTAAATTGAGAAAATATAATATTTCTTGTCGCTTTTTTACGTTATAGCAAGTGAAATTTTCTCTTTCGTTGATTTATTGTTTCAAATAAAACATAATTTTTAAAAAAATGGCGACACAGATCGGAATAAAATAATCAAAGATTTTAGCTTTCTTTTGATATTATTTACTATTAACTACTGGTTATCTGAAGCAGCAAAAACTCTCAACGGTGGCGTTATGAAATACACAGTTTTATAGTTCAATAGGTATCAACGCAACCTAATGTACGTCATAAGCTTAAAAATATTCAATACAGACACACTGAATAATTCTCGGGTTTGTAAGAAGTACAATAAAAAAAAAACGTTGGAATTAAAACCGCATACTTTTCTTTCCTTATATTTTTTTTCATTGACAGCGAAGTTACTAAGAAAGAGTGATCCATTTAAAGTTTAAATCAACAAAAATAAATTCTTATACGCTGTAAAAAAATATGATGTTCATTGTTGCCGTAAAGAATTAACGCGCGGACAGGAAAATGAGAACTCCGTAATCTGATTACGTGACAGGTCACATCCCGCTGCGTGTGAATTGTAAATTGTCCTGAGAGAGAAAAGCCCACGTTTTACTAAGGCGGTGTTGCCACTACTAAAAATATTATGGCACTAGGACAGTGGACGGGACAGGTGTTCGCCGTACCTACCTGGAATGCCACGCAGTCCCACCCGCGTGGGTACCTACCTACCAGCCTACCGACATTGTAACAGGCCACGTGGGCCAGCCGCCCGCTCCTCCTGTCATCCATTACCAGGGTGACGTAAGAAAGCCCGCGAAAGCTCCATGCGGCGATTGGGCGATTCGGCCACGGTACCACGGCGAATCAAGCGGCACGCGATGCGATTGATGACACCTAGTTGCACGCGTGACCGGGTGGCGCCCGACCGTGGCGTGGGCACGGTGTCAATCACGCCTCATGCCTGCACTGGTCAGCGTGGCGACTAGCAAACGTAAACATTGCGGACATGCCCTCACGTTAACGGCTAAGCTCACGACATTTTTCCGGCATTGCTCTATGGCCTTTACGCTTAGGAAACCTTCATGTCTTGTGCATTGAGTTTTCGCACTAATCTTCCTATGTAAATTCCTACACGTTGGCAGCGCCTCTGGTGGCAGACGAATGGACACTTGTTCGAATTAGTAAATTTTTTGTTATTTCTTAATAAATTATCGGTTTTTAATAATATTCACTACAATAATTTTTTCTGACTTTCGCATTTTGGGCGGCTATGTATATAAATAAACATCCACCACACAGTTTATTTCACTTTGCATTTAAAAGGCAAAGTTTTAAAAATATCGACTACCGTCTTGACTGCGGCATATAATATGGTTTTCAGTTTTCCAATTTATCCAAACTTACAAAACTGGGAATATTAAAATAGTTTATATTAATTATGAAAGTTTTGGTTAGACCAAAAGCTTTCTTCCAAGTTCCAAATAGATACTACTGCCTTATTCCATTACTCCAAATTATGATCCTTTTGCACTAATTTTATACTGCCGTTATAAGCAAAAAGGCTGCTAATTGTCACATATATACGAGACTTTTCGTGTTTATCAACCATTTATAATGAAAAGAACATCACAATGTGTATTGTGTACCAACCAGTTAGTTGTAAATCTCTAACTTTAAGTCACAGTTGTAAATATGTATGTCATTAAACCACTAGGTTTAAGTCAGTAGTTTTAAGTCTTAGTTGTAAGTCACTAGCTACAGTGACTGTCTTAGATATAAGTCACTAATTATAAATCTTATTTGCCAACCAGTCATATTAATTGTATTGTATTTTTATTTGTACATCGCCCTTCAGGTAATTTTTCACCAAAAACGGCACTATATAAATCACCCTTTTTTGACTTTATATCCGGGTTAAATCTTCCCCACAGGAAAAACTGAACCCTTCCACACACTTTTCCATAAATGATCATCTAGTTAATCCACGCTATACAATTGCACGTTATAAGTATAATAAATGCAAAACGAAACAAGAACAACACGTCAACCTACCAGAGACCAAATGGAAAAATAATTCACCAACTCCAGATATTTTCATATCATAGGGTTCGGCTCGGTAGAACTCCTAACTGGACCAATAAATCCTACTGATCCCTAAATATAAACATTTAAAAATCTTTCCTAATCCTATATGTATTTAAAATAACTTATTATTATTTATTGGGATTTTTTACTGCCTTTTTGTAAAGCAAAACCACATTGTAGTGCGGTTCGAATGGATATTTTAAAATCGTTTGCAAGTCCTTCCCATTATTGTATGTAATAAATTAATAATCCTTGATATAATTTGGATAAGATTTTCTCCTGGTTCTCAGCACTGTCGTGGAAGATGCCATCGACCCGGCAACGCTGCAAGTCACCTGGCTTTTATTTTTGGAGCAGGTAGAAACGCTTACAATGAAATATGAACGACTCTAAAAAAAGGGTTACAGGCCTCTGCCCTAATTTCAGGCCGTTATCGGGACAATGAATAGAACACGACTTGTTTAGTTTTAGCCGCGGAGATAGTGAGATTGAATAACTCATTTTATCACAAAATAGCCACTCGCTTCTTGTACACAATCCGTGCCTTATATTTTATCAATTTTTTACATCGTCATCAAACTACTAATTTCAGTTGTGGGTCTATCTGTGATTGTAACTCTGGTTCAATAAACTAGGATTTGTTTTGAATTTAAGTGTCATTTTCAAAATACGAACTAGTTGTCTGAAAAATTCAGCCAAGTGACAAAATAGTACGTATATCTACAATATAATATTTTTAACTAGAAAATTATTTTAATTATATATAACAAAATTATTTTAACCATATTTGAAAATTTGTATCTATTTCTTATTTTAATTTTTTTTTTGAGTTTAGAGGAACTAGGCGGCTTTTTGTCCATACAAACGTTTTTCCTAATTTCCCCTCAGGATTTTGACACTACTGCAAATATATTTTTTAATATAATATAGATATCGACCACTAGCGTCGGTATCGGTACGTTTTGCTTTTTTTGATAAGTTACTTATAGGAATTGGGACCGTCCTAAAATCATTAAAATTGCCTGATTTGGACGTTCAGTAAACAAACCTCAAAATGCAGTTTGTAGATTTTTTTTAAATCGGCCAAGTCTTGGAGAAGAAAAATGGATATACATAAATACAAAACATCGATTTTGTTTAGTTATTATCAGCCTGAGGTGCAGTTCTTCCTTTTGCTCATTATTCGGGGGAGTCTTACCCATGGTATAGCGACAGCAACAGTTTGGCAAAATACCTATCGTTAAAATTTCCGGCGACCGGATTTCCCCTTAATCTTTCTTGACAAGTAAAATTTTATTTCGTGATTTTTCCAAGCTTTTTACATTTTCAAGAAATCTTTATTTATTAACTAACTAGATGTAGTAAAGGGCATTCGAAAAGATCAATTTCTAACGTCTCTAATTTGTCAACAAAAAATTATAATTATGTTTATTAAAATTATGATTATAAAGAAATTAACAATTTGTAGGTACCTATATTTGTTTTTGAAAGGCACGCATCCTGAGGCAAATATTTTATAAATGCTTTCAGCTTCACAATTCCTACAATTATAATATCCCCTGATTTTTCACGGTCTGCCGTTGAAAAATAAATGTTGAAGATATTTGAAAAACGATTCGAAGGAATTTTATTTTTGTCAACGAAATATTATTCCCCTTTGGTATTGGTTAGTGATGATAAATTTGAGACAAACTAAATATTAACTAAAGACTTCCTTAAAAAATGTTGTATTCAAATTTATAATTTCGTGTATATGTGAAATATTAACATATTTATTATGTAACTTGAGCCCGATGAATGTCAAGGTGATTCACTATATTATTTACATTTTTTTAAATAAATTATTTCTATTTCTGGTGAAAAAATAGGAAGAACTATTTGGTGTACATTATTTAGGTATGCAAATTTAAAATTAGGTGAATTTTTCACAGAACTCCAATTGAAAATCTTTTTATCGCGATTTTTTTTAAACACAGAAGGCCCTGAGAAAAATAATTTCCCTCGGGGCCTATACTGTCGTAAGGGATGCTGTGTGAAGGGTCTTTTCAAGAAGTGGAAGAAGTTCAAAGGAAAGAGAGAAAGTTCTGGGAAGGAAAAATTCCAAATATGTCTAGTACCATTCCTCCCATTACGTTGCAAGGCGATGGGTCCAGAGAGTCATCAGAGGATCCAGCCCGCCACGTAATAGGTGGGCAAGCGCATCCGCCGCCAAGACCTCACCCTATTAACCCGGGCACCCCTGCTAAGTCACCAAACGTAGCGAACGACTTGGGGCGACTTATGGCACGGTTGTTGGTTATCCAATAAATGGTTCTCGGCGGTACCATAACCGCCTCCCAAAATGTAATACCTCGCGAATATTTGTATGTAATAATTAATAATGAAAAGAAAATCAGATCGTATAATTTCATCATAAGTTTGATGTCAGAAATCTTTTCTTTAACATCTTCGACGACTTTAAAACATAAAAGTTTTATTACCACGCCCAAGATCAAAGCCTTACAAGCAAGCACTTATTAAAATACACAATATTACATATTAGAAATTAAAGCGTTGTAATGACAAGAACAAAAAACAAACACACCTAAATCATTCCTTCCTCCGCACATTTATATACCATGTTTGCAGTACTCTTAATTGCCGATATTACTGGTAACTCCGACTCACAATTATTATTGCCTTAATTAATTTATGACCACACAGTCGTAAACCATTTTATGGCTTTAATTAAAACCGGCCGAGGCTCACGCCACTTTTCATAAATATTAAATAATATTTATTAAAATAATGATGACGCGTTGGTTTTTTTTAGTCCGGCCGATTTGGGAGCTTCCAATTTGCTGTTTCTAAAAGCTTGCTTTTCTCTCGTGTTCAGTGCCACGTAAAACGTTTTTGATTAAGTTTATTCGGCAAACCTCGTTACGTGGATCGCGGCGTTTTTCATTTCCGCATGAAATCTGATTATGTCATTGTTTCGGCGCAAATCTGGTGATAAAACGTATTTTTTTGTGGTATCATTCTGTACCCTAATGAAAGGGGAATGTTGGAGATATGGAAGCGAAAAACGAAGGCTGGGAAAGAAAGTCACATAACCTGAAAAATCTAAAGGAGGTACCGAAAAAAGTAGAGTTCTACAACGTATTCACGCTTTAGGCTCTATGAATACAAAGAATATGAACGGAAGAATAAAAAACCATCCCATGAAATGCTGTAAATTTGAAAACGCGACTCAGTCGACAATCCCAGAGGACATGCATCGGCCAGCCAGGGTGGGGCAAACGCCCCACCTTGCCCCACCATGCCTACTTCCACCAGGGGACCAGTATTCTCCAGTACTACAGGATGCTTATTGAAAGATTTAGTTTCTTTAGACTTTGACCACAGTGACTGCTTATTGACGTAACGTAATTTATAATTATAATTCGAAGGGCTGACGTCCTTCTTGGCAGGAGGTTAGGTTTTGTCTGCTCCAGAAATTTAATGAATCTGCACATCTACCTTCGGCACAACTCGGAAAGGAGACCATGTGACCCGAAGAGCCCATAGACAACCAAAGTAATGTGGGAACTAATCATAGACTAATTATGATTCGTTACAGATAGAAAGTTGAAACTCATTTAGAATCGACGTTTAAACCCGGTAGTAAGCACTCAAAAAGAAGAAGAATGGGAGATACGTAAATACGAATGTTAGAGGGAGCGCGCTGATATTAAAAAAAATAATAATTAATACAGCAAAAATCTCATGGGAAATGTCTTATATAGCATTTAAAGAAACACTGAATTTTTTCGTACGTATTACACTGGTAAAGTAAATAATAGGACCAAACGTGTTTATAATAATTTTCGTAGCATACTTTGCGATTTTTTTCTATGGAGGGAATTTCATATAATTACCGTTTCGGCGTGGCAAATGTGTAGATATTATCTTGAAATATTTTTTTAGAACCTTAAAAATTTAAAGTGCCTAAAATATATGCTTAAAGTGTTTATAAAACGGTAGAAATTCGGAATGCGGGGGCTCAACAGAGACCTTTCAAATGTAAGAAAAAAAATGGTGCTGAATGACCATTTGATGACAAAGTTACATTTGAATATCTGTGTAACAACTGGCTCGAAGTAAATTTTGTATTACTTAAAAATGCGAAATTGATTTGTTTTTCACTTTAGTTTCATATACAATTGAAAAATAATAAAAATCTAAAAATAATAATAAATTTTTGGGGTAGTCATTCGTTATCTGCTTTACTAACGCGTACTCCTGTATCAGAAATGGATACAGTGGCCCATTTTTGTGGTAAACTTTACATTGTAATTCATTGATATCAGACATCAGTATCGCTTTCAGGCAATAAACGTTAAAACTTTACACTCACTCATCCTCCGGATCTCAATTTTACAGTCTCCTGTCATGTCGGCACACATCGGTAGATAAAACTTGATATTTATGGCTGCACAGACTGCCTTATAATTCGCCCATAATAATAATAAAATCCGTTGTAGTACTGTTTTTAGAATCGCTTTTACGGCCTGTTTATCATCGGTGCCGTTTCCATAACATAATGTACATACAATGGAGTGGAAATAGACTGCCATCTACCATTACGTTATTGCTACAATCTACGTGAAATTTGCATTTTGCCCCACATTATTCTGCTCGGAATGAACTAAACAATACGGTGGTACGTTTCTACAAATAATAACTTTACTTACTCCAGTTGTTCTACTGTTGGTTTAATAATAATTAATAATAATATTTACACTATTCCACGCTCACACCGCGAAACTTTGGAAGAAAATTCATGAAAAAATAATTCCAGTAGTGACAAATTAAAAAATTCTTATTTTTGTGTGGTTTATATGATTCGTGTAAATATACCTTTATAATTATTATTTCTTCGCAATCGGTCAGCTGTTCTATTTAAGATTTGAAATGTGAGGGTGGCGATTTTGTTATCCAAACTCGTACATTACTCGCAAAAGTAATGGGACGATTACATTGGACAATTTTTATTACTTTTTTGGTATGTAGAATTGCTTTGTTTAAAAAAACTTGATTAACATTTTTGCTAAGATTATCGTGAATATCAACACTCCAAAGTTTCGCGGTATGAGCGTAAAACACGGTGTATGTATATTGGTTTCATCGCAAGTTTGAACAAAATAGGAGTACTTATGAATAATGACGAAATAATTTGGATTTAGACACCCGAAAGGAACGTTTATGTGCATCACTGCGCAGCGATCAACAGTCGCCTTCTTGTTTTGAATGTCAAGTGTGCAAAATTTCATCAATTTCGGAATAAAACTATAGATTTGTATAAAAATGGTGAGCCAAATGAATGCAACAACTTCTTAGGTAATCGTAAGTGACTAACCTCTGAATGAACCTTCGTGAAAAACTGTAAATTTGCTGATAAATACTGCTGTATATTTTCTTTTCCTTCTGATGTCGTATTTAACTTAATTTTCGCTAGACATGTGATCCAATTTAAGTTATATTTAACTACTAGTCGCTACCCGGCTTCATAGTGAATTTTTCAATTTGTTTTTTGACATCGTGACTTTAGTCGAGCATACGCATTTTGAGAAATGAGAAAAGATTTTCTGTTCTTATTGTTTTTATTGATAACTAACGCATCGTTCTATTACACGACATAATTAAAAATTGATCTCGATAATAGACCATGAAAGTCTCAAATTATGTGCATTTTTATTTGTGGTTACACGACAACTCAACAAGGTGGCATTTCAACACCCCTATGAAAAGTTAATAAAACCCAATAAAAGTGAAGAAAATTTTTTGTTAAAAAAATATTCCATAACGTAACATATTTAACCTAGTTTTTTTTTCATCTCTTTTAATGAATTTTCAAAGGAGTAATCAAGTTGTAGAGTTCTCCGGTCACCTGTTTATACACATGTTATTTTTTTTGTGAATACCGCATGAGTCCCAACTTCGCTCAACCGTGTGAAGCTTGTGAGAACATCTCTAATTGGGATATGTCGTAATGCTGAAAGTAGTGAGGAGGGGAAGCAGATGGGAACGAGGAAAGTGGGGAAGTACCCGGCTGTTCAGATGTAGTCCTGAAAGAAGTTTAAAGCCATTTTATACAACATTTTAATTCCAAATGGCGGTCTTCCAGTGCGATGCCGAGATTATCTTACATTATGGAAATTGCCGCAAATATATACATTTTAATCGTGAAAAAACATATAATCTCATAACATCCTATCTTTGTTCATCCGCTCTCTATTCCCAAACAATCTTAACATCCCTTTCGGATTCTTGAATTTTAACCTTTTCTTTGCCGTTACCGTAAATAAATCATCAAAAATACATTCAAAATTCAAATTTTTGCGGACAAATTTTTTTGAATATGGAAATTTTTAATTTTTTGGATTTTGAAATTTTTAATTTATTTTTGGCACTCTGGGATTTGAACCCGCGACCTCTAGATTGGAGAGCCCTGGACCACGGGGGGCGCCAATCTAATTATTGTTTATCGTTTCCATGTTTTCAATTATCTTTATCGACATTAGATTGTGAGTGGCAGAGTTTTTACGGTCGGCCCTGTGCTTGACGGATTACGGCGAACGCGGAGCTAATGCTAGATTCACTTTCTTGTCGTTTGTGAGTTACGACTGCGAGTTCATAGTTCCTAATGATTTAATGGAACAAGGCAGGCCATGAGACATGACCACGCTTCAGCACTCATTATGAGTTGACCTATCGGTTAACACGCTGCGGAGGTGAAATCGTTGAAGATGTTATACCGAACCTGGGGCAATGTCTCTATTTGCTATCATATTAATTTTGGAGAAAAGGTTATTTTTATTTAAGGGTTAAACAAGAGCATAGGAAAAAACGCTATGGATCTCCTATCCTTATCCTATATTCCTCTTCCCTTTACCTTATTTTTAGTTTTAAGGCAACATAAGGCAACTGTAACAAACATAAGAAACTCTTTTGACTTCACCTTGTTGAACCTCGTGTTTTGTTTATTTTTGTATCTATTTATATTTTTAAAAAATAGTGTCTGTGACGAGTACGGTGAATTAGATTTTTATACAAATCTACAGTTTTATTCCCGAAACTAAAGAAATTTTCCACCCTCTTGCTCTTCAAAATAAGGGGAAGGTGGAAGGTCACCGTTCACAATAGATTTCGAAAAACTAGGTTTAAAGTCCGGCCAACGCCGGAGACTTCAGTTATAAATAAAAGCTCTTTGTTTCTTACAACAACAAAACTAAAAAATTTCCTCTTCTTCCTCGCTCTTTTACAATAATTTATTTAGCTTTTTTGTTTTCTGTATCTTAAAAAGCATAATGCAATGAAACAGATGATATTTTATTTTTTGTTTGTTTTTATCTTTTCTAAAACAATTACTAAAAAAATGCAAATTGTTTGAATTTTTAACAATATCAGATTGTGTTATAATTTTAATGTTTATTTTTCTGGGCCTGCATAACGAATTGTTTAATTCGATCAACGTTTTCCCGGTTTTCCTATATTATTAGATTGGTAGAATAAATAATGTTTTTTTATGGTCCTAAAACGCTTTGTCCCTAAACTTTAACCTTTTACAAGGTTTTAAAACTGAATTATAGGAAAAATTCCGCCCAATCCAAACAGAATTCTTTCAGGCATTCTTAACCCTACGAGTTTTATTAGAAAAACGTGAACTGTCAGTTCCACACCTCCGTAAATCACGTGAATTATTATTGTATTTGCACGCACTGGCGCACAATACCGGTCGTCCATTATTTAATAACCATTTTAATATAATAATATATTTTATATGTGCCTCAGTTTATGTCTCTCTCCCCTCTCGAGATACGCTTCTCTGTAATAATATTCGCACATACAAATCGAAAACTTTATTCATTTAAAGTTGTTCCCAGAAGCTGGCGGAGTTCCTCCCAACTCCTCCTCATCCCCCTCCTCCCTCAGCCCTCTCACGCCCTAATCCACCACAAAACTTTACTCCTTTCGCGATATACTTTTTCTCTAGATTTCACAGAAGTTCTCGGAGTTGTTTCCTTAAAATTGGCGGACATACACTTCCCAAGGCGGCTGCTATTAACTCCGGTTCTTACACAAGTCAAGTCACTCTGTTAATTATTTTAAGTGGCCGAGTCATTGTGTTTAAAGAGAGCTTTGGCAGACGTTAATTAAATAAATCCAATTCCACTAATTATTTCATACCTTTTAGAATGTTAAATTTAGACTTCTGAATATTTTGATTAGCTGGAATAAATTGTTTTAAACTTTGAACCGTTTTTATTTCACTTTGAAAGAACGTGTCATTGTATAAATGTATGATGTTTTATTTAAAGGTTTTGTGGTAACTTAATTTATGTGATGTTTATTCGAAAGCTTTTAATGTTTGTCAGAGTCCTGGAATCTTGCAATTTTCAGGGAATTTGAAAAGGGATATGTCAAGATCGGGGATTTTTTTAAAGATATCTGCGACTTTTTTATGTACATTTAGACACCCAGAAATAATTTCATCTCATCGATTTTTTTTAGAAATAAATAAATATACGCCTGCAAATTTTTGAATTTGAAAATCTGTGTCCAACCGTGTTAAAAAAATCATTATTTCATAAATGCGACGACGCTGTATCAAACTTTTAAGTGTCCGTACAAAAATATTTTATGTTTTCCGTGTTATTGCAATTTTAGCGCGCATACAGCCTGCACAAGGGGTGAGTTTTCCCTCCCTGGAGCCCGGGGGGGGGGCTCCCTGGGGGCATGATTCTAGTTTACTCTCCACACAATAACCATTTATTCAGATTAGGCCATGCTTCCAGCAGCTGGATTCTCGAATTGTGCACGATGAATTGCGCTTTTTCTGCAAATTCGGAGAAGTTTTTTATCTACTTAACATTAATTTCGCTTTTATGGGCACGGAGATAATATTTTACTTACTGCATTAAACCTTATCTAATTCGTGTTGTCTTGTTAATGTTATTATTATTTTACTTAGATGAATTTGTTCATTAATATTTATTCCCTTCAAATTCTTCGAAAACTTATGAATATCGTGAGTTGTTAGTATACTAATCACTGTGGTCTTGTTAATTCCATAAAACTGTGCTATTGTTATCTTGCCAATTAAGTGCAATAACACTTGAAGAGTGCCTTACAAAGATTATATCTTCAAAAATACACAGTTTAAACAAGGCGTAACGAAGTAATGCCAGAAATTCTCGCAAATAATATTTTATTTAATTGGAAACTAAGCTATCAAAATTTTATTAAAAATATATTTACTCATATTTTATCATCATCGGTACAGTTATTTTCACCCGAAAATCAGTACTAACGCAAACCCGTGTAAAATCACGGGATATTTCCAAATTTGAAAAAGGCAATTCGAATAATTTTCTATTAAGCCACCGCTACCCGAATTTCTACCGATTTCTCGCATATCTCCCTTGAACGTTTGAAGTTTTTAAGCTCAAAAAAAAATATATGTCATTTTTTAATATAATATTGCCCACGCCGAAACGCAAATTATATAAAATTCACTCGATAGAAAAAAATCGCCAAGTATGCTCCGAAAATTTATATTTTCACGTCTGTCTCTATTATTTAACAAATTATATGTATGAAAAAATTCAGTGTTTCTTTGAATGTTGTTTTAGACAATCCCACGAGATTTTTGCTCTACTCTAAACGAGTCGTGTTTTTTTAAACATTTTCACATTTTTCGCTTCAATTTCATCGTTTTAAATATTAGCGCGCTCTCTCCAACATTCGTAATAACATATCTCTCCATCTTCTTATTTTCCAGCGAGGATACGGCGCCTTAAAATACTATATTATCTCTAGGTACCACCCATTTACTTTACAGCTTGTCTGAATTTTTTCACTTAATATTTTCCAATTTTGGAAATGAAAATAAATTCAAAGCAAATCCGAGTTCCAGAGTTTATTAAACCAGAGTTATGACAGTCACACAACCGAAATTATTATTTTTGATTCTAAAATTGGGTCGCGTCTGACTTCCTTTTGGCACTGCTGAAAACCAGCTACATTCCAGGAGAAATCCTGAATGTATAGCTGAGCAGTGACCTTTTCTAATAAAAATGAACCAAATGTATGAGACTGTAAAAGTCTATTGATAAATAAATGTTTTTATTATTATTATTATTTTGCAGACTATTTTTAAAGAGAACTCTGCAATATTGTATTCACAATCCCCAAACACGCTTGAAGAAAGATACAGAGACAGTTTTGTAATAGCAGTAAAGTAAGAGAGGAGGGTTGAGTAGATAGAGCAATGTAATATAATATTGAACACAGAGATACTTCCAGTGCACTTTAATAGAAAAACTTTTCCATCTCCTCGCGGGGGAAGCTTTACGAGGGGGCGGGAAATGTACTGCACTTAAAACTGGCAAAAAAGGGGGCAAAATTATTAACACTGCGAGCTGTGTTTAAATATATGTTTGCCTGCAGATTCGAGGGAATGTACACTATTATAAATGTAATGCACTTACAGCTGTTTTAATGCGTTTTGCGAAGTTTCTAAATTATTAGTTAGTCAACTTATAAAAATGGTTTAGATTAGATTTTGTGTATTTAAGTATATAAATATACACAAATAACGCCCTTATGGTGATCTTAACGCAAAATCACACGTCGCGACTGAGTGGTCCAGTATAGCTATACTGCGGGTCGCAAGATAAGCACTCCGTCTCGTTCTAACAGCACGAAACAGCGCGCGTATCACTCGATCCCGTCGCTACGTACAGGGGTGGGATCAGTAGCGACGTGTGATTGAAACATATATTTTTTTTTTAATAGAAAAAATGTATCGGACATGTATCGGACACATGTCATCGGACAGCAAAATGACGTTTACATTTTTTACTCCAAATATGCTCAGGAATCGGTGGCTAAAATCCTTCGGGTACGTGCTGTTACACCCTGTATACTTATATTGTTTTGTAACACTGCTACTTTGTCACTTTGGGTGCATCACTTTTACCAACATTCACAGATATCAACTGGGTAGACCCCTTCGTGTAAATTAAGGGGGTATTCTATTCTAGAAGCATAAATTGTAGGTATTTTTTCTGGACCAATAAAAAAAAACAATAATATTTTGAGTAGCCATTACTTTCCCGAATATTTATGAAACATTAAAAAAATCAAACGAAAAAATTAAAAATTTTAAAAGTTACAGGGTGTTGAAGTGGGGGTCTCAAAAAAATGGCGTGCCCTAGTTGACACGATTGCAACCCTCCTAGTAATCAGAACAAAATCAATTCTTAATTGAAACAAATGCTGCTATGGCCCGTACCTCGGAAAAGTAAAAAAAAATTTTTCGCAAAACGGCTGCTGTCTGAAATAAAAAGACATTGTTTTACCAGTTTTTTCCGAATTTTTTTAAAATAGTAAAAATTGAAATTTTGTTACAAATCTGGTAGGGGCGATAGAGTAATGTGTAGAGAAGGCTCACACCTAATTTCAAGTATATTGGTTCTGTAGAACTTGAGATATCGTGTCAACCGTCTCGAAAAAAGGAGTGTCGAAAGAAATGCGTTTAAAAATTTTGTCTTATTTGGATTCTATTTAGATTCCGTCTAAACCGCGACATTAAAATGGTTTTAACTTTTAAAATAATTCTAATTTCTAAAAATCCTTTTAAGGAGATATTTTTGAATATCTAAACTATGGAAATGAAGAAAACTAAATGAAGAAAAAAAATTCTATAGAATACCCCCTTAAGTTATTTTTTCACAAAATTACAGATTTTAATTCAGTACACGTATGTAGGTACCTATATGTATAGTCACAAATTCTTCAAAATATTATATTGTGTGTTTTGGTAAAAAAAAATGTAACAAGAGTATGTTGTTAAATAATAGGTACCGAGAATCGTCGTTTCACCCCTTTGCTCGCAAATCCTCTTCCCATATTATTGTACAACATCCCGTAATATTTAGAGTCACATAATAAAGAAAATCCGTGAACACAAATCCCGTCTAGGGTCGGGTTAATATGACGGCGATGCCCCTAAAGCTAAAGGATGAAAAAAGGATGATGGGGTCTCTTGTGTAAATGGTAAACGGTCTGTCCGGGGTGCCCCGCCTCCCCCGACCGGTTCTAACCGCCTGTCTGGTACAACGCTCCGGCCGGTATTACCCGAGTCCACCCCTCCTGCTCCGTCCCCGGGGTGCCGGGGTGACGGGGTGACCATAGTGCGGCAGGTCTGGTGGACCACCTGTTACGGTGCCCTGGGCCAGGGTCACCGCTGGGGTGACCACGACACACGACACGAATGGGAGTGGAATGGCATCATTTAAATTCTCGTTCCGATAAAACATGACCTCGTGTCTCTTTGCTGCTCTTCCAGTTTATGTTTTATTGGATTCTATTGTTTTGCGATCTATGTTTTTAATATTTTAAATGAAAACCTTTAATAGGAGACCGGGATTGTATTGATATTTTATTAATTTTCGCGTTTTAATAAAAAAATAGGGTCATTTCGTTCCTGGAATAAATTCATATTTCAATTCTTCGAACGGCAAACTTACAATAAAGGTGATTAAACACTTAGTTTTAATCACTTTTTACAATAAAAGTGATTAAACACTTAGTTTTAATCACTTTTTACAATAAAAGTGATTAAACACATTTAGTTTAATCACTTTTTACAATAAAAGTAATTAAACGCTTAGTTTTAATCACTTTTTACAATAAAAGTGATTAAATACTTAGTTTTAATAAATTTTTACAATAAAAGTGAATAAACACTTAGTTTTAATCATGTTTATTGTTTCAAAACTACCATGCTTCATAAGCAAAGCTCACTTCTTCAGAGTTAACTTAAGTAAACCTAAGAAAACCCTGCTTCACAGTAAACCCTGAAGAAGTGTAAGCATTGCTTACGGAACATGTTAGTTTTTTAGAAGTGTTGATTCATTTTAAATATTATTTCAATATCTTTGAAGCAGTAAATCTATTTTCAAATTAATTTTTAAGTTCCTGAAGCAATAATTAAAACTCTTGAAAGGTGAACTCTTGTGTCATGAAATTCGCATAGCTTATTCGACAACTTCAGTTCAACGGTTTTACATATTTTCAGCTCTGCAAGAGATTTTTATCGAACTATGAAACTTTGGAAAAAAAAAATTCCTGAAACGAATCCGGCAATTGTAATTCTGGCGTACAAAAGATGGTCTTTTATACAACAAACAAAAATTCGTGATATTTAGTCAAAACACATTAATTCAGCTGCCTCAACTGTCTCCTAGTTAAAATAATAATGTTTTAAAGTATGTTCACCGCATCTTTCCGTAAAATGTACCTGCCCGACTATTCCCCATTCTGCTCCGTCCCACCGCTGCGGTTCCCGAAATAATTCCTAAATAAAATGAAACACTTCGGGTCATTGACTCTTGACATTGTTGTTCCGCCATCTTTTAATTACATCCGCCAATGCTAATGACTAATTACTTATAATTACCGGCCTAACCACCCACTCGACACGCCATGATGCCTTTCAATACCCTATGCTCTTTTATACAGTTTTACTAATCATACCTCTTAAGTTCTTTCATTAAATCACTTCCCTAAATTATACACTTCCATTAATTAAATGTATTATTCTTGTGTACTTTGGGTTCGACATGACTTCGGATAAAGTTATTTCAACGATCCTACCTCCAGCTGCATTTAATTGTTAACATCCCGAATTCACTTCCAATTTTGTTTTGGGTCGAAATAGTACGGTCTGTTAATGTTGATCCTCTGGTAAATTTGCACCGATTACTTGTAACAATCGGTTATTATTTATTATCTAGATTCTGGAAATTGGAGATTTCGGTCGAATATTATTATGATGAAACTAGCGCAGATCCGTGAAAAATAACGGAATATTATAATTGAGGCGCTCAGCGGAAGAGTGGCCCAACCCACAAAAATTCGTAATCAGCGAAAACGTCATAAATCTAATTATATATTTTTGCCTTATCTATGAAGCCACAGTGGCCCTCTTTTAATTTTCATAGATCCTTTGAAATCAGTTATAACTAAAATTGGGCCACTGAGACTGCATAGATATGACAAAAATGTATAGCAAATTATGTTTTCGCCGATTAAGAATTTTTGTGGGTTGGGCCATTCTTCAGCTGAGCGCCTCATATCAAAATGATGTATTCGCTGAATTCGAATTTTTGTGGGTTGGGCCACTCTTCCGCTGGGAGCCTCAATTGTAGGATTGATAATATTCATTGTATGATAGTTAAAAATCGCAGCCCCTTAAAAAATCACAAAATTTTACTTGTCAAGATTAACACAATGAATACGCATTTCAAATATAGAATAAAAATTATTTTGCGGCGCATAATGGAATTTTTTTTTTTTGGTTTTTGATTGAAAAAATATATCATAGGAAATCCAAATAAAATCTACATTTTTATTCCAAATATTCTCAGGAATCGCTGGTTAAAATCCTTCGAGGACGTGCTGATACACCATAAGTAGCGAGTTTTTGTATGATTAGAATAAATTTACCATCTTTTTTCCTACCAATTATTTGCAACTTACCCCCTGTGACTGTTAAATACGTCATATTTGTTATTTCAATGTCTATTAATATGTCAACAAATAATTAAGTCAACTGTTTTGACCTTGTTGTGAATTCCTCGCATTTGATTTAACTGTTAAACGTTAATTTTAGAAGCAGACAATTGCCTTAATTAAATTCAATTATTTCATATTCGCCGTGTCACGTACACAGCACGATATGGATTATTATTTGTACCGAGTGTGCTACATTTCCAGACCATTACCGCCATCTGTGATCTGTAGTTAAATGCAACTCATAAAAGTTTTTATTATTTTTGTCAAGTGACCGGAACTAATAAAATGGTTGCAGATGGTGACTGAACAGAAGGAATTTTGTTTGATTAGTGTTTAATCTCTAATAAAATACCTGGTATGATACGTTATATTGTGATTATGTTAATAAAATAATAGCCTGCAATAAAAAACAAACTTTTCTAATAAAGAATTTTCCTCCAATTTCTTTGTTCATTCCCATTTTTATAATAAACTAGCTGAAACCCGGCATGCGTTGCATTGCCATTCAAAGAAAAAAATTGATTCTCCCTGCATGTCGTTTCCCATGTCCCCGTTTACTTCTTGAGTACCCTTCTCCCTCCCTCGTCACCCCTTCCGCGCACCCCACTCCCACGTTCCCCCCTCTCCTGCCTTTCCTACCTGTCGCTAAAATATATGAAATACACACATTTTCATTTATAAAAATTTCATAACGCCAGAGCTTACCATTATATATAGCCTATAACCTTCGCGGGCGAGCGCACAACATATCACCAAAGTTTCATCGCAATCGGATGAACGGTGTAGCAGCGCATAAAATACGAACAAACAAACAAATATTGATTTTTATATATAAAATTTTTATATATAAGATTTTTATATATAAGATTTTTATATATAAGATTTTTATATATAAGATTTTTATAACCAATTCTCGAAAAATAAATTGTTTGACAATATTTTTTCAGTCTTCTTTTCAAATTTGAGTTCGATGCAGGAAAAAAGCCTGTGCATACAGCAAGTTTTATTATATGGATTTTGTATGTTACATTTTGGATGGTATTGTGTTATCAAGTGGTTCACTACGTTTTGTGACTTAGCGGGGGTGCCCGGGTTCATGCGATCTGGATCTGGCGGCGGATGACCTGGACACACTGAACCCTAGATTCCTACCCACCCCTCTTACCTTTTTCCTTCCCAGAACTTTCTCTCCTTCCTTTCATTAAACAGAACCTCCACACAGCATCCCCAAAGATGACGTAGGCCCTGATGGAAATTATTTTTCTCGGAGCCTCCTGTGTGGAGCTAATGTAAAAAACATTAAAAAGAACTTTGAAAAGCTATTCGAAAATGTTTTAATTATTATTTTTCTTGGCTTCACCTGAAATTTAAATAAATTGAAAAATGTAAAACATCTATTCTTATAAATTAATTGTTTTGAATTCATGTTCTCCGTGTCGGATTCACTGTTCACGAAACATTACGCCGTATGAATAATTTGCAATTCAGTATGTTCAAATAATTTATTGTATAATTATATTATATTAAAATGAATTATTGATTATACAGAAATATGTATATAAATATATTTTTACATAATGACCATAACGTATACTATATGGTGGTTATGTTGAAATGTGTTAAATGAAAATTTATTGTATGTAGGGTTATTAATGACTACAAACAAATATTTTCGATATCTCCAAAAATGACGACAAGTTATGGTAAATTTTTAAAGTGAACATTGGTAAGATGTATATACAGTAGTGACGCGTGATGTCACACCCGTTTCAGCCTGCCACAATGATCTACATTTTGACGGCTTTTATATGAATACCGCACAAGAGTCCCAACTACTCCCTTCTGGAGCCAGCGAGACTATGGCACCCCCAATTGGGGTGAGGCTGCAGGTAGTGGGGAGGGGAAGGAGATGGGGAAGTACCTGGCTATTCAGATCTGGTCACCAAACACGGACAAAGCCATTTCAAGCAACGTTTCAATTCTGAATGGTAGTCTTACACCAGGGCGATACTGAGAGTATCTTCCACTCTGAAACGTGCCGCAAACATACTATATATTAATTTAAATGAATTTATTGTGAAATAACACAAATTCAGCAAATAAAATTTATTTGCCACGCTGGGATCCGATCCCGCTACCTTCGGATTGCGAGTCAAGAGCCTCACCGCTCGACCACGCCGGCCGTCAAATCTTACAATATCTTCGGTAGTTTTGGTTATTTCCCCAGATTTCCAAAAGTTCTGTCCTCTGTATGCTCTAATTAATGCGCTTATTTATATTTAAAAAAAACATTAAATTTCGTTAAAGGAGACGACTTCATTGCGTTGTCCTATAAATTACATATTTAAAAGGCTGTGCAGAATTCATGACACCGGAGCTCATCATACTAGTTTCATGCTACATTCAGATTTCTTATTAATAGCAAGGATTGTAACACCCTTTCACATGGTTTAATATAACTATCGGTTTTTAAAATTGGTCTGTGTGTTATGTTATTCTTGAAGAAAACATAATGAAAATCATAAATTGAGATTCCAAATGTTCTGGTCAGCTCCTGACCGCAAAAACCCGTAAGTTGTAAAGACGTGGTTCCCACCGAAGCCACCCACTGCACTGTAACTCTACATGCAACATCATGTATGTGTGTAGTGTGGAGAGTTGTAGTATGGATACTACAGATAGTACAGATTGCCATAACCGGAGATTAATGGCTTTTTAATGCAAGTGTTTAGAGACGTTTCCGCCCGCGAACATTCCCACTGACACAATTGTTTAGTTTAAACATTAGCGTAAAATACGCAGACAAGGATGGTTATTAGTTACTAGAATTTCCCGGCGTGCGTTGCGATGCCACTTAATAAAAAAAATGTTTCATGCGTGTCCTTTCCCATTCGACCCGTTCGCCTTCCCCGCCTTCCCTCTCCCCTCTTCCGCTCCCCCTTCCCGCCAAACCCCCTCCAGCGTTCCGTATATTCAATCCCAGTACATTCAGTTTTCAAACAGCTCGCGTGCCACTAATACAATTTTTTTATTCAAATTCATTCTTCATATATTACAAGTATTCATTTTTATTGTAAGAACAATCAATCAAATTTGGTACCTAACAAATTACCAATTTAAAATGCTTATAATTCTTAATTACTTAATACGTCAAGTAAATTCATTAATTTAAAGTGTTTATTCGAAAATTGAATTTTGATTTAACGATGGTTTGCAAAATTTCATTCTCAAATTGTGACAGTTTCGTTAGAGTTTTTGTAATGCTTAAAAAACTTCTCAGATGTATTGTCATGTGGTTGTAATCAGACACCTTCGCGGGGGTAGAAAAAGGGTATTTTTAAAGTTTCAAACGTTTCCTATAGCAATACATTGACAACTCACTTATATACATATTTATAAGCAAGCATATTTTGATTTTTTTATACATCGATTACCGAATTAAATGCCTTTGAATGTGATATTTTAAAAGAGTATGTTTGGGATGATATGTGCAAATGGACGATGTAAGGGGTATGTCCCAAGATACCAAGACAGTATTGGGTGGCAGTCCACCCTTGTGGGAAAATTGTGTTAGTTAGAAAATATGCCAATCTAAAACTACCTTACTGTAACACGTACAGCATTATGTTTGTGTGTTGTTTTTGAAGAGTTTTTGTTGGGCAGATCGCCCTGACCAGATATTAATAGCTTTTTAATGTAAGTATTTAGAGATGTTTCCGACCGTACAGCCATAAACCGGGAACATTCCCCCTGTCACAGTTGTTTTGTTACAATAGCTTAAAATACACAGATAAGGATAGAAATATATTTGATGATCTCCGTAGCAGAACAACTATGTTGGCTTTGAACCTACTTTATTCAAAACCCATCATAAATATACATTTAAGTTACCTTTGTGATGGTTTATTCCTATAAATAATTTATTTATTATTTATACTTCTTCAATAATTGCAAAACTATTTGGTGGCGTCATTTAAATTAAATAAAATAATCAACTCTGTAATCAATAATCAACGCCCGTAGGGCGTTTCTAATCAAGTCTGCGTATTTATATGTACCAACCTGTATTATTTTATTTCCCTATCCCCGTATGGGGGTGTGATTGACCTCGTTCCTGCTTCATATTTACTTACATTATCTGTTTTGCAGGTCCCTCTCAAATCTTTGCGCCTCCCCCAATGACATGTGTAGGCTTGAGGTTTGATCAGGCGACCTTGACTGTCCTTTGTCCTGCCTCTGACTACTCAATGCTGAATTTTCTTTTAGTCTTCGGGTATTTTACCCCAAATATTCAGTTAACATTCTTTGAGGCCTCACTGAGTGGTTGGCTAAGGGACACGGAAGCTAAGTGTGGTTTATGGTCAGACCGAATGCCATTCACATTTTTTGTTGGTACTTGCCTATTGATTTGAGATTTATTTTATTTTTTATGTTCTCCATTTTATACAGGTGCTTGCAGGTTTTTTTACACGATGCAAATGCCGCCTCACGGAGTCTCATGAATGAGTTTTTTTTTCATTTTGCCCTGTTTAATTCATATTTGCTTTATTAACATATTTTTGCATTTTGTTTTTCCTGTTAAGCACTTGCATACTGCTTACTAACAACGTATGCAGGGACACTGGAGGTCTAGATTCGTTCAAAAATAAATAAATGTAGCTTCGTTTTTTTTCTTAAAAATAGGCAAATTTACTTTGTGGCGTCATCATTAATTTAATGAAAAACAAATAACTTTGTGTAACACCACTATTTAAAAAAATTACACAAAGTGGTTTGATAATTAATTACACAAAATAACTTAGTGGTGTTACACAAAGTTATTTGTTTTTCATTAAAATAAATGTAGCTTCGTTTAACAAAAAAAAATAGTATCTTGCGAGAGCCTTGAAGGAGTAACCATATGTTACTTATACCAGGGCGGGTATGTGGTGGATAACCTCCAATGTACCAAACCAACCTTTAATAATTACATTACAAAGTATGTGGAGTAAAATAAGATGGAACGAATACAGTACAACATTAATACAAAGCAACACTTATACAAGATAACGATAAAATTACCTTTGTAAATATTATGTAGTCTTTGGTAAGTCGATAAGTTTAAAGTATCGCTTATTTCAGTAAGCGTATTAACTATTAAGCACTTATACGTAACAAAGATTAAATCATTAACTGAACATGAACATTAAAATATTGTACTTGCGTATATTGTACTAATATTGTACTTGCACCCCTTTCCGGATTGGAAAATATCCACTCTCTGGCACCATCCAGAAGTGTTGCTTAAAATTAAAATGGCATTGACTGATACAAATCTTAATTCCGGATTTGAGATCAAAATACTCAACCAAACTTAAAAATTATTTTTATAATCAAAAGATGTATCAAATATCTAGTAGGGATGTGAGCTACTTTATTTATTTTTGCTATCGATGTGATCTGGACAGAGATAACTTTTGCGGGTTATCTCTGAATACATAATTTTTTTTTAAATTGAATTAAGCATCAAATTTAATTATTAAACACCGCTCATATTCATCTTCCAATTAATATTTCTCTGACCGTAACGTCGTAGGTATTGCTCTGAGTTGAAATGTTTTTTTACCAGGCACAAATCCATTAAAATAAAACATTTATGTAAGGAACTAAAGGAACACGTTTTATTAGCCCATCCCGAGACGCACGTTTTCAAGATTTAATCTATATTGCTTTTCAATGGGTATCGAATTAAGGGTTTTATTTTAATCGTGGATCTCTGGTTAATAGGCACCCCTTTATCTGCTTTTGTTACCTGTACCTTCAGCTTTTATAGTTTTATAAAACCATCAAAATATTTAAATACTATCAAACATAAAAGGAAAATATGAAGGTAACAGGCTAGCCTAGTGAGGCAGGTTATGAGAAACCTAAATTTATAACTATTTTCTACTCTTTTTCTACTGTTCATATTATGTATATTATTTTCTGTTGTTAACCTTTTGTAATGTAACTTATAAACCACTGTAAACAAACACTGAATATGTACTTCTTTAGTTATAAATCATGCGAATTTCGTTCAATAAAGATATATTATTATTATTAACATAACATAAAAATTACACTATAATTTGTAGGCAGTATTTTATTTTCCTGTGTGTGCAAAAATCCACCAAGTAGTATCAAAATTCTGTTTTAAGAGGTGGGAAATTGGAATTAGGTGGTTTTTCGAAATGTCCTGTAGACAGTGACCTTCCTCTTGTTTTGTAAGTCAAGTGTGTAAAATTTAATCAATCTTGGCATAAAACTGTTGATTTTTTTTAATGAAAAACAAAGCCTCGTCGCCAGCCCACCACAGACACTCTTATTATAATAGTTTGATGTTTGCCTAGTTTTTCAAAGGTTTCCAAACTTAAGTTGGGTAGTTTCACAGAAATTCAAATGAAACTATCATCAAGTTGCCATTCAGCGCCATTTTTTACAGTTGAAAGGTCCCCGGTGAATGCCGATTCTAAATCCGTTTCAGCTTTTGAACAAATTGTGATAAACAGAAGAGGGTAACTATCATGTTGTTGTCAGCTTATTACAATTTGGTAGAAAGCTAAAAGGCACGTAGAATCGGCGTTTTACGGGGACCCTTCAAATGTCAAACGAATAAATTGACGGTGAATGACAATTTTACATTTGAATTTCTGTGAAACAACCCAACCTAAATATTCAATTTTATAGGAAACTAGCTTTTACCCGCGGCTTCGCTCGCATGGTATTAGGGGGTAATTACTGCATAAAGAATTTTTCCACGGGAATGAAACGTTTTTTTCCGCGATAAAACGTAGCCTTTTTCATTTCCCAGTCCTCCTTCGTGATGCCAGAGCTCGCTATTATATCTATAAACCATCGCGGGCATCCACACATCAAATCCCCAAAGTTTCATCGCAATCGGATGAATGGTTTAGCAACGCATAACATCTCGCCCACAATGTTATTGTGGCAACCATAAGCGTACCGCCCAGCTATAATTAATATATCTGTATTTAGTGCTTCTTTGTAGGATTATTATTATATTTTTATTAAATTTATATGTATGTTTTCTTTTTACATTCCATTATTGTAAAACTCCATATCTCGATACAGGAATGCCCTAGTTAGATGTGCAGCTAATGTTTTTATATATTACTTTATATTTCAATAAATAAATATATACAAACCCAGAAGCAAACAAATATTCATTTTTATTTAAAGGAAACTAAATCTAATGTAAATAAAAAAAATATGCATCTCCTGTGTGCATTTAGTATAATTTCTATGAAAGTTCATAATCCAAAAGGGCCTCATTAGTTCCTTATACTTAACAATTAGAATTAGCATAAAGCACATAACGCCAGTCTAGAGCGTTGCACTGGCTGTATTCTGTATGTCTGCTCCAAGCCAGTCTGTTGCTTAAAGTGGCAACCGGGACCCAGTTAACCTGTCCAATTTATGAATTATAATCGATAATGTCTCAGACAAGGACAATTCAATGCATATTAAGAGTGTCATAAAACAAAGATATTGATCAAAATTAAAGTTGTGGTTTAGCTCTTAGCCCTAACCCCATTTGAGGTGTTTGCAAAGCGCATGGCTCTGAAGATTACGAAGAAATTAATTAAGTCATACCACAAACTATAACTTCGTTTTAAGCTGAGGCTTCCAAACTTTTCGACAAATTGTTCACTCTTCACGAAGTGAATATTATTTATATTATATTTCTTAAGCCTCTCTCTCTTTAATTAATAATTTAAAAGATGGCCATTTTTAAAAAACGTTTGGTTATTTATAATATTTAATTTACTATTAACACTTTTCCTAATTTCTAAAATTTCTAAATTATCTATTTGTATACCCGTTGTGTTAGTGTGTAAAATTTTTAAACCTTTATTAATATAAAAGAATGATCTGTTTCCAAAATGTGGTTGGCAAATTCTGAATAATTATTATTATTTAAACATCTTAGATGTTCCTTAACTCTAATGTTAAAATTTCTAGAAGTCTTCCCAATATAAAAAAGTTACAATAATTTCAAATTAATTTATAAACCCTAGATTTGTTCAAAAAAACACCCTTGTCCTTGTTATTTAAAATATAATTTTTTAATTTGTTATTGGCGTAAAAAGCTGGTTGGATATAATCTGTCACGTTCTTAATTTATTATTTAAGCTTTTTTTTTTTTTTTATGAAAAACAAATACCTTTGTATAACACCACTTTTTTATTAACAATATCAACATGTTTCGAAAACTATGAATAAAACATAGTTATCCTGACGAAGAAAACATAGTTTTCGAAACATGTTGATATTGTTAATAAAAAAGTGGTGTTATACAAAGGTATTTGTTTTTCATAAAATTAATGATGACACCCCAAAGTAAATATGCCTATTTTGAAGAAATATTATTTAAGCCTTTTAAACGCCCAGTTGATTTTTAACACATCCTATATTGATGAACATATCTTAAGTCGATTTTCAACGCATGCATAGTGTACGTGATGTCTCTGCCAGGGGAATCCCCGTCGCATCTAGAACTAGGGGCTACACGAGCTGAGCCGAGTAAACCCGAGCGGCCGAACGTCAAGCGAAGCGACGATCACTCATCTCACGAGAGGGGGCGCACTATCAAGTTTCTACCCCGGTTTGAAAAAGTCTTAGATCCGGGTCTGCAAGAACGGAGGGAATGTAGTTGGTTGTAGTTGTTATTTTCATATCGGGTATAAGAAATAGACGGAAACAACAGCAGGGATAAAGAAGCGAGATTGCGTTTTGTTATTTTGAAGAATACATTCAATATCCTTGCTTTGTTGCTCCTTTAAACTTAACTTTTACCGCGGTATGTTTTTCTAGTTAACAAAATCCCATCACAACATTCGTGTTATTCCTTTTGCATGTCTACAATAAAGAATAAAGCAATTGAAATGGCGCAGCTGCAAGCAGCCTCAGAATATTCACGATAGCCATCAATTCCTGCGGGACGCGAGAAATCCGACCAAATAATTCCTAAAAATCCCCAATAAAAAACCCTCCTTTCAAAACAGAACGTCGGACGTGATTCCGAACAGCAAGCAAAAATAGCACTAAATCCTTCTTTGCAGTCGATGTAAAATACCATTTCACGGGCAGGGGAATTCGGGTGAATTCGCCTGGAAAGCTTCCGATCGCATATATAATCGTATTCATTAATTCCGATTCGCATCCAATCCAATTTTATTTCTGGGCTTCGTTCTTTGTTGTTTTTATTTGCTATTGTTTTTATGTTGGATGCAATTTTTTTTTCGAATTGCATTTGCCTCTTGGTAAAATTCTTGTCATTCATTAGGTTCTGCCCGTGCCAACGTTTTCGCCTTTTCAATTATAATTAGCCAGTTTGTCCTATGACTTTTTATTTTATTTCTTAACACCCTTTAGACGCATTAAATTTTTGTCATTTTATAAGAAGTGTCATCTGTGTGGAGGGTTTTTTTTTATGTAAAGCAAGAAGAAGTTCTGGGAAGGAAAAATGTATGAGGGGTGTGCAGGAATCTCGGAGTCAATGTGTCCAGGAGTGAGAATGCACAACTGCGGTGGAAGGCGATGGTAGAGAGGGTCCTGCTGGAGAGATCAAAACTGGCGTCCCTCAACCAGTCCCTCTCGATCCTTCCCGCCACGCAGCAGGGTGGGCAGATTCATCCGCCGCCAACACCCGGACAAATCTCACCCCATGAACCCGGGTACCCCTGCTAAGTCGCCAAACGTAGCGAACCACTTGGGGTGACTCATGGCGGGTGTTGATTATCCAAAAAATGGTTCCCGGAGCGGCAGTACACATATCCGCCTCCCAAATTGATTTGCTTACTGATTCCATCGATAAAATCTGTGACAATATTTGGTAAAATCTCGTAACAATAAATTGGTTTACTTACCCATCCAATCATGATGGAGTAATTATTGGCTGATCATCATCACCACCCCCAGCAACGAATGATGTTATCTTTATGGCGTTCGACACAAAGTTTGGTGTGGCTCGTAGCTCAAAATAATTACTGCATAGATTGTGCAGCATTAGCCTTTATGGAACACTTCGCACCAGGAAATGTAATTGGCTTTAGTAATGCCATCGCGGGGCTTTAATGTTCGCCGAAAACTTTAATATTCATAGGGACATTAGGATCACGTAGATTTTCAAACTGTCGTCAAACATTTCCTGTGATTTGGGACTTTCACGGTCAAAAGTGATGTCGTCTTTAATTTCTGGGTTATTATACTTGTGTCGTTTCCTCCTTCTTCAGCTAACTTTTCGGACATTCTTACACTGTCTATCATCAGGGCAGATGTGTAGATTGTGGTGAAGCGTTTGTTTATGTAAAAGTGCAACCATGTTGCCAGCATCGTTCCTTATAGGGGCGGTATTTCAGTGTAATAATAAGTGCAAATAATGTGGTTGATAACCTGATGATGGAATTCTATCCGAAACGTCGGCTAAATAAAGAGGAAGCGCATCTTGGCTTACTAATCCAAAAACATGAAGCATGATAATTTCCTGGGTTGGTTCGTGATCTACCCTTGTAAATTCATTTGAGTTGTTGCTGGTTCGATTTTATGACACCAGTTATTTTTAAGAAAAAGATGGAATGAGCCTAGTTCTTGAAAATATGTTGTCGGGAGGAAGAATCGCAAAAACTGGTACATCTTTCCACAATCTTTTGAGCACTTGAAAGAATCGTAAAAACGACCCGTTCTTTTTCGGAAATGTATCGAAGTTAAGAATCAGTATCATAGATCAGTATCAGTATTTTCAATTTGGGAGGCGGGAATGGGTACCGCCGCCCCGGGAACCTTTATTGGATAACCAACACCTCTGCCATAGGTCACCCCAAGTGGTTCGCTACGTTTGGTGATTTAGCAGGGGTGCCCGGGTTCATGGGGTGAAGTTTGTCTAGGTCTTGGAGGCGGATGACACACTGAACCCCAGATTCCTACCCACCCCTTAAACCTTTTTCCTTCCCAGAACTCTCCTTCCCTTCTTTTCCTTAAAAAAAACCCTCCACACACCATCCCCAAAGATGACATAGGCCCTGAGGAAAATTATTTTCCTCAGGGCCTCCTGTGTGGAGCTCATGTAAAAAAAAAAATAGAATTCAGACAGCAACGCTCATATGTTTGTGCTGCAAAAGGAATTGAACCCGTGATCTTAAAATTCAAATAATATAACACTTCCCAAATATAGTATTTCTGTGAAATGTTGATTCTTTTGATCTGGCAGCTCGCGACGCTCATGCGAACTCTGGCGGAATGACAAGGTATTATCCAACACGGCTACTATCTTAACAGGAATGACCGGACACGGAACAAATTATTCAATCAAATTTAGAGACAGACGAAATGCAAAGCGCCGATTTGAAACAGGAATAGGCTACGCTCTAGTACGCTCTACGCTCAGTCTATAAACATTTCGGTAAATTCTAGATGACAGTTTGAGAATCCACACAATTCTAATGTCCCTATGAATATTAATTTTTTCGCTGCACGTTAATACCCTATAATGGCAACACAAAATCCGATTAGAAAGGTGCAATCAATCACAAAGGTCAAATGAAAAATTGTATTTGATAAAAAAAAATTCGAGATGTGTAAATAAAAAAAAATGTATTTGAGATGTGTAAATAATTTTCCCTGCGTTTGGAGCTTGTTTCGGCCGCTTGTGTAGATACCGAAACAAAACGCTGTATCTACTGAATTCAATTTAGATTTAATCAAATCGGCTTTCAAAAAAGTGGACCGTGAAAGCTTTCCAAAAAGCTTCGGCTCCGTTTCACTAGACTGCGCGCTAATTCTTAATAAAATCACTGTAACGAATAGTGGGCTTTTCCCGTGTATATTATCCCTGCGCCGCCCCTGTTACCCCGCTGCTTGTTCCAGGACCGAATTCACTGTTCACATACCTAATTGTATTATTGTATTCCAACAAATAACAGTGTTATCTTTATGTTATATCTTTTAGGTCACGTAATAATAAATTCTGGGTTTCCACAAAAGCGGGAAACCCGGAAAATATCGGGGTATTTAGTCATTTCTAACGAACAAAGGATATTTATTTATTATTATTTATTATTTTAACTTTATGAGTAAAACCTCAAACTGTAATATTTAATTAAATGAAGACATTATGAGCGAAACTCAATCGAAAATCTGGAAACAGAAAAATCAGAAAAAGATATTGGCACCTCTGGGACTCGAACCCAGGACCTCCCTTCTTTCCCAACCCGGAAAGTAGGGAGGTCCTGGGTTCGAGTCCCAGAGGTGCCAATATCTTTTTCTGATTTTTCTGTTTCCAGATTTTCGATTGAGTTTCGCTCATAATGTCTTCATTTAATTAGATATTTATTTATTTTTAATTTGTAGGTTTTTTCAGAAAGAAAGGGAGTTTAAAAAATGCGTACTATTAAATCAGACCTTTTCAGATATCGTGATTCCGCCAATAACTCACCAAGTAAGATTTAACAATCAATGAAATTTTAATTTTTTCTTTTGGACAATTTATCAAAACTAGTGGTCGCCCAATGGTCGAAATTCGACCATAATTGTAATGTTTTTTTTTATGTTTGACATTCAGTAAGACCATAGACAAATAATATTAAAGACTAACAATATTAATCTATTCTCAATTTGACCATAGACTTTAACAATAAACAATAGAGTAAAGACGCGTTTGTGTGTGTGTCAAATACATGGTAGTGTGTGTAATGTTTTTATTATTGATTTAATGTATTTTTATGCATAATTTTTAAAAAATATTAGCATTCTGCACTCCTCCTCTATATAAACTATAAGTGTGCGAAATTTCATACTCCTCCGTCCGCGCAATTTTCGTAAAAAGGGGTACAAAGTTTTGGCTTCACGTATTAATATATTGATTACCAAAAGAAACCAGATTTCATAGGTGACCCAGACTGTGGTAACGATAAAATCACATTCGACATATATAATTATCATTTATTTTTACTGAAATACGTTACAAACGTATTTTATGTCACTATTTACCGCCTTTGAACACATTAAGGGACAACATAAATCATATTACAAAATTTTGCAAGTTTTATGAAAGAAACTAAAATTCCTCACAAATATTTTTTTAAATAAATTCTCCTTAACATTCGCTTCTTCCCGAGTCTTTTGTGTTCCCGAGATGAAAGCAATGGTGGGTATCGACCTCGGAACAACAAAAGATTGCATATTATTATCTCCACAATATGTCATCTCAGTTGAATGCAAAACACGACTAACGAAGCTGTCTTGGTACATCTCGAGAATTGCTCTTACTGAAACTTCTGGGAACTGTTATTTTTTAGTTATTAATAAATAATAATGTGTATAATCGGAAAGTCCGATTTCGAAACTTTTGAATAATCGGATGATGCTTCGAATTACTCCCTTGGACAGGAATGAAATCAATTCAACAAAGACAAAAGACATACCAATGCATGTTCCTAGCAAAGCAACTGTTCTTAGCAAAGAAGCTGTGGTTCAACGCCTTATTCATATGACGAAACGTTGACGCCGATTTTTAACAGAACACCGATTTGGATGTAAGAACAACAAAGCTAATATTGTTCCCGAAATGACGACGATGCCGGTTTTTGACCTATTCGGACATTGAACTAAATATTTTTTAATTACCTATCACATTGTGTCTCAGTGAATATCTCATATTCCATTAATTCGTTCAAGTCATTTTAAATGTTTCGAATAATTCTTTCGATTCGATCAAATGAATTTTAATCGATCATATCGAAATCATTATACACACCACTATTCCTAAAATGTATTTATATTTGAAGTACGTTGAACGCAGACTGTATTTAATAATACTTTCCGTTTTACATTGTGGCTTCTGTTATTCCTTTACTTGGCAATACAGTCAATCATTCAAATATTCTAAATATTTAGACGTGAACTTTTGTTTATTTCCCATTTCTTTCACTCTATGATGAATCTACCAAATTGATTTACGTATTTTTAATTTAATAAACGATTTACATTTTTTTTTTGCATTGTGAATTCGTTTTAAACGAAAGTTTGTTTAACTTTTGAGTGATTGATAATCCAACAATATATTTTTCCCCCTAGCAAGATTCAGCAGTTCTACATTTGCTTCGTCTCAATCTTTTCGCTAGATGAGTTTTTCACGGTTAATGATGTTTGCGTAGTGACTAGTGACTTGTTGACAGTATCGCCTCAGAGCATCAACAGATCGATAGTTCACAATGTAACCTTAGTTCGTGAACCCTGTCTAGACCTTGCGTCGGTACTTTACGGTTTTTTCGCCAAACACGTCAAAACAAATTGTAAAAGTTTTTAAGTTTCTTCACATCATCATTAGGATTATTATAGTAGGTACGTCGTAACATGTTATAAAAGTCAAGAGGTTTAATGTAATTGATATCATTTTTCTACTACAGTTGACAATAATAAATTTTCTTTCCAAATTTACCCACGCAGAAAGAGTTTCGACTCAAAACTCAACTATTCTTCCATAATGATTCATGTTTAATATTTATAATTTTTCTTGTGCAGGTATACTATTTTATCTGAGTTTAGAGTCACCTCAAATCAAAATCCCTGGACAAATGTAGGCAAATCAGTCCACTTCACTCACAACTAGAATATTTTCTGTAAAAAATGTTGTATTATAGGTACGTACTTTATAACTTGTCTAAATTATTCACACAATCGTTTAAAATTTTGAAAATTGCGCCTAAACTCCGAAGGCAAATCCGAATTGACTGAACTACACGTACCTATAGACACTATTTCACAACCGAAGCTTTCACCGCTCTCTATATATAGCTTTTACATTCTACGGACTTATTTTTATTTATTTTCTTTATTCAATGCTTTGATGGTTATAATTTGTGGATTTGTCGTCCTCCATACAAGGCACATGCCCATGTTATGGTGGTATGATGTACATTTAATAAAGTAAAGCAGGTAAATAATGTTTCACTAAATAATTTAAGTAACTAATTTTCGAAGTTTAAGAATATTCATATTTGTACCTGATCTGTATTTTACGAGCGTTATTCGATGCTGGAGATTCGCCTTGAATGGATTCGCTCGGAATGATTCTTAAATTATTCAACTGCGAAACACTTACACGATTTCTGTAAATATCAATTTCTTATTTAATTGCAACACTTCAAATGCACAAAAGATTTAAGGGTACAAAAGTTTTAATTGTGTTCTTAGGATTACATGTTCGTAATTACATCATATTTATTCGAATTCAAAAGCAACCCTTTCAAAACCTTCTAGTGGAAATACATCCTTATACCAATCTCGAGTACCTACATAAAATGTTTTATAAAATACCCCAGCCATTGAAAGGGGGAGCGTGCAATCCTGCCGAAGTTGTGTATTTTCTGTTTTCACAATTAATATGAATGGGAATGAATGTCCTAATTAGTTTTTTAAAGTTTAGGAAAATTTTAATACTTCAAAATGGTATAGATTTGTGCTAACGTTTCATTATTACCGAGGAATAAAAACTATTCCCATAAGGGCAAATGTGTATAAATTTGGCTTAGGGAAAAGGAACAATTTTAGAGAAATGAGTTGTTTTATGGTTTATTTATTATAGGAAATTTTTTTATTTATTTTTTATTTGTTTATCTTAAAATGGTACATATTAAAGTAGTACTGGTCTTCCATTAAAGGCATTTGCTTGTGGATGGAAGAAGAGTTTACATTTTATTTATTAAATAAGCGTTCTACAGTCTTGACGCCCATTTGTTAAAGAAGTATAATATATTTTCTCTTCAAAATTAAATCGCCCAGCAAACAAGACGTCCCTTTTTACAATGCTGCTATAATTTTTCGGTATTATTGTTAATTCCTAACTTTCGATTTGCAAAAAATTAAAAATCATTATTTGTTGTTGGAGCATTTAATTATTTTTCTTTTTACAATTGTTTCATTGTTTAATGTGCTGCAGTTGCCTTTTGCCACATCGCATATAATGTCAAATAATAATAATTTTTATTGTGTAACTGTGAAAATTTGTTATAACTCTCCCCTATACGTAGTATATTAGCGATATTTTGTTATGTTTACTTTTGTGCCTTTTGGTTGCACGTGATGTGATTATCTCTTTTTGTTAAAACCAGCCAGTGAGGCTGTGGCGTATCCCAATTGGGGATGCCATAGTCTCACTGGCTCCAGACGGGAGCAGCTGAGGTATTCACATAAAAAAAAACGTTCCGGTGCACGCTTGTTATAATTGAAATCTGTCATAATTTGTATGAAATGGCGGAGCCTACTTGTCACTAGCATTCAATTTTACAGTTTTTTGATTTGTGATGTTTGTTGCGTTCATGCAATGTTCACCTAAACATTTTATTTTATCAGCAGTTAGCAACCTTTTACTGAAACCTGAAACTTCGCTCCCTTGACTCAATAATTGAATCGTGTTCTCTTGCTATGTTTAAATAATAAGTCTGGAATTAATAATTCATTGGTTACGCCCCGTAAAGCCCGCTGCAGACGGCGACCTGTCTCGCTCTACATGAAATGCTGTATCTTGTATCTTAAGAGTGGTTTAGAAAAATCTTACCAACAGGTATAAATTATGTTAATATTTTATTATTAATGCATTGTAAACAAACCGGCTACGACTACCTGCATTTTCTGTTTTCTGATAAAAGTGTTTCTGAGAGAAATCTTTCTCTCGGAACATTAATAAAAAATGGATTTATTAATTTTAGATAAGCTCTGCGTCAGTAAATTAACTGGGCGCTTTCCTTTATGGGTGTTCGTGTTCATTGATTAATCAAAACAATTTATTATCTATGTTTTATTGTGGATGTTTACGCGTAAGCCGGTTCAGTCTTTGTAACTGATTGATCGTTAGTCTTCGTAATTTTGGTTTTATAACTGAAAGCCGGTTTTCCTGGATAAGATGACAATAAATAATAACAATTGGTATTTTTTTAGAAAGCAATCTCTGCGGTTTGTCGTTGTGCGAAATATAATGCTATGAACCGCTATCAAACTTAATGGGTATGATATACCTGTCGGTTTCCTTTTATTGTTCTGAGAAAGTTTTGCTTTTTTTAACGTTAACTCTACACCTTGAGAAAAATATTTTGCTTGTATCATTTTTGGGGATGCTGTGTGGAAGGTATTTTTAAGGAAAGGAATTCGAGAGAGTCTGGCTGAAGATATCAAACATTCTCCCGCAACCGGCCTCTTCCTGGACAAACCTCACTAAACGAACGCCCTGCTAAGGGTGGGTTTTTTCATTTACCGAGAATGCTAAATGCAATGCTAACTGTAAAAGTATACGGTAAAAGTCATAGAAATGAGTTTTTTCATTTGACATTTACCGTTTACTTTTACCTACAATCTTACAGCCCACATTCGGAGCTGTAAATGCTAAAGTAAAGGTAATCAAAATTGCGGCCGTTGTCTAAATGTCACTTTAGTGACAGTTCAGAAATATTCTTGCTGTTTTCTTGGTATTTGCTATTATATTATTATCGTTATATTCGCGACAAGTGACAGTTCTTCAACTTCTGACGATGAACCTATGATTAATTATATGACACGACGTGTAAAGCGACATAATATACGCAGGAATTTCTATCTATTGGAAGACCTGGATTTCGTACGCCGATTTCGCAAATAAAAAAACTGCTGACTTTTGACCACTTTATTGCAGATATGATATGATGTATTCCCAGTGACATGTAAGGAATGGTTGATAAAGTGTAATTACAAATATTTATTCAAATGACATGACGTAAATAAAATGAAGCTTCTATAGTTTGCTTCTCTCTGCTAGGAATAACGCTGTCAAACCATCTGAGCAGTTGTTTTGGCTTTGAGGTTTTTGCGACTGGGTCGATGCAATCAGTACTTGGATATGTTGCAAATACACATAAAAGTACAGTGTGTAAAATAATTATTAATGTGTCAAAGGCCATAGCATCACTCAACAAGAATTTCATATCAATGCCCAATTTAACCACAAAATTTACGAAAGCCGATGCAATCATAAACAACGCAATGCGCAGAGAATTCACAGAATGTTTGACATTTATTGTGTGTGTTGCCATATGAAAAAAATATATGAACAGTTCCCAATACGAAAGTTTGGGAATTAGACTGTTTATCGTGCTGTCATCCCTTTTTACCTTTACTTTCACAGTTGGCGTAGTGAAAAAACCCATTTTGCCGTAAATGTCAAATGCACTGCGAAAGTAACTGTAAACTGCACAGCTAAAGTACAGGGTAAATGAAAAAAACCACCCTAAATCACCAAACTTTTGATGAAGCCTAACATTTGGAGTTACCTAAGAATGGCAGAGGTGTTGTCCAAGGTTTTTCGGGGCGGCGGTACTCACACTCGTCTCCCAACTTGTGATGAAAACATTTGGCGACAATTCAAATTTTCAGACTCTAAAAATGCTTAGCTTTTGCGTCGTAATATTGTGTATCTAGTAGGAATTATTTTTATTTTTTTTAAACTCACAGATTGTTGAAGATCAGCTTTCCCGTTTCAATTTTATAGCTTGCATTTTTCCACTACCATATTCTAAATTTAAATGTCTTTGTGTAATAAAAATAGCTCACTATAAAAAAAATCTGTGATAATCTTGAACAGATTACAACAAAAGATTACAGATCTGTATTCCAAATTATGTACCTTACCTAATGCAGCCATGTGAAATGCATTTCAAATATTTTCCCATAACCCATCCATTACACATTTCTCTTCCTAAGGTAAAAAATCATAAATCTTTTCATTGGCTCTAGGAACTGTGTAGGAACTCTGTAGGTAATGTGTACTTGTGTATGTACAGTCTGCCCGTGTTGGTGGAAGCGGGTAGATAAACCATACAAACTATCCCGTCATTCGTGAAATATAAATTTCCAGTTGAGAGCTCTGTTTTTTACGTTTTATTTTTCTCGTTTCGCCTAGGTAAGGTATTCATTTCAGTTTTCGCCATTTTTTCCTCCGCCGTTTTCCTTTCATAGGCGGAGCGGAGCGGGGGGAGTGCGGGGAACACTAAATATTAAGGCCCGGGTTCATATTTCATCAAATAACGAAAGCATTTCATAATAAATTTTCTAAAGTAGAACGCGTATCTATTATTAGCTACGTACGCTTTTTTTCTTTAATATTTTATATAGCGGGGGAATTCACCTTGCTTTTTGAGAAAGTCATTTTGTTTCTTTATTGCAATCTTTATACCAAAATACAATTCTATAGCCCTTTTTTCAATTTTTCTTTTTGGGTGCATTACAATTGTTGAGAATTTTTCGACTTCCATACTAAGCACATGCCCATGTTGTTTTATAGTATATTTGGATCACTTTATGTTTTTAAGCTCTTAAAAATGTATATATTCTTTTTTCAGATAATTTCTAAATATTTGTCGGATTGAAAAAGTAATTAACCTGAAATCGGTAGAATACAGTCGTAAAGTATGCTTCGAAAATAATAAAACAAACACGTTTCTGTTATTTAACTTGTTTGTCAAGAGATATATAATAAGCTTTTTGTAATATTTTCGCTCACGACTTTTAATTATTATCGTTTTTTTTATATTGGTGCGCTCCCTCTAACATTCGTAATTATATATCTACCTTTCATATCATCTTCTAGTTTTTGGGCGCTTCCTATGGAACCTTAACACAGAGGATAGAACGCTCTGGGACTAACTGATCAGGGAATTAGGTGTTATATTTGATGAAAAGTTAACATTTACTCTGTACGTAAATGAAATAACAAAGAGAGCTATAAAAATTCTTGGTTTCATATCTAGAACAGCAAGTGATTTCAAGTCACTAGAATGTTTGAAAACATTGTACACTTCTTTAGTAAGAAGCCAGGTAGAGTATAATTCGCCTATTTGGTCCCCATTGTATAAAATACATTTCAACAATATAGAAAGAGTACCGCATAAATTTCTAAGATTTATTAACTTTATAATGAATATTCCAATTCAAAATATTAACTATGTCCTTTTGATGAAACAGCTCAACTTAATTACGCTGTCAGATAGGCGGATCATCTCTGACCTTGTACTATTAAATAAAATTATTAATAATTGCATTGACAACCCTGAAATTCTCGCCAAAATAAAATTTTACGTACCGACCAGAAATACGAGGCGAAGTGCTACCTTTTTCTGTGACAATTTTAAAACCAACTATGAGGCTCATACACCTATAAATAGACTACATCATTTTGCAATAAATTTGGGAATATTGTAGACATTTTTAAAGATTCCGTATTAGTTATAAAAAAACTAAGTCTTTATAATCACTTTACTGAGATGTATGATTTCACGACTCCGTAGTTTCACGACACTTTTTATTTTTATATTTCTATGTTTCTTTATACGTATTTCGCTTTCCATACTACACACTATTAATTTTAATTTGCCTTTATTTAATCATAAATCATTATATATTGTATACTATGTACCTAAAACAACTGTATTACTTGTTTACTTATCTTTGTAAAAGCCCACTAGGGCGTAAATAAATAAATAACTCTGTCTTGAGGCACACTCCTTGATTTATCTTCATCACACATAACTTTATGATATTCCAACATGACTTCCGACTTAAGTATTTCAGGCAATATTCTAGTCTAGAAAAGAAAAAAAAAACTTTTTTTTTCTTCATATTTCCAATGTTTAAATATTCAATAATATCTCCTTAAAAGGATTTTTCGAATTTCGCATTATTCTAAAAGTTATAACCATTTTAATGTCGCGGTTTAGACGGAATCTAACCAAAATCTAAATAGAGCAAACTTTAAACGCGTGTTTCTCGAAACCACTTTTTTCGAGGCGGTTGACATGATATCTCAAGTTCTACGAAACCAATTTGCTTTAAATTTGGTGTGAGCTTTCTCTACACATTGTTTTATCGCCCTTAACAGAATTATTATAAAATTTCAATTTTTACTATTTTTCAAAAATTCCGAAAAGTCAAAAAAGGGGTAAAAAAATTACTTTTTATTTCAGACAGCCGCCATTTTGCGGAAAAAAAAAATTTTTACTTCTCCAAGGTACGGGCCATAGCCGCATTTGTTAGGAATAAGAATTAATTTGTTTTTTTTCTTCTGATTACTAGGAGAGTTGCAATCTTGTCAACCAGGGCGCGCCATTTTTATGCGACCCCCCACTTCAACACCCTGTAACTTTTTGAATTTCTAATTTTTTCGTTTGATTTTTTTGTTATGTATTCTTTAGTGTTTAATAAATATTTGTTTAAGTAATGGCTTGTAAAAATATTATTGTATTATCGCATCCGAAAAACACCTACAATTGATGCTTCTAGACTACAATACCCTCTTAATAATGAATTTTGTCTTCCTTGGGACACGACTTATTTTTTTCAATCCTATTTGAACATTCCACTTTTTGACATTCGATATCATTCGTTACAACTAGCAAAGCCGAAGCAAAGATGACTTTTCTGAATTAAAAAAAAAAAACTTTAAAGAACCGTAAATCACTAAAATCGTCGCATGCCTACCGTATTTTACAACAGTTATTTCATTTTTCAAAGCTCAATATTAAATACGTTAAAATATTTAATTTAAATCTATCGCCTTAACATGTTTTATTTTTATTCACTTTATCATCCACCATTATTGCATTACATCATAATTTTATATTTAAGGCCTTGTTACTCAAAATATTGTAACCGGACCTCTGCCTTAAGGCAGCCTCGGTTCCCACCCTGCCACCCCCTTCCCCACCATACATCTCCGATGCACCCCCCCCCCCCCCCCCTTTACAAACACCCCCCGGCGCATAATAGAATGGCCGCTGTCTACCAGCGTAATCTTCTTTAGTGTCTCATCATCATGAACCATGTAAATAAACTAGACATACTGCTTAGATAAAGTTACTAAAATACGTCCTAAGATAAACTATCTGAAATGGTTTTGGTGCCCGTTTAGATAAAGTTAATAAAATAGTTCTTTCGGGTTTAAGGGCCCTTGTTGAGATTTAATTACTTAAATGTGGTATAAAATTGGCTTCACGAATAATATTCTCTTCAAACTTACTTTATGAATACTTGCATTAATTAATAGTTTTATCTATTATTTCCAATTAATTTGGTAGATATAGTGACATATTTAGAAAAAAATCACTGAAATAGTAAAAGCAATTATCTCTTATCTGGATATACTTAATAAATATTATTATCTCTAACACAATTTAATATAACCAACCATTAATAGAAAGTACACTGTGCTGTAATTAACTGCTAAAAATACTGCAAAAACTCGTAATTCGTTTTACGTCACTCCTACATTGTGGCTTGTGAAATTCCATCAATGCATTTTTTCCTTGCAGAGAAAACTTAACGTAACTGTTTTACTGAACCTACTCATTTTTTAAAGAACTTTTTAAATACTTTTATGTTTATCTTATTATTAAATCCACTTATTAAATTTGTACATTATTATTCAGTTGTTGATATTTAATCCCTCAGGCTAATTTGTTTGCTTTTCGGAACAACTCATATGGGGTCTCATAGAAATCGTTGTGTCTCCCTTACTATCACGGTTAGAAATATGATCTATATGGTGTTAGAAAGAGAAAGCACCACGCTTTCTATTCAAACCTTAAAATTAATGACAAAATTATTAAAATGTACGCCTTAATGAAACCAAACTCTAAGACCGAAATTTAAATAAATAATTGTGAAACTTTGGGAATATTTTTAAAATTATTTTTCATAAAATGACAAAAAATTGAGGTGACGGTAATTTTTATAATACATTTGTCTAATAAATGTGTGTTTTAATTTTTTTTCTTTATCATTAATTTTATTTAAAAAAAACGTAAGGTGAGACATTTTTAAAACTTTTATGTTTATATTAAAAAAAACATATGTTTATTTAGATTTATAAATTTTTAAAGCGTATTTCATCACTTTTCAAAAACAGTTTTTAGCTTTCGGATGCGTTCAGAAATATTCCATTTATGTGAATTTTATTGCAAAGCGGAAATATTTTGACCTTCCGGCAAAATAGGCCCGAGGCTTGAGGGGTTAATGTGTGCCACACGGCTATGGTAAAATTAATATTACTCTCCCTAGAACACAAAGTGACTACATAAACACGTTGTTTATTACGCTTATTTGCTTTCCATAATTCGGCGTAGATTGTGGATGATAACATTGATAACAATACAGGTAAACAATGAAAGCAATATAAAAAACTGAACACAGCGCTGTTACCAGTTTTACTTTGATTTCACTAAGACCCTTATCGGTTTATTATCAAATGTATAAACAAGAATATGTTTGCATGTGAGGAGGGCAAATAGTAATTATTTTTGTATTTACCTACTCGCTTCTGACTTTGTAACCCTTCTCTACGTTGCCGTTCTGTACATAAAACTTGCTGTAAAAATGTATTGATTTAACTTGTGTTTTTCGTGTAAAACCTTATTATGTAATTCTGGTTGAAAACCTAAATTGCCCTTATATTGCTCACTAATACGTTGTTGTTGTGATCCTTTATTTTTTAATCTGATTCCTTCTCGGTGTACTGAGAAGGTACGTGTAATAATGTATACGTATAATAGTATATATAATATTATATACCGAGTTTGTTTTACCGTAGCTATATCATTATTAATTTGTTGTCATGTAGTCGACTACTCCCCAGTGTTGCCAGCCCCTTAAAAGCATAAAACATTTTCCCCAATACATGTTTATCCTTTTGACTCCCCCATCCCCCGACCCTCTTCTCCTCCTCTCCCCCTCTCCCCACAGACTCCGAACAATAGATCATATTGTCTGACAGCTTTCATTAATTTATAACCTTATATCTCAAAGTTGCTTGACAAAGGCTAATTTTATTTATTCCTCCCATAAACACCCACGGCCTGATTAAAAGTAATGATTTATTTCTCTGGTAAAAGTTCCACTCCCATTTTTATAAAAGCCACTCCCACTTTCGTAACTTTCTGATTATTAATAATTTAAAAAAGCTCCTCATTATTAATATCTTTCGAGTTTATTGTTTAATACTCGAACTCTACTTATTATCATCGTGCTTAGGATTCTAGCCCTTTATTATATTGTCTAATTAGAATTTATTGGTATTTTCGATATGGCAATTCGACCGGCCTTTGTGTTTTCTCCTTCCTACAACATGGGTCTCTTCAGGACCTATATTCATTCCTTCCTCTCCTCAAAAAGACCCTCCACACAGCATCTCAGATGACATAAATATAAAAAATAAAATTAAAAAAAAACATTTTAAAAATGGCTAGTTCTATCTTCCACCCTTATTGATTTTCACTGCAAACCGATACCTACCTACAATATTTGCTGAACGCTTAGGGTCGGCCCTGTGTAGGTGCAATTGGAGCAGGCCGCTCCGGTCGCCAACTTGCCAAGGCGCCCAGGAGTCAAGGCGCTGATGATACCTAACGCAGGCTCTAATTCAGGGACTATTTTACCTGGCCTGTTTGAACATTGGTGATTTATGAGTGTGAATGATTCGTTAACCTCTCCACGAGTATGGACGAAACGGTTCGTTGAAGTGAAAAAATGCTCAGAAGAATATGAACGAAACGTTTCGTCCGTGGCTATTATTCAAATACCGTCATATTTAATGAAACTATTTGACTTGAAGTGGCTTCTATTGACATCTGCGCGTAGTTTGTTGATGTTTTGGAAGACATACCTACAATACCAACTTCACAGTTTTAGTTTGATAATTCTTTTTGCGTCATGTTTTTTTCGATGTTGGTTTATTTTTGTGAATTTTTATCGACGACGTTTTAATTCAAAATGTAATATTAGTTTTAGTTAATCTTTGATAATTTATAAAAAAAAATATAAAAAAAATGATCCAAAAAAACTCACTCCTCACGTACAGTTTTGTTCGCCAAAACTCACTCGCGGAGAGGTTAATGAATTGTGATTTTAAATACTTTTGATGGTTTTATTGAATCCTGTATATTATAATCCTAATACTCAGCATTCAGATCCCGGTTTTTCACGTTATAAATCGCTATTTAAACTATCACTACGCTTAACACTTTTTAGCTGAAAATCATTATGATTCAGTTGTACATGTAAACGAATTTTGTTTATTAATTAAACCTCGGAATGTTAGGCTAAATTCTGAGCGGCACGCCGGAACATATTATTTTGTATTTGTTTTTTTGTCACATGATGTTTTTCTAAATAGTCCCGTCTTACCAGATAATTTGTTTGTATTTCAATCCTTTATACTTTCCTCTGGGTAGATTCTCATATCCAGAGAAATCTTTTTGGTTATAAAAAATAATATTTTATAATGAGCAAATACGGAAATATTTTTGAGTTTTATAATATTTTATAGTTAAATAAGCGTTCTTCACAAAAAATAAATCATATAAGGCTTTCCTGTAAATAAACACTATACTATGACTTGAAAATCGGAATTATGACATTTGACTCGACCTTTTGCGCCAACAATTTTCACAAATAAAATAAATACGTTTGCAAGTGATGAAACGACAAGCTGTAATAATATTAAAGATACCTTATTTCGTTACCAAGCTAATAAAACATATTTTGGTATGCTTGGAGGATTTTTAAGGTTTAAAATTACGCCATAAAATCGACGCAAGTTCTTTGAGCTGCTAGGAAATCTGCTAAGGATACGCTGGAATTCAAGAGGTTAAAATGGTGAAAACTGATAATAAATAACCTTCCCCTCGACTGAATGGAAGACTACTTACTTTCTTTTTTAATTTTTTTTGAGGGGACGAGTCTGAAGTATTTAGTTACCGAACAATAATTAATTCAACCATTTTTTTGTTTTATATTAATTGTTTATTTTTTCTTGTTGCAGCGATCAGAAAACCTGGACCTCTCCCTTTCGGTACCCCACCACTACAACAACGGCTACATTATGAATGATCAGGTAATATTCATTGTTATTGTAAAAAGTAGCTACTGCTGCCCTCTGTTGGTTTTGAACTTGACTAAATCAGATAATTTTTTGAGTTGATGATAAGGTAGAGCTCTACTCGAGACTCACAAGATGAAATGGTTTTGACTTGATATTTGAAAAATATCAAGTAAAATTTTTGATAAAATTTATACGTTTGCTAGAATTTTTCTTCTTTCATTACCTACCGCCGAGCAAGCGGATTCCTTCAGAACGATCAAGGTGGGATCGGTCTTTTTTGTATAGGTATTTAAAATCATCATGTGATTGTTTAATTGTAAAATAAAATACAGTGAAATTCAAATGTGTTTTTTTTTAAGAGACGTGATAACTTCGTCTTTATAAACGTTTATAACCATATTACACACGCACGGGCTACGCCTTAGTGGGTTCCCATTACTCTTATGATTTTCATAACATTGTATTTATCAAATGTAAAATTGGGAAAAATAAAGGAAAAAAAACATTTTAAACAATCAGTTTTTGCACTATATACATACGGTGTATAAATATGAGTAAATAGTTTTGTCCGTATAAAAACAGAGTTCTTTCAAATAGTTATACAAATACAATATTGTATCAGTGTCTCAATCCTATACGTATGCCTTTCTTGAAAGAATAGAGTTTTTATACGGACAAAACTGTTTATTCATATTTCGTAATTACAGGAGCAAACAAACAATGCATATTAATGTTTTAAAACACAACTTGCAAAAAGTGTTTTTTTGGAAAATAATTAAATTTGCTCGCTCATAGATGGCACACGAGCAGTTTATGAATAATTTTTACTTTATCCTGAAGGTTTCTGTAGGTAAATTTGAAAGGAAACTGATGCGTTACATTGAATTGCATCACGAGCTTATTTTAAAACACGATATGAAATGAATCCTATGTATTCATTTAGTTCTGAGAAAAGCCTTAAACGGGTCATTGCCTAGAATAATAATTAAATTGAGTTTTAATGTGTAGACGGTTCCTGTCTAGTAATTAAACAATATAATTCCCTTGTGCGTAGGAGAGTGACATTTTAAAAATTGTTTTGGTTGTGTTTTCGACGGCCTCCGTGGTCGAGAGGTAGTACTTTTGACTAGCAATCTGTAGGTCGCGGGTTCGAATTCCGGCGTGCGCAGGTAGTTTTATTTGAGGAATTTCACAATTTATTTATTAAAAATAATTTAAATAAAAGTGGAAGGTACTATCAGTTTCGCCCTGGTATAAAAGCACCATTCAGAATTAAAAAGTTGCTCAAAATGGCTTTCGCCGTGTTTGTTTACCAGATTTGAATAGCAAGCAAGCTTCTACTCTGAAGTAGAAGATACTCTCAGTATCGCCCTGGTGTAAGACCACCATTCAGAATTGAAAAGTTGCTTGAAATGGCTTTGGCCGTGTTTGGTGACCAGATCTGAATAGCCAGGTACTTCCCACCTTCCTCTTCTCCATCTCCTTCCCCTCCCCACTACCTTCAGCCTCACAACGTATCCCAATCGGGGATGCCATAGTCTCACTGGCTCCAGACGGGAGCAGTTGGGACTCTTGTGCGGTATTCATATTTAAAAAAAACCCAATTGAGGATGCCATAGTCTCACTAGCAGCGGTAGCAGCAAACGAGGTTAGAAAGAGAAAACACCACGCTTTATATTCAAATCTAAAAGTTAACCAAAAAATCATTTCAATAGCAAGCAACCCCAATTATTGAGGATGCCATAGTCTCACTGGCAGCGGTAGCAGCAAATGATAATCGAAAGAGAAAACACCACGCTTTATATTCAAATATAAAAGTTAACCACAAAATCATTTCAGAAAGTTTTGGACCGTAATTTGAAAAAAAAAATAAGAAACTTTATGTAAATTGTTTTTACAAAATAAAATATGTAATTTTTTTTCGTTTTTTTATGTTTGTATTAAAAATTAGATGTTTATTTCGAATTGTCAAATTTGAAAGCGCTTTACATCACCTTTCAAAAGCAGTTTTTAGTGTTTGGATGCGTTCAGAAATATTCCATATGCATATTTGGATTTTATTGCAAAGCGAAAATATTTTGATCTTCCAACGAAATAGGCCAAAGGCTTGAAGGGTTATCAATTATTGATTACATTCTGCTGTTATTAATAAATGTAAAGTGTGTAATTTTATACGTTATCCATTAGAAAAAACGGATGAACTTGCGCTTGTTGCAGTTAACTATAATTTCACCGAAAAGCTATTACAACTGTGTTTTATTCAGTCGCTTCATGTTACTCGTGGAGTATTTCATTTACTTGGGAATCCTTACAAATAACAAGTTTAGCTAATTGGTACAATAAATCCCCTATTGATTTTCATATTCTACTGAAAACCTTAACAAGAATCACAGTATTTAGTTCTCTCAACGATTTCCTGTGAATTTAATAATAATTATTATAAAAACATTATCTATCGATAGACTTTTTCAGTTTTATACATTTTGTTCATTTATATTATTAACTAGCTTTTCCCCGCGGCTTCGCTCGCATGGTATTACGGGAAATTACTGTAGCGCTTGCACTTATCAATTATCTCCCCCCCCACCCCACCCCCATCCCCTCCCGCATTCCATATATTCATTCCCTTACATTCAGTTTTCAAACATCACGCCTACCACCTAAATTTCATAATGCTATAGCTCAAAGAAAAAAAAAATACTTATCCAATTTTGTTCATTCGTTCGGAATTTATGCGCTTACAAACATTTCGGATGTTTATTTTTATTTAAATATTTGGAAGTTCGTTAATATAATAAAAAAATACTCTATTTATCATTCAGTCTTTATAATCGTTACAAATTATATATTTAATATAGGAACTCTCATCTGACATTTATTCCAAGCTTGTCCAAAAAAAAAAACGAATTCTAATATTTGAATTTTCTGCAGTAGTAGCTGACCAGTAGACTGAGTACCTACCAGCATAGAGCCCAATAATATATCAACATTGTTTCCATGGAAAAGATTTTTTTCTGACGTTAGCAAAAACTTGCTTTTGTTAGCGACAGAAAACGTATAACAAATATAATATATTAATATTTATAATTTCATTACGCCAGAGCCTACCATCATATACAACCTGTAGTCTGCGCATATAATTTAGCTTTATATTGGTGAAAGAATTATTAAAGTCTTTATATTGTGTTTTGCGTGAAAAGGTCATAAACAAACTCGAGCAGTTTCGCATTTATCATATTAGTATGGATTGTTACTGATGTAATGTATTTAGAAAATTATTCGATTATAAAAATAACCTTTTCAAATCCCAGGCGAGCTATGAAGTACCAACCTGTGATAGATATTACCAGGCAATTATTTTGTATTCTACATTATTTTAGAGTTGCTTCTGTAGAAACCATAGAATAAATACATACTCAGGAGATGCTTTGTGGGCTTGTTTCGCGATCCAAACATTTGGCAAATCGGTGCTTAAATTTCCAATACAAAACTGTATTTCACCATTATTTCTAATTTAAAATAGGATAGAGATATACGACGTTAGACGAGTGTAAGTGAGACAAACAGACTAAATTAAACATTTGTTTCTATTCAAAATTTTAATGAAGGCATTTCTGGTTGCCTTCTTTATTTTATGGTAGAAACTTTTTTTGTTTATTTCCCAGGATTTTTCGTGTGTATATCATAATAAAGTCTCTCTCTACGTACCTTGTATTATATAATTTAATTAATTTAAGTTCATTGCTGTGAATATTCGCCGTTCATCTTTGAGATGGACCAATGAAACAGTAATCTAAAATTTATTGCGCAATAATTTAAGGCATGAACGCGGACGGCCATTAAATTCGCATCGGAGTCTGCCATTGAAGCTAACATCGATCTTTGAAAATTGTATGACACAGTAATATTTTTTAATTTTGTATTTAACACCGTAAAAACACATTAGTTTTAATTGACGCCAAACCCGACCAAAATCAAATATTTAAAAGTGGATAGAGTCAGTGAGACTATGGCATTCTCAATTGGGGAATGATCTGAGGCTAAGGGGTGGTGGGAAGGGAAATGAGATGTGAAAGAGGAAGTTAGGGATGTACCTGGCTATTCTCTCTCTCTTTATTAAACTATCATATTATAAATTTATTGATTTCAATTGTATAACTTTTTATGATAATTCAACTCATGTATTTTTATTTTTCCATGTGTACTACTTATGGCTCTTTTATTTTAGCTATAATATTTAAAACTTGCTTTAGAAAAAGTTTAAATTTATAATTACGTGTTATTTAGTTTATATTTATATGCTTATATTACACTCCTGAATAACTTAATAATATATAATAACATGTACATGTAAAAGCGTTCAAGGCGTGAATAAATAAATAAATAATCGCGACAATCTTGCTTGTACAACGATGGAGGAGGGCTTAGCGCACATGATTGAATCCGTGAATCGGGGTGGGAACTTGTGCTTTGGACCACTCGGTACCTTACCGATAATCTTTGCAAGATTTATCTTACAACAACTTACCTAGGTATAAAAAAAAATATATGTATAAATCCATATGAATATATGTAAAGTCGAAAATATTAAAACAGTTAATTAATATTAGGTCTGGTGTTTAAAAAAAAACTCTGTAAAAGCTGCCAGCCTATATATTTCCCTATTTATTCCGGTCGACCAAAGTACGAAATATTTTAATGAACGTCCTCAGAACAATCGTTTGAACGTAATAAATAACGCTTCGCAATGTGGCTGACGGAAAACGTCGCACAAATTGTAACAGGAAGCCATTCATCACGACAAATAATAAAAAAATAAACGTTTCCTCCCCTCGCCCCTTTCCCTGCCCTTTCATGACCCTACAGCTCGTGAAGCGGACGCCATTTTGCATATTATTGTTCCCAAACATTTGTGCATCATAATATCAGTTGCATTCTTGAATTGACGATATTCGAAGAAAGTCAGTGATTCCAAACCTTTCATGAAGGTAACTGAAAACTGAAATCTTAATCGTTCAGGGCTCGACCATTTTTTATCAGAGGGTCAAAATATTTTCGCTTTACAAAAATGGAAATAAACGGAAAATTTCTGATCATATCCGAAAACTAAAAACTGTTTTTGAAAGTTGATAAAATACGCTTCCAAATTTTATAAAGGGAAATAATCATTTAATTTTTTTTAAATAAAATTTTGCACGCAAGCATAATTTTTTTTTTAAAGTTACGCTACCTTACGTTTTTTCTAACTAAAATAACTTATAAAAAAATTCACGAATTTTCATAATTTTTTTTTCAAATTGCGGTCGGAAGCTTTGGTTTCATAAAGGTGTACATTTTAATTATTTGTGGTTTTGAATATAAAGCGTTTTATTTTCTCTTTCTCACACCGTTTAGATTATATTTCTCACCATAATAATAAGGGAGACACAACGATTTCTATGAGACCTAAGTGAGTTGTTCCGAAAACCGAACAAATAGACTTTTGGATGCATTTCGAATTCGTGTGAAACTAGCTTTACCATTCGAAATAAAGTTGCGAGCCGAAAATTGGAATGAAGTAGTAAAATTTCATGACCTCTGAGTTTACCATTCGTAACAGATTTTCAGCTTCATAGATTCGGAAGTAGGAAATGTGTGAAGTATGTACCTATCTATTTGCATATTTTTTAATTACCATGCATTTTCGTGATTCGAACCGTATCGCTGTCTAGGTTGCTTGAAACCGATTCCTTTACTGTCATTGGAACTGCCGACATAATTTCTCTGTGATAAAATAACCTATTCCTTTTGGAATATCGATCAAAAATGTATTATAAAATCAGTAAAAACCCGACAAATTATTTTTAAATTATGGGCCCCGGATGTGAAAATTTTCCTCAAATATTCTTAAACAACCCCCCCCCCCCCTCCCCCCACCACCAATCGATTTATTTCCTTTGTAGGAACCGGTTTCAAAAACATCTGGATAAAGAACTGGTTCCACATCGGTTTCCGGTAACTGGAACCGCAGTGACAACCCATTTCAAGTATAAACCATCTCTAGACTCTATCAATCGGTGATCCAATTAGCCGATGCCAGCTTTTTATATTTTCTGTATAAATCATTCAAAGTGGGTACCTAGTACTTTTCTATCGATTGATCATTTCTCTTATCATTTCACTACAAAAAAACGTTTTATATTATATTAAAATCAGATGGCGTCCTCTTCTCACCTTTCCATCGCCCCGTCGTTGTTGTTTAGATTGTAGCTTAGATTTCCGCGTTTGATTAGCGCGTTAAATGGGGGGCCTTGCTACGTTATCCTTGTTTGTCCCTAGTACGCGAACTACGAGTGTTGAAATCTTCTCTGTCCAATATTTGCCTGGCCCCGACCCATGTGACGATGTAGGAATATAGAACACATGGGCTTATTATATCAACAGAGATTAATAATAACAGTGTGTCGTAACGGAAGTCACGAGAAGAAAAAAAACTTTTTTTAAACCTCATTCACAGTGGGAGTCTTTCAGCGCGAAGTGATTTACGCCATTACGAATCTGTTAGGAGTTTGCGCATCGGCGTTGCTTAGCGATTCTTTTTATGATTGATTTTGGCCTAGGCGGCTTTCAGAAACTCAACTTTTCATAAAGGCGTACCACCAGAATCAAAAGTACATATTATTTAAGTATTGATTTGATAAAACAGTTTTTAACTTTGTACCTTAGGGACCATCCATAAATTACGTCACACGAATTTCATGATTTTTGACCCCCCTCCCGTCCCTGTCACACGCTGTCACATTTGTGAGACCCCCTCCCCCCTAGCGTGTCATCACGTTTTGCAATTTTACGTGTAAAATTAATAACAGTTATATTTTTATGTCGAATGCAATCTCTACGGGGAGGGGCTATTTGGGATACGGAGATTTTTTGTGAATTCACTGCGTGCGGGGAGGGGCCAAATGGGATATGGGATACTGCGAGGTGCCTGGCTTTACAAACTCGCCAAAATACGTGTGGAAGAACACGGGGTTTAATTGTTGTTTTCTTACGTTTTGAAAATTCGTACAATCAGACGGACGCGTCAGGAAAATTCCAGTCAAACTGGTACAAGAATTACCTAAGCCAAATATTTGACCTAAATGTAAGGACATAAATGTATAAGTGGAACAAAGTTAAAAATTATCAAATCATTACAATGGAATTTCACCACGAATTAGCAGTTTCAAAAATAGTAATATCAAGCCAGTAACAAAAAACGCTCTACGCGACCGAGCGGGCGGAACATTTTACTCCTTCATGAACGAGGCTTAACCTATATTCAATACAAATCGGGATTATAACTACTTATAATCGGGATTATAAGGAACTTTACATGTTACATACAATTTACATGTTGATATAAAACATATTTTACATAAACTTTTAAAATATTGTAATACACATATACTTACTTTCTACAAAGCATGATTTTCGATTTTGTTAGGTGCTGAATTCAATTATTTTTTTAATTCAAATAACAAGTATACTGTTTGATGTTAATATCGTAAAGGCTGGTATATTCACAGTAAAACAAGCCACACAGTTTATTTTTAACTTTATACCTACTTATAATTATTATTTTTTGTTCGGAACTGAAATTGGTACGGTTGGGCTATCTGGGTTAATAAAAATGAGAAAAAAATGCCTTTACATTGAATTATTGTAAATACCGACTCAAGTAGATTTCTACAGAAGAATGTCACACCTAAAAAATGAAAAAAATCACTTGATATCTCACGCACAGTTATTTTACACTTGCTATAAATGAATGGCTTTGTGCGGAATCCGCATTAACGGCGAAGATATATAGATTATTGTCGAGATCTGCATTCGCAATATTATTTGAAGAAATTGGATATGTCTCATTACAAAATTGGGTAAATACTGCTTTATCTAGAGTTGTTGTTTCAACTGTCTGCAGTTAGTTTTGAATGACAATTAGCGCTGCATCTACTCGCGAAAGTGAGAATTATAAACGAATCAGCTTGTATCTGACATCATCGCCGGAAACCTTTTATTAATAAGTCATTAAGAACTGACAAACATCGTAATTAGTTTAATGGCATATTTCCTTTATTACTTGACTTAATCATTACAGGGTTGTTTGTGCATAAACAAGGATACACGGATCCAATCTGATGTCAAATAATTAGTTTCTCTAAAACGTGTTATGTCGACAGGATTGCCGCAGACCTGGAATCGTCAGAGAATTTATAAATATTTTTGGAATGTGCGAAAATTTATTTATTTTTCTTCTTAAGAATGTTTCTTTAATTTTAACCTTTAATTTCAGGCACGAATTAAGTAAAATAGTAATAAGATGACTTATTCTCCTGTAAATCGAATTTTCGCGGCCGATTACCATTACGGCCAGGCCTTCAAAATCAGATTTTCGAAGTAAATTCGTAAAAATACAATACATTTCCGTATAAATCGAAATTTCCCGGGCGATTACCGTCTTGGCCACTACGCCAAATACAGATATTTAAAATAAATTCATTTAAAAAAAACACTACACATTTCCGTGTAAATCCAAATTTCGCGGCCGATTACCGTCGCGGTCGGCTCTTCAAATTTAGATATTCGAAGTAAACTCGTAAAAATATGGTATTTTTCCGTGTAAATCGAAATTTCGCGGCAGATTACGTCGTGGCTGGGCCGTCAATTTTGATTTACGAATTAGATCTTAAGAATAAATTAATAATGATAATAGAATAAAATTATAATGAAGTAATTTCAAATTATGGATCGAATAAATTTTTGTAATCTCCTGATTAAAACTTTGTATATTTTGCGGTTTAATTTCGAAAATATCGTTGCCTTCTAAAAAAAAGTTCTCATTAATCTAAAAAATATTCTTCAAATATTAGGCCAAATTACTGTCAAAACCAAGCATCCATCAATCAACGAAATATAATTGGTTTTAAAAATTAATTCTAAGACGGCGTAAGAATTAAATAATCATTTAGACCCGTATTGCTTTTTAAAACTATTTTTTGTGTCGTAACTTTATGCTCTTCAACAGGGGTTCCCAAACTTATTTTCTCGTAGACCACTTTCTAAATTTTACTGGTCACGGTGGACCCCGTGCTGGTACATTTCCACCATATTCCCAAAACTCGACACGCGTTGTACTGAATATTGAATGGCGAGGTGTGGTCTAGCACAGCCAGTATTCGAGATTATATTTGCCACGACGGAGGGGGCGTAATAGGATATGGAACGGGGACGCATGTTCCCATCCCAGTACAGTACACCCGTATCCCATTACGCCCCCCTTGCCTGGCTGCGCTGTACGCCAGTCGCTCTGTTATGGAGGGGGCGTAATGGGATATGAGACGGGGGGTGGGATGTGATATGGATATGGGGCACGGGATGGGTCTCAATCGAAACCAGTTCGTGGACCCCCATTTACAATTTGGGAACCCCCATTTCTTTATCGTGCCTACGTGGACCCCCGTCGGGTCTCCCGTGGACCCCTTGGGGCCCACCTGGACCACTTTGGGAATCACTGCTCTACAACCTGAAATGCTATTTTAAAACCTCAAAAAGAAATTATTTTGTTTCTAACGGTACAACTTTATTCAGATAGTTGAATCGTTGAAATATTGACAGACTTATCACAATGCACAACCAGTCGAAATTCCTGAACAATAAGCAATAGAGGAAATGATTCTTTAACTAATTAGTACTCCATGATGGGATTTCATTTCCTCCTGTAGACGTGTAGACTATGCTCCACAGACTGAAGGGAAACTGGAGCCTGAATATTTGCTGTTAACCGGTGAGATTTCTCTTAGCTAACTAGTACTTCTGGGGCAGGACTCTGATGAAGAGAACACCCATCAGCGACAGGATATTAGCAGCAGACTGGGTCGGATGATTGGATGCTGCATTGATTAAGGCAATTGTCCACTTAACTTCGGAGATGCATCTGCTGAGATGTTTGTTATGTGGATTATTTATTGGTTGGTTAGACCGTTCGTTGTCTGTTTGTTTACTTTATCCAAATTTATGACGTTAATTATTCCACGGCATGTTCTTAAGAGGAACGTACGCGTGGCCCATTTCGGCCCGTTTCCTACAAATCTTAATTATGGATTTGAGACCAAAATACAAGACCAAACTAAAAAATTATTTTTGCAATCAAAAGGTATATCAAATATCTAGTACGGATGTGAGTGAATATACAAACGACGATTTTTATTCCGCCGTAAATAGTCAATTTGTATTTTAACTCTACACCCATCAAAATGATGTTTTTTATAATTTTATATTTTATTTTTCATCATATTTTTATGATAAATCAAGTAAAATTATTTTTTATTATTTTCATTTACTCACAAATAATTTCCCAAGTTGCTTCTAAAATCATGAAACACTAAAATCTTTAATGGCCTATACCTTATAATTTAAAGCAAAAATAAATAAAGTAGCTCACATTCGTACTAGATATTTGATACACCTTTTGATTACAAAAATCATTTTTCATTTTGGTTGGGTATTCTGATCTCAAATCCAAAACAAAATTTGTATGAAACGGGCCGGTTTTTTTTTACGTGAGCTCCACGCAGGAGGCCCTGAGGAAAATAATTTCCCACAGGGCCTATGTCATCTTTGGGGATGCTGTGTGGAGGGTTTTTTTAAGGAAAGGAAGGGGAAGAGAGTTCTGGGAAGGAAAAGGGTTTAAGGGGTGGGTAGGAATCTAGGGTTCAGTGTGTCCTGGTCATCCACCTCCAAGACCTAGACAAACCTCACCCCATGAACCCGGGCACCCCTGATACATCACCAAACGTAGCGAACCACTTGGGGTTACCTATGGCAGAGGTGTTGGTTATCCAATAAAGGTTCCCGGGGCGGCGGTACCCATTCCCGCCTCCCAAATTGTTACATCAAAACGATTACATCAAAGGTTCTCGTATCTTAAGCCAAGCTGTTACGAGTTACGATACTTCCGAAAATGTTTCATGTTTTCCGGTATCGTATTATTTGACACTCAATTTCCTCAAAGAACAACTTCGTAACGTACAAAATTATTCTCTGCCAAAAAGCCAATGATTTCATTTTTAGAGTAGGTAAGCAGGTGTGAATCTGAGTCAGAAGAAATGATGTAGTTAACTGTGTTTTCAGTTTAAATTTTATTTTTAAAATAGTGCTTACATACCTATTACTTAGGGCAATAGGTAAGTACTTTAAAATAAGTTTTAAATGCTAAATAGCTACGGAATCCATAATTAACTTTATAATAATTCTCTTTTTAATAAATATTTATCGTCTTCTGACAATCTGCCCTTAAGTGCCCTAAATCCGCTGACCTTTGGATTCTACCTCCTACCTACCCTATTACCCTGCGTTTACCCCCTCTTCCCCGTGCCCTACAAAGGTAATCCGCGGCCCAGTCTGTGCAGCGGATAATGGCGACCCCTAATTGAATAAAGAAACTACGAGAGGGCAATTTTCACTAACAATATTACAGCGACGGGGAACCATCGGGATGACGGCGGAAAAATTATATCTCGTCTCTTCAGCGTAATTTAAGCTTGCAATTCACGTTCTCTGTTTCTTTTTAATTATTAAAACAAAACCTTGCTCATATAATTAATATCGTTGCTGTTAATAATACATATCTTTATCTTATCTTGTGTTTAAATTGCGTTGAAGTAATATCCCTGAAGTTCAGAATATATTATTCCAATTACCGGAAAACTTACCAGCTTTATAATAATATTCGATTATGTAAATATTAGTTAAGTAGTTTCAAAATATTCGTTACAGTATAACAATAATTATATACCTAATCGAAATTAAATAAGCACCATTTTTTATATGAATACCGCACAAGAGTCCCAACTGCTCCCGTCTGGAGCCAGTGAGACTAAGGCATCCCCAATTGGGGTATGTTGTGAGGCTGAAGGTAGTGGGGAGGGGAAGGAGATGGGGAAGAGGAAGGTGGGAAGCACCTGGCTGTTCAGATCTGGTCACCAAACACGGCTAAAGCCATTTCAAGCAACGTTTCAATTCTGAATGGTGGTCTTACACCAGGGCGATACTGAGATTATCTTCCACTCTGGAACGTGTCGCAAATATACTATATATTATTTTAAATGAATAAATTGCGAAATAACACAAATTAATCAAATAAAATTTATTTGCCACGCCGGGATTCGATCTCGCGACCTTCGAAATGCGAGTCAAGAGCCTTTCCGCTGGACTACGCCGGCCGTCGCTGGACTGCCACGTTTTGTTTATTTGTAAAGTCAAATTTTAAAGGATATTATTGCATTACTAAATAAATTGACATGTGTCTTTTGGTTCCGAACCTTTCTTAAGGCAAACTAACCCCATTTTCTGTTTACTCCGATATTTGTTGCCAAACTTCGTCTTGGAGTGATTGAAAATATGGCAACTGATCTTATTTTGTGACATTTAAAAGGATAAAGCTGCAACACTACGTCGAATTACGGAAGTTTTTTTGCAGAAAATCGGAATGCCAGACCGAAAAATGTACCTACTAGTGCATTTAAAAATGTATCAGACCGAAAAATGTACCTACCAATTTTCATGATGCCTGATCTCGCTGTTTTTTTGCGGAATCGTGTAAAATCACGGGTTAGTCTCAATGAGTGTCATGATTATTTTATTTATTTATTTATTTATAAATAAACGCCCTTTTTCGGGGCTTTTACATATATAGCATAGAAAAAACATTTTATTGTACATAACTGAACTGCCTCAATAACAATATTTTAAATTTATTCAAAGATAAATTGAAGATGTCCACTGACTTGGTATAATTGTTTCCCTCCATTAGTATTCTGGGCAAAGAGGAATACATATGGTAGTTAGTCCCAGAATTTCTGCACTGAAATAAATCCTGACTTCTAGTATTACGAAGTGGAATTCGGAAGCTTATCAATTCAAGTAATACCGGACTATCAACTAAATCATTTAGAATTTTATATGAAAATACCAAGTCAGTGAAAATTCTTCATTTATGAAATTATTTATGAAAGTGTATTCTATTTAAAGAGTTAATGACGACGGTTATATTAGTTTTCCGATATCGCCAAAAGTGACGAAGTTATTAGCTTCCAAAGTAAACTAGGGTAAAACGTATGCAAATGTGTCTCATGTGTCTACGAAAAACAATCCAGAGCAATCCAGTATAATTCAAATTACCATGGTGACACTATCTTTTTTACGGCGATATTTTTCAGTATATTTTCCAAAAATTGCATATGTTCGATCCTTAACAGTACTCTAATAATTAATGTCATCATTTGTAAAAAAATATGAAATATCTTCGTGGAAAACGACTTATGACTCGACAAATCAATTGCAATTACGAAAATTGCAATAAAAATAATTTTCTGTTAAAAATATTATATTGTAGGTAGGTACTTTATCACTTGTCTGAATTCTCCAAATAAACACTTTCAAAAAAGGTGTAGAGTTCATTGAACCGAACTGATGGTTCACAACCAAAATTATTAATATTTTTAGTTGCGAAAGGAAACTATGAATAGTTATTTCAACGTTATTACTTCATAAAAAAGCGAATTATAACATATATACGAAACGAGACCATTTTCTCTCATGTTGTAATATTTTCATTAAACCTTCACTGCGCATTCCTGGTCAAATCCTCGAAGCAAAGATCTGTGCAACAATTGCAATGTTATGGGAGAGTATTCTGAGGCATTCGCCGGCGGCGGCAGATTGATTTTTATATTTAATGAGATTTTAAATTGAGTCATGCGCCTTGGCACCGCTAGACGGGGCTGGTTGCTCGGGGGGCGGCGCGGGCGGGACCGCCCCCTGCACCGGGGAGTGGGGGCGGTGGGGTGACTGTGGCTGCAGTCACAGCTAAGACAAATTCACAATTAAATTATGCAACAACTTGCATACGTACTTTCGCACTTTGTCTCCGGAGTGGGACGTTAATATTCTACAGAATATTTAAGCGGGATTTAAAATTATTACTGCATTCGTTTTTTTTTATACAGGTTAAATGGTACAGATTCTTAAAGCGAGATATGTTCACTAGACATAACGTAATTAACTGTCATTCATTCGAACGCTTCCCTCACACTCTACAACATTGCACTATTCTAGTGAGCAGCGGTAAGCCGCGGATACGCATGCCGGTGAAAAGGCATGCTTTTGGCGATACTTGGGGCGTCCCCTCCCACCCCTCGCAATTCACACCGTATGCCACTGACACACGAAAAATCAAACACCGTGCGATTGAATGGCTTACGAGCGACTAGCCTGCGAGTTACTAGCAGCGACATGCTACTGGCATGCTTTTGAGCGAATTACTAACATGAGTTTCTGGGTCTTTTTTATTTAGATTAGCTTAGACCCGTGGAAAATCACGGGATATTTTATAATTCCAATATTTAAAAGTACTTATATATGTAGGTAGGTACCAAACTCATGTCTAAATTTTTATTTTTCACGCTATAGTTGAAAATGAAACTTAAATTCAAATAAAATATTTGTTCATTCAACGTGAATAATTTTCTTTAACAACCTCACATTTCAATCATAAATTATTGAAGATAATATTAGCGACTCCCAAACGATATGACAACTTGAATGATTTCACACAGCCAATCAATATTATTATTATTTATAATGTTACTGGCGAGTACCCGGCACGCGTTGCAAAGCCATGCAAAGAAAGAAAGGGTTTGTGTTATAATTTATAATTTTCAAATTCTTTTGGATACGCAATAAATTTTGTTTTTCCATCTGATGCGTACACGAATAAATCGGAAGGTTTTCCAACGCGGGAGCAGGCCACATACGGCTGAGTGAGAAGCACGGATATTTCAAATTTGCCCCCTGCTATCCCCTACCGCTACTAAATCTCCTTTGCGATTCCTCTCTCTCTGCGCCTCCTTTCCCATGCGTACCCGTTTCCGCCTCTGTTCCCCACCTGCATCCCCTTCCCATCGCAATCGGATGAATGATATAGGAAATAATTTCATAACGCCAGAACTTCCCTTTATATATAGAATCCTTTGCGGGCGTGCGCACAACAAATCACCAAATTTTCATCATAATCGGATGAATGGTTTAGGAACGCATACGGGACAAACAAAAACATTCATTTTTATAAATAAAGAAGATTATGTCTACCATGTTTGCTAAGTTATTAAAAAGGTTTAAGCATACACTAAATCGAAACCTTCTTCTAGAGCTAGAGGCTAAAGCTTTTAAATTTAACATTTAAAGGCGGCACTCTTGAAACGCACGGCGCTGAAAAAGAAGAAGATGGAGAGATATGTAATTACGAATGTTGGACAGAGCGCGCTAATATTTTAAGTCGTACAATAGCAGCGAAAATTGCGAAAAAGCTTAATAAAACATGACTCGTTTAAAATAGAGCAAAAATCTCGTGGAACGTATCTTAAGTATCATTTAAAGAAACATTGTGAATTTTTTCACAAATATAACTTGTAAAATAAAAGAAATAGACTTGTTTAAAATAATTTTCGAAGCATACTTTGCGATTTTTTTCTATCGAGGGAATTTCATATAATTTGCGTTTCGGCGTGGAACGTATCTAGATATTATCTTCAAAAATAACATATATTTTTTTAAGAGCTTAAAAACTTCAAATGTTTAAGGGAGATATGTAAAAAATAGGTCGAAATACGAATAGTAGACCCTTAACTAAAGCTGGATGGTGGTTTTTGAAAGTAGTTATATTCGTCACTGCAACGAATTTAAAAAAAGGTTTTAATTTAGTTTATTGTGTGTAGGTGTTATATTTTGTGTTAGTTGTATGTTGTATGTGAATTTCAAACTGACACCTCTCGAGCCACAGTCAGGAAGTCCGTCAAGAAGACTATCAAAGGTTAGGTTATATATCATTGCGCATGAACTAAATTAAATTGTGGGATTTTTCACAAACATCGCAAGCATTTTTCACTGATGAAATAGACAAATTTAATCAGCCTTTCATAATGGGGTACTTTGTTCCGTTTCAATCTCACTTCGAAAGCTCAATTTGATTACAAGAAGAGAAAGCCCACATTTTCAATGAATAAGATAACACATTTGATTAACAATTTTCCCCTGGCGTTTGGTTACCCTGTCGGGGGTGACTGGGGGTTCCCCCAACCCCACCTGGAGGGGGATGGGAGCACCACCCACTTGCTTATTTTCCCCGTTTGTAATCTAATAAAAGCACTGGGGGTGAGCAAAGAAGCTTTTAAGATTTTTCGTAAACACACGCACACACGTATAAAGATTTGAATGATGTTAGTTTCTCTTGGCGGAAATTTCACTCGTTCAGTGTTTATTCGGTTTTTTTTATGGGCTCGAGTGTTTCTGGTTAAAAGGGATTTTATATTATTTTTGGCGCGCGCGACACTCACTTTTCACTTTGACTATTCGCGGAATTCATTTTGTTTGCCAACGAGTTAAATAATGGGTTTATTTAAACTTCCCAAAATGATAAAACGTACACTATCAGCAGAAACTCCAAATTAACATTTTCGTTCTGGGGATAAACATCTCGTGGCTCTCACCAGCCCCTAACATTTTTAAATATAATCTTTTAAAAAATATTATGAAAAGTGTTCATACTTGTAAAGTGTAAAATCGTAAACAGTCACTATGGGGACTATGAATATTTAACTTTTTAATATTTAATTAAATTAAGACAATATAAGCGAAACTCAATCGAAAATCTGGAAACAGAAAAATCAGAAAAAAGATATTGGCACCTTTGGGACTCGGATCCAGGACCTCTCGCTTTCCGGGCGTAGTCCCAGAGGCAATATCTTTTTCTGATTTTCTGTTTCCAGATTTTCGATTGGGTTTCGCTTATATTGTCTTCATTTAATTAAATATAACGTTTTCAGGTTTCAGTCACAAAGTTAAAATAAAAATAAAATAACTTTTTAAGGTTTATTTTGAAATCACTTATTTAAATATGTGCTCTGCCTCCGTGGTCGAGGGGTAAAGCTCGTGACTCGCAATCCGGTATGCGCAAATAAATTTCATTTGGTTAATTTGTGTTATTTCACAATGATTTCATAAAAAAATTATATATATTATATTTGCGCCACGTTCCAGAGCGGAAGATTCTCTCAGTATTTCTCAGACCACCATTTAGAATTAAAAAGTTGCTTGAAATGGATTTAGCCGTGTTTGGTGATCAGATTCTTCTTATTCCCGTCTCCTTCCCCTCCCCACTTCCTTCAGTATGTCCCAATTGGGGATGTCATAGTCTTACTGGCCCCAGACGGGAGCAACTGGAACCCTGAGGTATTCACATTAAAAAAAAGTTTGTGTGTGTAGTTTGTGAGCTTTGCATGGTTTTATCACCTACAAGCTAATTCATCCTTAATAGCACAAGCGATATGTACAGCTTTCATTGCTGAAAGGAGGGAGGTTCTAATATTGTCAGGTTCTCCATAGATTAAAATTTCTACAGTGTTTTTTCCTCAAATTTCACACTGCGTACAAACTTTTATGTATCTTATAAAAGATGCTATATATATTTTGCTATCGTTTCGATTTACACAAAAACGTTCACAGCAGCGTGTTTTGAAATATATTATTACTCTGCGTATTTTTTGTAGTGATGTATTATAATTTTCCAAATTCGAAACTTTCCGAAACACCCCTGAACATTTCACCCTTTTCCTCCCGAGAAGGAGGACCCGCCCTGCGGTGGGACGGGGAGGTTGGGGTGGTAGGGAGAGGGAAGAAGGGGGAATATTGTTTGAGAAAGCAATTGAATTTGTTTTTAGATTACGCTGGCTGTTTGTTGAACTTTGAGATTATGAGCTTAATTTTCCTCGGAAACATTTTCGAGTTGATATTTTGTTCGTAACCTGTTTTCTTCGTTTAATTTGCGTATTTACTTGTATATTTCGTCATAAAATTGTACTTTAAAATTATTACCCTTGAGCGGAGTAATATTTTACATAAAGTTATAAAGCAAATGCAAATTTTAAAAGTTATTTAGATTAACCTGGCAGACTATAGTTCTATTACGTTAATCCCATTCTATGCTGTTTATTTTTTATTACGTTTGTGTTTTTCGAATCTTTTTATCGTATCGTTTATGTAAACTTCCTTGTCCAATTAGAATGTTGTTTTGAGCAATTTTCTGTTTATTAACATCAGACCAATCCCTTAAAAACTCTTATTTGTACAATTAGTGTATTATTATAAAAATAAGTGTGTATATTGCAACGTATTATATATTAGTGTTTATATTACAAAATATTATATTAGTGTGTACATTATAATGCATTATATTAGTTTGTTTAAATAATGTATTATATTAGAGGCCATCCATAAATAACATCACACCTTAAGGGGGGGGGGGGAGTAGAGAAGTGTAAGAAGGGGTATGGGGGGTCCAAAAGTCATGAAATTCTAGGGGGGGGGTCTCACAAATGTGATAAGCGGGGAGGGGGTCAAAAAATCATGAAATTCGTGTGACGTAATTTATGGATGGCCCCTTAGTGTGTACATTATAATGCATTATATTAGTTTGTTTAAATAATGTATTATATTAGGGTGTACATTATAATGCATTATATTATTTAGTTTTAATAATGTATTATATTAGTGTGTATTGTAATATATATTAGAGTGTATTATAATGTGTATTGTAATGTATTATATTAGTCTAAATATTGTAACGCATTCGAATTTTAAGATGTAGATAATATTTTTTTAGAAGTTCCATAGTATTTGGTATGATGCATTATATTTCGTATTACGAGCGTAATTGAAAATTTCCGACGACTTCATGACAATGTGTTCTTTTTGGGTACACAAGTTTGATAATGAAAAATTTTGACTTTGATCACATGAAAAATAACTACAGTATTAGAGACACGGCGGTGTTCTCTTTGAAATGGCAAATGTTTCAGTTTTTTTAATATTCGTTTATGAAAAACTAAACGAATTACTTACTACAAAACAATAAAAAAAACGACAAAATAACACAAGATTGCATAAATAATAACATCAGCATTATTCATGAAGTAAAATTAACGATTTAAAATATACAATTTTCACTGCAAATGTATTCAAAATAATGATATTTACTTTTCTTTTGTATCTTTTGTAATGGACCCATTAAAATAATATTATTTGCCAAGAAGACATTTAAATCATTAAATTACATGATATTAACGTCACCGCATTTAAAACTCCAAAGCCATAAAATTCTTAATAATTTGCTCTTTTTTAGTTGAAATGTCACAGCCGTTAAATCCTCCATTATAAATGGCATTTAAAAAGACCATCCCCTGTATAATAATAGTGTGCGCTGCATTCCTCCAACCCTCGCGCACACGGAGCGGTATATGCAGCAGAGAAGGATGGAACATTGTCTTGTTACGGCCAATAAAATTGATTAACTGCCCCTTTTATAGTTTATATTGCCGCTCGCATAGTGCTTGCGATACAGGATGTTCTTTATATACCGTGTTGCTATCTAGTTAATGTGTGAATTATGTGCGCTGTTATATTGTTATGTCATATTAAGGTCCTTTCCGTCTAGACTTTCTCCCATTCAATATCGCTTTTGATTCATCGTTATAGTTTTTTTTTTTTTTCAAAGAACAGCAAATGGTTATAATGTCGTGGTTTATAATTCCCACTGAACCTAATGATGTGATCTGAGTAAAATTATCTTACTCCGCTTACTTCTTAATATGCACAAATTATATATAACACGTCGTTTCACACACGTCTTCGGATAAAAACTCATTTCTTCCAAGGAAGGGATGCAAATGCAATATTTATTTATTTATTCATAAAAATAACGCCATTCGGCTTTTACATAATAACATAGATAAGGTATAGCAACAACACGAAAAAAGCTCAAGTGAGCTTGTATATTTAAATATGACAATATTGCAACTATGAAAAAATATATTTAAATATGATATATAGGTATGCAAATAACTTAACTTAAGAGGTACGTTGAAAATGTTTAATGGTAGGTAAATAATAAGTCAAATATATTACAAGTTAGGAAACAAACCTTATTTCCAACGAAACAATAAAATTAAGAAAATATTTGAACAAAATAATAAGAAAAGCCACTCTTGTAAGGTAGTACCAATATTTGTAAGTTTGTAACGATGATGAAAAGAAAAAAAGTTTTTTTTTAATAATTGTGATGGTTTATAAAATTACTATAAATCATACAATTAATTACTAATATGCAATAATATGATAATACGTAGAGATATGTTATAAATATAATAGGTAAATTTATTTCACAAATTTACCAATGAACTTTCTCAGTGAGTACTTGAATTATGGATAAATGATTTTATTATTTCGTTTTTAAATTTTGAAAGCGACACATTCCATAAGTCTACATGCGAATACATATTGCCTAAATTTTTAATTCTATGTAGTGGTATATTGAAAAGGGCCATGGTCGCAGTATTGCCACAATAAAACGAAAGTACTGACCTTGTGTTTCTGGCTGGCATATTAAAATTTATGAGTGCCAATAATTCAGGGCAATTAATTGTATTATACAAGATTTTAAATAAAAATACTAGATCAAAATAAAATATTGGTTTGAAGCGCCGATACAATATTGTATTTGTATGCGTTTCTTTAAAGAATTAGGTTTTCGTCCGAATAAAACTTTTTATTCGTATTTACGGGGACTAGCAAACAATTCATCTTAATATTTTATAGCATAACTTACAAAAAGGTTATTTTTTCTAAAATAATTTAATTACCGCCATCTGGGAAGGAGCAGATTAAGAATTATTTTAAGTTTACCCTTAAGAAAGTATTATCATATAATTTGGACCACCAACCTGTCTCATGAAGGGTCAGTAACCGCTACAAGCCCACCTGCCCTCCTTACTTTACTTATTTTGCTCTACATCAGAAAATTCCAGACAAGATACCGATCTACATGTCCATACAACGAGGTTTGTACGGCGTTGTGCAACAACTTCTAAAACCAACATTGAAAACCCAACCAACTTCCATCAAAACAAGACCACTTCATCAAAAGTAAAAGACCATACACTAACCCTTTGGTTGAACATACTACATTTTGATTGTAACTTTTATACAAGTACTTCATAGCTGTCTATAAACTTCATCCATGTAGAGAGTGTTTATTAGAAATGTTGCAACCTGCAGCCGCTCGTTAGCCGTGGTGCATTTTCCAATCCATATTTAGTATTTAACTTTCGGTGTATTACATACTTTGTATTAATTAGCCACTAACTTGTAGTTATTGCTAAATGCGCGCGGAATTTTTAGGACAACTTCTATAATAATAAACGTTCATACCTAAAATAAATTATAAAACTGCGTTAACACAAAATATGACACGTTTTACAATAACAAGCTCGTTTTCGCAGTCTTTCTGAAACCCCGCAAAACACATTCAACCTATGTTAGATTATAATCCTCGTCTACATTTTATGCAATCAATTAATTCTCTGCTACTATGAAATTTACGCATTATTAATTTATTTTTGTTACTTTCACTTCTTATGAACTCACTTTTACTGCACCTCTTATCATGTTGGATTAGCGCAGATCTGGGAACAATCGATAATTCCGATTTTAAAAAAGACAAGACAAATCTTTATGAATTAAAAAGTTTAAACCATCGGGCATCGGGCTCATTTTTTTTTATTTAAATTTATATTATGTATATAAATTTAAATTTAAAAAAAAATCAAGCAATATATTCACGAACAATTACATTATCAGGTGTCAATCAGAGCAAACACGAATCAACATTAACATGCAACACTGATCAGAAACTTCACCAACATTTATATGTATTCTGTCAGAAGGTTAGAATATTTCCGCTTAGCAATAAAATTCAAATAAACGCTTGATGAAGTGATGATGATTATTTCTGAACTTATACGAAAAATAAAAACTGTTTTTGAAAGGTGTTGAAATATGCTTATAATTTTTAATATTAGAATTAAACATGCTATTTTTTAAGTATAAAATTTTTGAACGAAACCAAAAAAAAATTTTAAATGGCTCACCTTACCTTTTTCTTGCTAAAATAACTGATAAAAAATTCACGAAGTTTCATTTTTTTTTTTCAAATTGCAATCGGAAACTTTGGTTTCATAAAAGTGTACATTCCTATTTTTTGTGGTTAACGTTTAGATTTTAATATAAAGCGTAGTGTTTTCTCTTTCTCACACCGTTTAGATTATATTTCTCATCATGATAGTAAGGGAGACAACGATTTCTAGACTATTGATTGTTCCCAAAAGCGAACAAATTAGCCCGAGGGGTTAAACATAAAATTATCTTAGAATATGTGATGTTAAATCGGAAAGTGCCTACCACTAATTTAAAAACACCATTTGTTTAAAGTCAAAATATGCTCTTAGATCATTTTGCATTTTTAAACTTTATTAACTTTATCATGTTTACTTTTGGATTATTACGCTTCCCCATTCTTTATCTAACATCTCAGTGTTCATCATCGGGGCCGGTGATGCCAGTTATGGGCACTGTAATGCAAAAAATAATAACAAAAAATAATCACATTAATGCTCTTGAAAATCTCAAATCATTTTCTTACGAGCCATCTTAGTGTTTCCTTTTAAAACCTTTTAAACCATCGCGTACCCTCAATTTTTTGTCTATTATTGAATGTCTTCCTGAACTGTTCCAATAAAAAAAAATTGAGAATCGAACTGTGAAACTTCAAAACGTACAATTTTGAATGACTGATATTAGAATGTCAGTTTGCACTATTTGTTCCCACAATTCCTAGACGTCCACACACTTTCTTTCACTGCACGAACACTGTTGTGTCTGCGGAACATTGAATGCACGTGGCATGAAGAATTGCCGTGTTTCAGACATGCCACTATTTACCATAGAATCTAATTACTCCACCTGACAGTGCTATTATGTTATTTTCCCTTTAAATAAGCTATTAATCTTCTTGATTGATTCCTCGAGGTATTTCCCGATTGTTTCGCTCGGATCTCGGACCCCAGCTGTGCGGACTCGGACTTCTTCTGTTTCATTTCAATTCAATTATTATGACTGTCCATACTTCAAATAATTATAATAGATTTTTTTTTTTATTTGCGAAGTTTGAAGAAATAATATTTTATTCCAGAATGAATGTCTGAAATTCGAGATTGTACTGTATAGATTTCAGAAAACTTCATGCACTATTTCAATCTGCAATTTCTGCAATCTGAATTACATGATTTATTTATTTATATAATACAAACATAATCACTCTACAAGAAAAATAAATGAAGTAAGACTTCCCTTTCGGAAGAAGTCAAAATCACAGAACGCATTACCTTATAGAGCGTTGAAGGTCTTCCTTGAACTACCGACCAATATAATAGAAGAGGAAAATGTTTTATAATTTTAAAAAAGATGTGACGAAATACGTGATGTGTAATATACCTGCTGCACTTAGTTTGTAACTACAGTAGAATCCTTTTATTATGACTCCGCCTGTATTGACCAACCGCTTAATGACGTAATTACACAGCGGAGTTTGGTTTTCATATAAAATTCTTTATAACAAAGTCGAATATAATGACTTCGCTTATAATGACATGTCGCTTATTATGACCCATTTTCAGTAAATTATGTCCTGATTTCATGGAAAATTATGTCGGTTATAGTGACCGACATGATTCCTAACACCTTCGGCAGTGTTCGGGAGGGTCACTTGACGCCCGACGACGTTAATATGCTACGTTTGTCTCGTCACGAGTCTTTATTATGCTCTTTTCTCACGTCACTACGCTGTGTTTCTCTCTATTAAAATAAATACATACATATATACCTAACAAAAACAGTAGGTTGTTTATTTTCTACAAAATGCTTTGAATGACGTCCGCTTAGCATGACGTGTTTTTCATTTCCCCTCGATGTCATTATAAACGAATCCCACTGTAAATTGTAAATATTTAGTGATTTTTATATTAGCGCAATATGTACTATTTTAAGTTAAACAAATAAATATCTACTTCAAAGCTCCATAGCTTATACAGGCAATGACACCATCGCCAGAAAATTTGCTATCGTTTCGCCTTTTACAATACCTTATATTTATGACTGAGTCATCTTTCACACGGGCATCTTCCATGGTTTTTCTTCGAGCGTGGTTGAGCTAATTGGCAAATTGTGCTTTCGTGTATTCGTTCCACAGAAAGCATTCCATTCTCATGAGTCATAAATCTTAAATAAGAATCTTTTGACTTGAATGCCTTCAAAATAATTATTTTTAAAAAATCACCACAACTCAAAAGATGGTGTTGAAATAGTCGATTATTATTTATTTTATGTTTCTCCGCTTTCAAATACTCATTAGGCTGTATGTAATATAATGTACATTTAGTACTCTCCGTGGGCTCCGGTCGGTTAATATTTCAATTTCTCTATATTACGGTTGTCTGAACAATTTAAATGGTAATTAACTAACTGTAATTAAGAACCCAACCCTTCCCCTGCCCCTCTCCGCCGATTAATACCCCGCCGGAATCTACCGCTAGGGTATTAACAATAATAATAGAATCCTGCTAATGAAACATTGTTCCCTTATTTGGCTCTGTTATCCTGGTACATTTGCAAATAAAGGCCGCTTAACACCCGATTTTTATGTACTTAAATTCTTTTAAACAGTAGGTAAATTAAATTCTTTCCACCATGGTATTTCGTTTACATGATGATATATTTTTTGAAGTGAAAACTTCTTTAGCACCGTTGTGATTCGAAACTCGGTGAGACGGAAACGAGCGACACTAAAAAGAGGCAAACACATACATCTATACGATTTAGCCTGCGAGTGAATGAGATAATATTTTATAGATAATAAAATATTTATTTTATTCACGGGTACTCAGTTCCAATATATTACGATAAATCCACAATCCCGTGCAAGCCTCCTTTGATGTAGTGGTATGAATCACCTGACGAACATCAGCGGCCGGACATTCAGTGGACCAAGGATCGAATCCTACGAAATTAAAAAATATATATTTATTTTTATTTTTGGACAATATCCAATCTTCAAACCACTCCAAAATGAACAGGAAAGAGAAAACACGAAAAAAGCGATATCTAGCGACTCAGAAGAAGAAAACGCAAATACTAATAAGATGACAAATATGTAGGAAAAAGTGCACTGGAATTCGACGACAAAAATATGGAAAAAATCATCCTTCACAGTGATAAAAAAAATAGTGCTTCGTAGTCTCCCCACTCTAGTCTACTTTAGTTTTCTGAAGGTTTCACTTCTACCGCGTGTGAATTGCACACTTTGATTTTTGAAGTTAAACTTCTATTGAAGTTAAACTACCTATAGCACGGCTGTGATTTGGATTTCGGATGAAACGGAAATGACGATTACTGCACCTGCGACGCATCATCTGCGCTCATCGGCCGCTTTGATAACGATGTCACGAGGCTCTCCTATTGGTTATATGAAACGGAAATTACGCGAGTCTGCGCCATTGGTCGCTTTGATTATGACCTCACTTTTCAAGTATTGGTTGAGATTGTTTTGGTAAAGTTTCTCTTCTACCGCGCGTAAACTACACTCGAATTTTTTTAATTGAGAGCATTTTTTATTTATTTTTACGACAGATTATTTTTATCCATTGGAAACGGATGTTCAAGATTTCTCATTTTAACATTATCAATGTTTGAGAAGATATTTATACAAAAGATAATTAAATATATCCACTGTATTAGAAATTTTATTCAATAGCCCTTTTCTCTTGTCATGCTGTGCTGTGCTAGAACATCTGTTCTACCCTGTGATATATTAAACAAGTCGTGGCGACAACGTTAGCGAGATATATCCACCCCAAATAACCCAGTGTCAAGTGTGAAAGACTACAATTCGGAATCGAAACGTTGCTTGAATTGACTTCAGCCGTGTTTACTCTGATTTCGTAATATCATAATGTTCAATCACAATATTACTAATTACCAAAAAAAAAAAATTTTTGCTTTACGAGACAATTTCCAATACCAGTAAACATCTGGGCCCAGAGTCAAAGATTTCACCGCTCTGCACATGTGAGGTCACAATGAATTGATATTTAAATAATCATTACGAATAAAAATGCTCAAAAGTAGTTAAATTGTGGCCCCCCCTTGCGACTAAAAAGGAATCAAAGGTTTTAAATAATTTAATTAAGATTAATTTGACTAACAATAATTAATAATTAAAGTCCCACGCTCATTTTATTCCATACATTAAAAAATGAATATTATGGCATTTTAATGGCCCGCAGCTCAAAAGGTAGAGATGAAGGTTGAATTAAAGAAAGAGGCTTTTATATTTTATTGTCCATAAAACAATTTCTTCGGCCTTAATGAGGAACTGCCCAAAGGCTTTAAATAAGAAATATTTGACAGCTCGCAAAGTGAGAATGCGTTTCGTTTGCACCTTCCACCGTTTTAAGCCCCCCTTCTTTCTCTTTCTTTCGCACGGAAATCGTGGAAAGAGTGTGCTGTTTTCCGCTTTCAAAGCTCGTTAGGGCTCAGGCAGTATTTAAATTTATATGAAAGCCCGATTTAATTTACTTAACAAAGTTTTCGAGTTCTTTGAATAACTTTCAAAGGCTATTTCTGGGCGGCTTTTATATCCTGACAAATAAATTCATCTCTCTGGTGAATTTAAGAACCATCATAATTCTCTGAAAAAGAAATCAAGCTTTCTTCGATTTTCGATTTATCTGTGGTATTGGTTATAATTTTAATAACTTTTCATGGTTCATTAACTTTAATTAAGGGTTGAACACCGTCTCAATTTTTTTTTCTTTCTTCTTCAAACATCGTCGAAGCGCTGTAATACCGTAGGAGCTCAAATAATATTAATTTTGTTAGTTATTATGCTGCACTTGTACTTTTGAGTGCACTAATAACTTGAGGTCTACGCGAGTCCAGTTTAGCGTGGAGTGAACTATGGGGGTATTTTACCATTCTCTTAATAGCTTATCCGTAGGATAACGTTTATTATATTTTTTTTAAATACTCGCAATAGGTAAAAAAAATCGGCTAACTACTATTATTTTGTATTAATTTTTAGCATATACGCAGATCCTCTGTGATGTGACGTAGGTGTATAGATCTGCGATTTATGAGACGTAATGTATAAATTTTAGTAATTGCCCTGAAGAAGCTTCGAAAGCGAAACTTCGTCGGCGATAGATATAAAAAAATAAACATGCTGTTTACAAAATTATTGTTTTATTTTAAATTGTAATTCAACTATTACCTTTATTCTTCGGGTATGTTTATATTACCTTTGTATCAGTATGAATCCCCCTCGACTTCTGATTCTGTCACTGTAAACATATCATTGCCTCGGAAACATTTCCAGTGAGGATCTGAAATCAAATAAAGTGGTATCAATCTTTCTCTCTTCCCATTAGAAATAAATCAATTTATTTAAAAACTCTTCAGAGTTCAATGAAAATGTTTTTTATTGCATTGAAAACAACAAATTGTATTTGCCCCGGCCGCCTACAAAACCGATTATAATTTGTATTATTACGATTCAAAGTTTTGCTCGGGAAAACAACAATATTGTTTATTTTTATCTTGCATTCTCTACTTGACTGCTTGCCAAATATGAAATACATGAGACTGTTTACAATCTGTTTTTAAATTCAGTCTAGTGCATTTCCAAGGACATGCATTAATACGAATTTTCTTTCCAAGAAACTAATATTAAATAGGTCATGCATGTAAATCTGTGGTAGATCCAGTTATCTAAATACTAGCGCAGATCAGTGAAAAATCATGGGATATTATATTTGTGGAATTTGCGAATCTGAAAGTATTTATAAAAAAAAATTATCATTGCCTTTCATAAGTAGAAATTTGCCTATCGAATGTTAGTGAACTTGAAAAATTACGACTGCTATCAAATTACATTATAAAAACACAAGAGACGTTATGTTCAGACTAATCGAAAAAAATTAACACCTTTTATGAAAATAATAGACGTTCAAGAATATTTATACGAAGGTGCTGCCAAATAATAATAATAATAGCTGGATAATTTGTAGAGCGCCGTTTTTGTGAAAAAGCACCTCAAGGGCGCTGTACAATTTATTGTGTGATCTGCTGATTACCTGGCAGATCACTATCGATAAGCACACTTTTATTAGAAAGTTTATACGATAAAGGGAGATACGACTTTGCACGCAGGACTCTATGTTAAAAACACTGGACATTGCACGATTTTACATTTACTATTTTACCCTCCATTACTATTACGAAATGACCTTAAAAAGCTTACAATTTGTTAGTTGCTTACATTTGAAGTTATTTACAATGTCGCGGACTATGAAGATGGAGTATTCTGACTTTATAAGTACGACTGTCTGAAAAGGTGAGTTTTAGGTTAAGCTCTAAATTTATAAAGGTCCACTGGACCTAGTTCAGTGAAACCACGCACACTGTCTCTATAACTCTATTAATTCATCTCACCATCATCTGTCAAACATTTGAACAAAAGAAATACGCGTTTCGATTAAATAATTTTGGTAAGCACATACTTTATCTCTTGTCTGTATTTAATAAGTAGTTGCACTTTTGAAAATTAATTGTTCATTGAACTAAATAATGTTACGCATTACGCAGGAATATATCACTTTACTTACCCATGCACCAAAAACCGCAATTAGTATGTTTAATTATGAACTAAAAATGGGGTTTTCTTCTTCTGATTCTTTAACATCCATTGAAAATAACAATTGTACTAAGAAAATTTTGAATGATTATTTTTTAATGGTCGATTTTGCAAAACTTTTGATGTTACAATCAAAAACATAAGCACATAAAAATCAAAGTTTTTTTTTACATGAGCTCCACACAGGAGGCCCTGAGGAAAATAATTTCCCTCAGGGTCTATGTCATCTTTTGAGATGCTGTGTGGAGGGTTTTTTAAGGAAAGGAAGGGTAGGAGAGTTCTGGGAAGGAAAATGGTTTAAAGGGTGTGTAGGAATCTGGGTTGCAGTGTGTCCTAGTCATCCGCCTCCAAGACCTAGACAAACCTCACCCCATGAACCCGGACACCCCTGCTAAATCACCAAACGTAGCGAACCACTTGGGGTGACCTATGGCAGAGCTGTTGGTTATCCAATAGAGGTTCCTGGGGCGGCGGTACCCATTCCCGCCTCCCAAGTTATGTTCAAAACCAGATAATTATTGCTTCTCTCGCGGTCAATTTCACACAATTTTCAAAACTCCTCTGTGTGCTGACAGAGGAAACTTATTTAACAAAACATAATCTATATATTTTTTGTACCCTCAAAATCTACACTAACGACACCAACGTTTGTAAAGTTTATGATCTGTAAACATGTTTTGTTTTTTACTCTTCATACCTATATTTTTGTAATTTGAATTAATATAATGAACCTCCATTATGTACAACAATTATTTAATTATAATTTGGTAACACAGAATTATCCGGTTCGTTATTTCGTTAGCTACCACCCACCTTTCTTATTATTAATCTCCCCTAAATCAGATCCTCTGCACCATAACCGAACTCTAACCGGTTTCACGATTCAAAATATATTATAATACTACGTTTGTATAGTATACTTACTTCTGTCCGGTCGTAGGTATGGTATATTTATTTCTGTCCAGTCATTGGAATTGCTATAATTGCCTGTCATTCGCTATAATTATAATATATTGTCGGGCCGCTAATTATGAAGAATGGCCTCTCTTCGCCCGCGGACGAAATTGTTATTAATTTTAACCGGCCCCCATTCAATCTTTAAAATTAAGATGGACGACTACAAGTTTTGAATTGTTATTTTTATTGCATTCATTAAATTTATTTGTTTACAACTTTTACTTCTAAATCTATCTAATTCTCGATTCCATGAAGCTTGATCCCCGAACAATCGATCCCTCGGACACTTGATCCCCCAAAGGATTATTTCTGTTGTATTTTCTCCCTGGTCTATCATACTCGTATGTAGAGAGGATATTATTTGGCCGTGTAACAAAAGTCGTACTTTTATCTGCAAGCGTCTTGAGATGAATTTCGCTGTACAAATATTTTTGCTAACAATAATGTGAAATTGATTTACAACATTTTCGTATGCCATTTATTTAAGGAACATTAAGGACGGGTTGTTTCAAAAAATTTGATGAGTTCATCAAATATTTTAAGTTAATTTTCAGGTTCTGTGTAAGTTTTTTTTGAGTTCTGTTTTTTTATCATCATAGGCCAGCTGCTTCACAAAACTGAAATCATCACAGAACTTGAATAGAACTTACACAGAACGTGAAAATTAACGTCAAATATTTGACGAATTCGTCAAATTTTTTGAAACAACCCACCCTAACAGTCTTAGTAATACAATAAACATAAGAGGATGATAAAAAAAAACAGACCAATTATTAATGTTTACAGATAGGTATTTAGAAACAAGACTAACTGAATATAAACTAGATTATTTAAAAAAATAATAAGAGTACAAATGTGAGTTCAACAAATGGTAAACTAATACACAACATTAAAATAAGTGTGATTATTACTGAAATAGACTGCAAAATAGGGATTTGGGTTGGGAAGGGTTAGGGGAGGAGAGGGATGAGGGAAAGTTGCCACGCAAGTAATATAAAAATATTAGATACAATTAATTCATGTGTTATTCGCACCTAGAATGTTATACAGTGAAGTTCTGTAGCGACAGTAACTAGCAGTAAATACGTCAGCACGTGTGTCTATATTTGCAAATTTGTTGTTATAGTAGTTACATGTCCTTTGTATAAATTCATTTTGATTGGAATTGGTGTTGCATCTATCAATATAGAAAAGGTTATTTTGTCTACTTTATCGAATGGACGTGTGGAAATTTATGCCATCATCGATATATAATATAACCTGTTCCACGGATTAAGAAATTTGCACTCAACCAAAAATGTTTATTTTTTTTTAATTCTGATTTTCGTTTTCAATAAATACATGATTTTTTTTTTATTTAAAGTAAATTCTGTTTAATAACGTTGTCATTAAGTTCTGCAAGTATTTTAGTTTTTATTATTGTGACAGCTGTTTCGGCATTAATAGCCACTATCAAATTATGGTTATGCCACATTGAGATGAGATGATTTTATTTACCCCTGTTTTTGTGTGCATAAATCTGGGGGTTAGTGCTAGAAGTACTTAAGTCAGTTTTGGTAAATTTATTTAGCCCTTATTTTAATACTAGGTATGAATATCTAAAGTGGTTACTACGTTTGGTGATTTAGCAGGGGTGCCCGGGTTCATGGGGTGAGATTTGTCTAGGTCTTGGAGGCGGATGACCAGGACACACTGAACCCCAGATTCCTACCTACCCCTTAAACCCCTTTCCTTCCCAGAACTCTCCTCCCCTTCCTTTCCTTTAAAAAACCCTCCACACAGCATCCCCAAAGATGACATAGGCCCTGAGGGAAATTATTTTCCTCAGTGCCTCCTGTGTGGAGCTCATGTAAAAAAAAAATCTGTGTCAGGTGCTCTAGATCTAGATTGATGAAACTGTGGCCTATCCAATACAGAAGTCAAAATATTGATTCGGCGTTTTTTTACGCCAAGAAATTGTTAAACATTCTTCATCCCTGAGAAATTTACAAATTCAACATAGGCATTTCTGGCATTCCGATATATATTATACTTATGGTCGAATTATATTTTCGGTAAAACTGATTAGGAAATTTATTGTTTGAGGTAATTTTTTTTTATTTTCTTCCCTTTTTAATGATACGAGGTTTGTCTTTGTTGTATTATAATGACGTGAAAACTATTAAATTCGTCATTAGTCATTCGTTATTACCCGGTAATAAAAATAAATTTTATAGTCTTTGGTAAATCCCTAAATTGTTTAAAAAAATATTTAAAACTTAATAAATAAATGAAAAAAGGAATCGTATTATTCAATCATCGAAAACAATATTAGCTACTTAAAAATATTTAATATTAGTATTACATAATACATATTAGTATTATCGAAGTTTAACCTAGCCATTTAAAAAAAATCGTATTGTTTCGGTTTTTTGAAGATGGGTACAAAGGAGCGGATAATATTTTTTCTTTGATTGTTTATTAGCGTTATATTTGGATAATAAATAATCACAACAACCTTCAAGATTCTTATAGCCTGGGATTAATTGGAATTTCAATCGTAATCGTCTCTGCATTTATTTTTCTCTAACCCCATTTCATTGCGTCAATTTATATTTTCACACGTGTAATGATCGCGTCAGTTTGATGCACGACTTTAAATCGTATTTTAATTTGATCGTTGAAAGAAACATCGCTCTTACATGAAAGGGTGTTTTCCTCTATCAAATCAGTTCAAAATCAACCATACTTATAACTTTCATCATTTTATTTAATTTTCTGCGAAGTTATTTAATCCACGTGTTTATTTCGAAGCTAAATTTAGTAGCCGAACAACATTTTAAATCTAGTAAATTTTCGTTTTTGTGTGGAAATCACCATCAAAATTGGCCCAATCACAAATTCACACCAGTGGCGTGCAGTCCGCAGAGGCTGAAAAGCTGTCACTACTCTTTTTTTTAGGACAAGTGTTGTTTTTCCATGAATTTGGTAAGGAACTTCGCTCATTTCGTTAGCCTATTTCCAAAAGGCACAGATTCTTGAAAATGGCGTTTGATTTTTATTTATTAATTTATTATAGCGTAAACGCTCAAGTGAATAAACGAACTGACATTTACAACAGATTTTTCAAAATTTTACAAGTAATCACATAATCATGTCGTAGTTGTGATTCTTTTATTTTTTTTAATAATCTTGCAAACTTAACACTATTTCAATTTTTGAATTGAAACTTCTATAGCACGGCCGTGATTTAGATTTCGGATGAAACGGAAATGACGATTACTGCATCTACGACGCATCAACTGCGATCATCGGCCGCTTTGATAATGATGTCACTTTTAAAGGCTCTCCTATGGGTTTAGATATATAAAAAAAGGAAATTACGCGAGGTCTGCTAATTATGACCTCACTTTTCAAGTATTGGTTGAGATTGTTTTGGTAAAGTTTCACTTCTACCGCGTGTAAACTGCACTCGAATTTTTTTTCCATAAAATTTTGTTTGTGTAAGTTGTTCACTTTCCTTGCCAAACTAGTCAATATTTGGGTTGTTTCTCTATTGGTACAGGAACAGAGCACAATTTATACAAAACAGGCATTTTTTACTTGTCTCCATCTAGAAATAGGTCTTCTATTTATTGTGTTGATCAACCAACCATCAATTGAAGTTGATAAAAATTACATTTTTCAAATATTCAATTTAATGTTCATGTTTGTGAAGCTGTAGTGCCGATGGTAAGAGCTCCGTTGCTATCTCTCTTTCTGTTGTGTGTGTGAGAGTGAAAGAGAGGTTTCGGAGGAGCGGTACGCCTTTAAAACGTGCTTCGTCCGAACCTCCGAGCAAACAGAGGTGGAGAATTCCTCGTGTGCGTGTTACATTTTTGTAACAGTATAATTATTGACTTGGGATGTTTGTTTTGTCGGTTGCATCACTTTTGTTGAGCCACAGGCGAATGGATACAAGTCACACACCCTGTGTTGCATTTAGATGAAAGAACCATTCGTGGCGTGTTATGTTGGACACCGTGGAATGCCTTGTAAAATAATATTTGTTATCCATACTAATATTATAAATGCGAAACTGCTCGAGTTTGTTTATGAACTTTTCACACATAACACAATATAAAGACTAATAATTCTTTCACCAATATAAAGCTAAATTATATGCGCAGACTACAAGTTGTATATTATGGTAAGCTCTGGCGTTATGAAATTATAAATATTAATATATTATATTTGTTATACGTTTTCTGTCGCTAACAAAGCGAGTTTTTGCTAACGTCAGAAAAAAATCTTTTCCATGGAAACAATGTTGATATATTTTTGGGCTCTATGCTGGTAGGTACTCAGTCTACTGGTCAGCTACTACTGCAAAAAATTCAAATATTAGAATTCGTTTTTTTTTGGACAAGCTTGGAATAAATGTCAGATTTGAGTTCCTATATTAAAAATATAATTCGTAACGATTATAAAGACTGAATGATAAATAGAGTATTTTTTATTATATTAACGAACTTCCAAATATTTAAATAAAAATAAACATCCGAAAGTAAGCGCATAAATTCTGAACGAATGAACAAAATTGGATAAGTATTTTTTTTTTCTTTGAGCTATAGCATTATGAAATTTAGGTGGTAGGCGTGATGTTTGAAAACTGAATGTAAGGGAATGAATATATGGAATGCGGGAGGGGATGGGGGGGGGGGAGATAATTGATAAGTGCAAGCGCTACAGTAATTTCCCGTAATACCATGCGAGCGAAGCCGCGGGGAAAAGCTAGTTACAATATAAATGAATGTTGTAAATACCTTGTTTTTGAATAATGCATTTTAATTATATATTTAATCTTTTTAGTTAGTTTTTTTTGTATGTTAAATAGTAAAAATTCAGGATTAATATTTTACTCACCATGGAACAACCCTCACGCCTTTTCCTAAAGATTTGTCTCAAGTTCTTTATAGGTCTTTCTCCTTTCCATTAAATTAATATTCTATTTCTCTTAAATTGGGATAGCGATCCTTCTCTTCCGAAGCCTTGCAATTCTAATATTTGATGGTGGAAATATCCGTTGATTAACAAATCGTTATTTAAAAATATATAAAACTTCATCCCATCAAAACCCCATGATTATTTGGCATCTTTGGATCCGGCGGCTTCTGACGCCATGATAAACAAAATAACATTAATTATGATTATGTATGAAACATTCCATGTGTCAGTTTAATTTTGTATGTAACATTCCATGCGTCAGTTTAGTTTTGTATGTAACATTCCATGTGTAAGTTAAGTTTTGTATGAAGCATTCCATGTGAGTTTAGTTTCGATGTTAAATATAGTATATTATTTTAGACGAAATTTACACTTAATGGGCCGCTTTAAACTCTTTAATTGTTGTTAAGTATTATTAATGATGAAACTAGAATATTGATCATGGGAAAACCAACCACCGAAAGTATGACAAGTATTTTTATTATTCTTTCTAAAATGTTATTACTTATGATAAATTATGGTTTACTATCAATATAAAATTATGTACGATAAAGCTATTTTTTTATCTAAATTTTGAAATCGAAACCTGAAAAAACCTGGACATTACACGGAAAAATTGAATTCGGTGCCGAAGAAGCTGTATTTTTACACTTTTGTACAATTCAATAACAATTGTAACCAGATGCCAACATTTTACAAAGTGTTCTTCAAAAATTAAAAGCGGTTAAATTTAAGAATAAAAAAAGTCTAAAATCTGCCATCTCTGTTACTTCGGTTTTTTCTGAGATATATCTCCATTTTCGCTTAAATCTACAGAAAAATCCGTCAGAATTCCTTCAAGCACTCGGTATTGACCAAATTATAGTGTGTTTCCTATTCTGGGGGAAGGAGGGGGAGGGGTTAGGGCTGGAGAATTTCGGAGATAAAAATTTCACTTTCAAACACCGGAGTTCACGACCAAGCTCTCAGAAACAGAACCATCTCTCAGATTGTGCTTACAGTGTTGCCAGATCATCTTAAAAACCCCCCTCTAAAATTAAATAATCTCGATGTTGCAGCATCCCTCGCACACGTGGCCGGGACAGAATTAGACCTCGCTCGAGAAAACATCAGATTGTGAAAAACGGCTGGTTCTTCGATAAACATGTACGGCCCTCAACCTGGCAACTCCAGTATTCAGTATTCTTCATTTCATCACACAAATCGAGACAAATACTCCATTCAGGATATAAAAAAAACCTTGTCTCGATTTTTAAAAGAACTGAAGTTGCAATTCAAAATGAATCTTCGTTTTTTTTATATAAAGATGCGCTCAACCCGATGCCTACTACCCGATTTTGTTTGTGTTTGATTAAATTGATATTTCTATGTTTCATAGGTAGCTAAATTTGGAAATTATGATGCGAATTAAAAGAAGCTGTGTTTCTAGAAATGTTAATGATTTAAAAATATGAGAAAATTTCTTGTTGCCAAAGCTCATCGTATAGGAGTTTTTGTTGGTTTGTTCGTAATGATTATATAAAATTATCCGCTTTATAGTTAAGTTGTTATTGGTCAAAAACGCTTTATTTTTTATTAGAAATATGAATAATTATAACCCCTGCGACTATTTTAGGACTTAACCGGTGGGGGAAGCAGACCAGTGTTGCCAAGCGTCTTCTTTGTGTCTAATAATATTTCTAACGATTACAAAGTACGTACTTTATCTGCTTTTATATTTATTCAATCAAACATCTGGAGTAGTGATAATAGTTTTCTTAGTTCCAGTTCTAGGATTCACGACAAATCCCTGGTTGATACTCTCATCGCGCTGGTGGATATCAACCTTCAATGTCTAAAGTTTTCTTAAATTTGTTTTTTTTTCTTCTTCTTTATTTCTTTTTTTTTTTTTTTACAGTTAATACCGCACAAGAGTCCCAACTGCTCCCGTCTGGAGCCAGTGAGACTATGGCATCCCCAATCGGGGTATGTTGTGAGGCTGAAGGTAGTGGGGAGGGGAAGGAGATAGGGAAAAGGATGGTGGGGAAGTACCTGGCTATTCAGATCTGGTCACTAAACACGGCTAAAGCCATTTTCAAGCAACGTTTCAATTCTGAATGGTGGTCTTACACCAGGGCGATACTGATAGTATCTTCCACTCTGGAACGTGCCGCAAATATACTACATATTATTTTAAATGAATAAATTGTGAAATAACACAAATATCAAATAAAATTTATTTGCGCACGCCGGGTTCGAACCCGCGACCTTCGGATTGTGAGTCCAGAGTCTTACCTCGGGACCACGGAGGCCGTCAAATTATCATTTATCTTGATAATTAAAAATATTGGTTTGGTTATGCATTTGTTTTGCCTTTGCTTACCAGGTCTAAATTATCAGGATTATCAATATGACGCCATATTGTAAAAACAAAAATATAGATTCCTAATTTTAATCACTTCACCTACGTCAACAATCTCTAACAACAGTGAATAGAAAATAAAGAGCGAATACCCCAAAATATTTCGGGGTTAGGTTTTAAAATAAAATAACAACGTTTTTTATACTTTAGAGATTTTATAGCGGAGCTAATAAAATTGGCATACCTCATAATCCTCATTTTATGATTGACTCATTGATTGTTTTTAAATTATACCTTGAATTATTGTAAGCGCAGCATAACATTACTGGACAGTTCGAAATACCTACCCACCTACCTAGTTCCTACCTACGTTGGTAATATTTTTATTGTATTATCTTGTATGCATTGGTAGGTAGGTACCTACTCGACCCCGTTCCCTTTTGGCCTCGTAAAAAAGTGTAGGTACCCCCATGATTGGATGGCCGCTGACGAAACCACAAAATGCGAGCAATAAATTCATGCTACAATAATTATTATTATTGCTGTCATAGAATAATGAATAATACTCTCATTATTCTGCCATTGCTGTGTATGAATTATAAGAACAAAGGTTTAAAAATAAATTAATGTGTTTGTGCGTGATTCTTTCGTCGCAGCTCAATTTTCAAATTATAGCATTCATCTAATTTTAAAGAGTGTTGAAGTTCGCCATACATTCGAAAAGATGTCGTTCCATGTGCAAAAGAAACTAACTTGTGAAATACTAAACGATCTAAAGTTGAAATTAGTTTTAGTTTCTCTCAAACTGAAGAAAACTATTCGGCTTTCTCCCAAAGTACGTATAATACCAGCTACTTACATAATAGGTAATTTGTAAAAACTAAATAATTAGTAACTTCGTAGTAGGCATAATAGTAGAATATTATTTTGCCTCCGGTGCATGTTACGAATTTGGAATGTTTGGCTCGTTCGATTAACTCTCCGTAATAATAATCGAATTCTCGATTATATCCACCACTTCAAAGAGATAAATATACAGAAAATAGGGACACGCTTAATACGCACATTTTGTTTTTAAAGCACTTTGTTTCCGATAATTTTGATGAGTAAGTATTTCAGTTTCCGAAAATAATGCATTTTATTAGTCATTTCGTTGAAAAATTGATTATTTGACGTCTTTTCTTCTAATATAATAACTTTAAAATAGTTTTAAAGCCAGTTTTTTATTATTATTTTTTTATTTAATGGAAACTAACAACCTGAGAACCTGAAATAAGTTCTTAGGTTTATATTTTGAATTAAATAAGAGAATAAAAAACTAATTTTTATCGTTTACATCAATAACAGTGGCCGCCAATCGATTTTAATCTTAACGAAATAACAGCTATTATGCAATTTTGGGAGATATTCTTCACAGACAGCAAAAATCCGAAATATTTCCCGGTTCCATGACAATTTAGAATCAACTCAACTCAACACCTCTTTGATAAGTCATTAATACGAAAAAAAAAACGAAAAATAGCCTGTCACCTAACCTATTTAACCAATTTTTTATATATTTTTTTCATCACTTTTAATGACTTTTCAAGGAGGTGTTGAGTTCAATTCATTCTGAGTTGTCCGATCACCATAATTCCCAGACTGACACTGTCTCATGAAAGTTATGTATGCTATGTGATTTTATTTTACGATGCGATATATTATATAAAAAGGTTAAAAAGAGAGAACACCGCGCTTTCAGTTTGCATATAAAAAATAACTTATGCGCTCCCGAAAAATTGTATGAAACAACATTTGGCATTTGAAAATTATTTGTCAAGATTTGCGAATATTTTGCATTTTCTTGTAAATATTTTTTATATAAAACGAAAAAAAGTGAGGTGACAATCACTTTTATAATGCCTTCATCTAATTAATATATTTTTAGTTCCTTCTTAAGTGGTAAATACAGTCAATATGATAAAAGCCATCGGTAAGTGACTTTAAAAACTTTTTGTTTGCGTTGAAAATTTTAATATTTTTTTTATTTCGTATGTCGATTTATAATACCAACACCTGGAAGAGTCATCAAGAGTTCATCTGCTTTCATGAATAGTATTTTCTTTTGAAATGATGCGAAAATATATTCCGTGAAATCTGCTATCTGATGTTTGGATGTGAGAAGTACATCGCAAAATGTCGGAGGCATTAAGGGATTAAAATGCATTATTTTCCTTTTTCGGAAACTAAAAAACTTCCCATCCAACTGATCCAAAGTTTTTTAATCTGTATATTTACCCAATATTACGCCCACAGTGTCGTATTATAATGAATTCGAACATTTGACTAGTTCGATTAAATTTTCGAAATAATAATCGAATTCTCGATTGCATCCTTCAATAAGCTAATTTTTTGTGAATTGAGATAAGTTACAGATTTGAACCCAACCATCGACAATAAGTATATAATATCAAATATCATCCATTCAGGGAGAATACATTTATATTTTTGTTTGACCTTTGGCGTACCTCCCGGCTACTAGAGTTCAACGTACTGTTCAAGGTAATTATTGTTTCATGCGCGATTGTCCTTCATATAATATAAAATTATTATACTCGTTCATTGTGAGCCATTTTACAAAGCCTCATAAATAAGTCAATTCCACAGACTTATTATTTATGAACGTATTTTATTATCCTAGGAATAATAATTCACCAGCGTCGCTTCAAACAGACCTCGCTCACGTTTTTATAAAACAAGTATTTTATCCTGTAGGGGCGATCTTTTTAAATTGTCGACCATCTCTTTAGCTGGTAAATGACAAAATATAACAAAATTTCAAATACTGTACTTACGATGTATACTTTTTGTCGAATACCGTTTTTTCCAAAAAAACTACCATCGAGTGCTAAAAATGGTTTAATTTCGATTTTGTTGTTAAAATCTTTGTGTTTGTAACTAGTGTGTGCTGATATGCTAAAAAAAAGTAGGCCATTGGTTTAGGTACTTATGTATGTTGTTAGATCTGGTACCTATCCAAAATAAAGAAACCAAACAGTCTGAGCAGTAAACTAAGTTGAAAACACTTTACAGAGGCTTCGATATTATCCCCTTGGGGTTAATAATTTTCACAAAGCGGTGCGATAACGAATTTTCCTATTAATATTTTTACTTTGTACCGTTATTTTAAGAAATGGACGCTTGGAAGGTTTGGGCATGTAGAGCGAATGATCGGAGAAAGGAGTGTAAAGAGAATATATGACGCAAATGTGAATGGTAGAAAGATGCCCGAGGAAGACATGGCATGTGAACCAGATACTTGTCAAGAGTCAGAATAACAGAAAAGTTTGTATGAGACGATGTGTTAATATGAATAAGGTAAGGAGTGTGCCAAGACTGAGTTGTTTTGCGGTCCGTCCTTTCTGCCTACCCTTTCGGAGAAACGGCGTGATAGTTAGTTAGTTAATTTTATTTTAAGACATTAAGTAAGACTGGTATTTGTAACCTAGAATTAATCTAGAATTTGAAGGAATATATTTATCAATACTATGTAAGAAAAGAAAGAAATGCAAAAGAAAGCGAACAAAAATAACCGATTCTCAGTTATAGTTCATCGGTTAATATACGCAAACATTAAATATTATTAAATCAATGGAAACGGGCACTGGGGGGCAGGTCACACATCGTTCGAAGCATAGAAGGAAGAACTGTTCGAAGTGACAAATCTAGTGCACCGGGGGGACTCAAGGCCGACTGCCCCAGGATGGTGGAGATAATCAAGTTAGGAGGAAAAGCGTGTCAGGCGGACCATGTAACCGAAAATAGCTTCTGCATACCGTCATTCCATTGACAATCATTGTCCGATGATGATACTAACATAATATTTCTAAAATTGCCCTTTTTATGTTCTATTTCCTTACTTCTATCTAGAGCTCATTTTTAAAACTACAGTTGCATCACATTTAGATTACTGATCTACGATATCATATTTGGCCAATGAAGGAAACTTGAACAAACCAATTAAATTAATCAATTGAAAGAATAGTTAAATAACATTCCAATAAAAAAGAGACTGCTATATTATGATGGGTTAATTTTCATACATAACATTACGAATAACCAAATGAACAAACATTAAACAAAATATTCTTAAATATAAAACCAGAAATGTAAATAAAATTAGATTTCCGCATGTGCGAAAAGTAAATCACAGAACTGCTTAATGTATAAAGGACTAAAAGTGTATGAACAAATGCATGAAAATCAGAATGATGAAGGAAGTATGTATTTAAAAAAATACTTCACGCGTAATATAAAAATATAATTTTATTAACAAACAACTGTACGTACATATTGGTTTTCATATCAAAATATAATACTGACTCGGTCTAGGTACTACTAGTTAGGTCGATTTACAAAAATCACTATTTTAACAACAATTCGTAATGTCTGGTTTATTTTTGTTTACTACAGGCAGTGTTCTGTAGTGTGTAAGTAGACGCCTACACCATTCCATGGATTTGTTAGTGCTCGAGCACATGGTGAATGGTGACGTAGATGATAGTTTGTTGCTCGAGGGGGGGGGGCAGACAGACTGCCGGGGTAAGGGGGAGTGGAGAGGAAAGGGGGACTTCCTCTCCGGTCACCGACCCTTTCCCCTTTTAGGAATAATCTGTGTTTATTTTAGCAAACGTGATGTGACTTTTGACGTGACAAGCCCACGTACCACACGTGGCTGATGTTCGCAATGGAATATTTATGTTAATTTTATTTTTAAATATTATTTCTCGTTATGAATCTCCTTTATTTCACAATATTATCATTTGCAAACGGTTTCCCTATGATAATTTTTTACAATATTCAGATTTCTAACAGTATCATGAGAGAATTAGTCTATTGTTGTTATATTTTTCTGTTACCAGATATTATAAACAAACACTTTTCCAAGTCGCAGTGTGAAGTATTTTGCCTCAAAAATTGGCCAAAAATATGGAGTAAGTTTTTTTCTTTCAGTTGATTCAGGGTAGAAGGTATTTTGAAGGCATGATTTTTTTTCGTTAATCACGAATTAAATTCAACATTTTTTTATTATTTTGTTAAAAACTGTGAATGCCTCCCTATTGCTAAGACGGACTACTAGACAGACATTATTTATTTTTGAGAAGTGTTCGATTTTCAATTGCTAGCCATCCATTTTTTTATATTAAACTTAAATGACTGAAGTGATTTTTAAGCAAATATTTATCGTTTTCTGGGCATTAAATGATTTGTTGAAGCCTATGTTCAAAAGACGTACACTTTTAATCAATATTTCCATTTGCACATTGTTTCATAAGCTTGTAAATGAATACATAAAAAAAAGACTTAAAAAAAATCTTTTTGGTTTGGTGACGTTTTCAAAATTTAGTGACGGTAAACCATATGCGCTCAAAAAGCGCACAGTGGTGTTTTAAACTTCTCAGGAATAACCAAATTTTACGATACCACCAAAATTATAATAAATGACAAAATCACATACTTCAATGCTTGTAACGATGATGCTTATGCAGAAAAAAATTAACATTTGATTGCAAATGATTAGAAATATAACTTTATCGACTACAATATTAAAACTAGATATTTAAAAATAAAGTGTACGCCTTCTACTTATATATAAAAAAATGTATCTCTTCTGATAACGTTCTCAAAATATTAATGTAAAAATAGAAGCGACGAGAACAAACAGAAGAGATCCACGATTTTTACATGAACTCCACACAGGAGGCCCTGAAGAAAATAATTTCCCTCGGGGCCTGTGTCATCTTTGGGGATGCTGTGTGTAGGGTTTTTTTTAAGGAAAGGAAGGAGAGCAGAGTTCTGGGAAGGAAAAGGGTTTAAGGGGTGGGTAGGAATCTGGGATTCAGTGTGTCCTGGTCATCCGCCTCCATTTGATTAATTTGTGTTATTTCACAATTTATTCATTTAAAATAATAAATAGTATATTTGCGGCACGTTCCAGAGTGGAAGATGCTATCAGTATCGCCCTGGTGTAAGACCACCATTCAGAATTGAAACGTTGCTTGAAATGGCTTTAGCCGTGTTTAGTGACCAGATCTGAATAGCCAGGTACTTCCCCACCTTCCTCTTCCCTATCTCCTTCCCCTCCCCACTACCTTCAGCCTCACAACATACCCCGATTGGGGATGCCATAGTCTCACTGGCTCCAGACGGGAGCAGTTGGGACTCTTGTGCGGTATTAACTGTAAAAAAAAAAAAAAGACCTAGACAAACCTCACCCCATGAACCCGGGCACCCCTGCTAAATCACCAAACGTAGCGAACCACTTGGGGTGACCTATGGCAGAGCTGTTGGTTATCCAAAAGAGGTTCCTGGGGCGGCGGTACCCATTCCCGCCTCCCAAGTTATGTTCGAAACCAAAGGAAATTGTTTAAATTGTGAATTGTGACGGTGCCCGTATGTTTAGCAATTTCCACGTGACTAATAATGAATTTGTTTGTTGCAGACATTCCACACGCCGTCATTCGGCGACGAGGAGTTCGACATCCCGCCCATCCACCTGCAGCCGCACCAGCTGCACGGCGGGCCGCAGCACCACGCGCAGCAGCACCTGCAGCACTATCAGCACGCTCAGCACCACCAGGCACCGCAGGTACGGCCCCGGATTTATTATCCCTGCCAGACAGCAACTGTCATATAGTTTCCTGGACTGATTTAGGCCCGGAACAGCACTAAAATTCCTGGCACATTTTATATGTGCCCAGCCAACCGCAGTCTCAACCCGTTTGTTTTGTTTATTTCAGTGTTTATTTTTTCAACTGTTGAATTAAAATGCGTTCCTTGGCTTAAGGCCGCACTCTTGAAACGCACGGCGCTGAAAAAGAAGAAGATGGAGAGATATGTAATTACGAATGTTGGACAGAGCGCGCTAATAATAAAGTCGTAGAATAGCAGCGAAAATTGCGAAAAAGCTTAATAAAACATGACTCGTTTAAATAGAGCAAAAATCTCGTGTAACGTATCTTAAGTATCATTTAAAGAAACATTTTTAATTTTTTCACAAATATAACTTGTAAAATAAAAGAAATAGACTTGTTTTAAATAATTTTCGGAGCATACTTTGCGTTTTTTTCTATCGAGGAATTTCATATAATTTGCGTTTCGGCGTGGAACGTATCTAGATATTATCTTCAAAAATAACATATTTTTTTAAGAGCTTAAAAACTTCAAATGTTTAAGGGAGATATGTAAGAAATCGGTTGAAATTCGGATAGCGGCGGCTTAATGTGTACTTGTTCAACAGATGGGAATGATCAACCCGGCCCAAGACGGTTTGCTAACTGATGGGCAACCATCATACCAGCAACCTCTCTATCTTCAACCTCAGGACCACCCGATGCACAGGTGAATATCTTTCATTTTTACCTGATCTCATTAGTTTTAATAACCCCTTTGTTGTAATTCATTTTTTTTTAAATATCATTATTTATCCATCGGTCTGTCAAGATTGAAGTACTTACATGCTTTCTTTTTCATAAACAATAATATTATTTGCGGACAGCATTCTTATAGACTACGAAATGCGCTTTGTAACTTTATACGCTTTTTGGTTTGGCATTTTCATTTAGCAAAGACAGTGGCATTATAATCCCTAACAGCTTTTAATAATATCTTTGCGCTGATTGTTGATTAATTTTACCATTAACCAAAAAGGTCCTGAACAGAGCATTAGTGCTGTTTTATGTGAACAACATTGAAGCCAAATCTAGGGTGAGGGGAAATAGCTTGGCAGCCATCTTGTACGACAAACTTTTGAAATGATTTGTGTGCAAAGTGGTTTAAATTGAACATTTTTTTAATACATCAAACAGTATTACGGTAACGTCTGCGTGGTTGAATTTCAGAACTCAGTTTCGAGTGCATGTTGACGCCATGCCGTACGCGTCGCGCCAAAAATAACATCTGTGCACGTGGAATTTCAAACAAAGCTACCGTTGTAATTCGGTTTTGAATTCAATAATTCTTCACAAGATGTCGCAATTTTCGTCAGCAGGTCGGATGGGAACGTGTCCCTCCTAGGTATATCTGCCACGAATTTGTTATAAATTAATATCTCTCCGGATATGGATATATGGAAAGATTAACGGAAATACATAGTTGTATGCAGCGGCTATATATTACATGTGATGTCGTTGCCTGTCTCGGTTACTTTGTACTTACTCGTGGATCCGAGGAACAGGCTATTTTGAAACCAGTTCCTATTGGGTTTATAAAATAGTCGAACACTAACTGGGCGAATCCGAACCAAGCCGCCCGCAGGGCCCAACAGCAAAAACCTGCGGAGCGGGTTTTTAACTGCTAGTCTATTTGAATTTGGAATTTGTTTTCTTGTATAAATGAATGATTGAAATGGAATCTTGAAAGTGGATAACCCACTTCCTGACATCCGATCGAGTTAAAACTCGGCAGATTGACTCGGTGTCGATGACGATGCATTCTTTCAACTTTTGTTGGCAATCATACTTGCACACATTTTTCTGAAATTTTATGACTTTGTATTTAAAAATTTACAGCAGTTAATACATACGAAATAAATATCGGTACTATCCAATTCGGATTTAGCTTAGATGTTAGCGGCGTTGACTCCACTCCAAGATCAATCCTCTGTCAAAGAAAAAAATCTTTTGAATTTTTTACCAGCCGGCCCAAGAGATAACGCAACTAGGTCGAAATTAGATGTATTATATAGTTTTTAAAAATTTATACATATTTTTAATGCTCATGATTTTTTTGTCATGGTATAACTAAGAAGGTTAACTCATTTTTCATGCATCTTCCCCTTCACCCCGCGGCTTAAAATTGTTCTCGAATAGCTCCGTCCAGGGCCTTTTAGGTTCACGGATTTTTTATCTGATCAAATTCATATATAAACAGCCATTTGCCATCATCACGCCTCTAGAGGACGCCCAAGCGCTTTTATTTCGTAGTCTCGCTTACAAAGATAATATTGTGTTATCTTTGCTCGCTTATAATGTTCCCCGACTTCAATCGTCCGACCGTTCACGCATTGAAGTATCGCGCGCGCGCTTTCCAGCTCGTACGGCAGCCCGCAGCAGCCCCCGGGGAACTACCTGATCCAGCAGCAGCCGGGCGGGCCCCGCCTGCTCGTCATGCAGCCCCCGCAGCAGCCGCCCCAGCAGGCGCAGCACCCCCAGCAGCCGCCGCACGCCCAGCACCCGCAGCAGCCTCCCTACGGCAGGTCTCCGCCGCGCGGCCCCGCCCCGCAGGACGCGCACAACACCACCAGCGAGGACAGTGACGACAGTGCCCAGCACCACGCTCCAATGGTTCGTCTTTTAGCTTGTCCTACTTTATTGTTACTTGATTAAGTTTAAGTCCTACGATACAACGTTAAGGATAAACATTAATTAATTCATAACCTGCTCATTCGTAGACGGAGGTAATTTAATTATTTTAGGAAAAAACCTTTTGGCGGTGCTTCCCCGCTCAAAAAGAAGAAGATGGAGAGATATGTAATTGCGAATGTTGGACAGAGCGCGCTAATATTTTAAATGATTAAAAAATTGTGAAAATGCTTCATAAAACATGACTCGTTTAAAATAGAGCAAAAATCTCGTGGAAGGCATCTTAAGTATCATTTAAAAAAACATTGTGAATTTTTTCAAAAATATAACTTGTAAAATAATAGAAATAGACTTGTTTTTAATAATTTTCGGAGCATACTTAGCGATTTTTTTCTTTCGAGGGAAATTCATATAATTTGCGTTTCGGCGTGGAACGTATCGAGATATTATCTTCAAAAATTATATATATTTTTTTAAGAGCTTAAAAACTTCAAATGTTTAAGGGAGATATGTAAGAAATCGTTAGAAATTCGGGTAGCGGCGTCTTAAGATGAATTGTTTGTTTGCGCCCGTAAATGCGCAATATGTATATGAATAAATAATTTTGTCAAGTCTTCAAAGAAAGGCACGCATTTTTTGCATTATCTCCACACAAGAGGCCCTAACGAAAATAATTCCCCTCGGGGTCTACGTCACCTTTGGGAATGCTGTTTGGAAGCTCTTTTTAGGAAAAGGAAGGAGAGGAAGTTCTGGGAAGGAAAAAAGGTATGAGGGGTGGGTAGGAATTTGAGGCCAGTATGTCCAAAAGTGACGGACGTATGAATCTGTACCTACCACCGAGAAAATTCTGCTGGAGAGGTCAAAAGATCTCCCTCAACCAGTCTACCGATCCCAGTTGGTGGGCAGACGCATTCGCCGCCAAGATCCGGACAAACCTCACCCTATGAACCCGGGCACCCCTGCTAAGTCACCAAAAGTAGCGAACCATTTGGGGTGACCTATGGCAGATGTGTTGGTTATCCAATAAATGGTTCCCGGGGCTGCTGTACCCATACCCGCCTCCCAAATTGACTTGAATTGGATTGAATCACCGTTACAATACAGTATTTGTATGCCTTTTTTGAAAGAATTGGGTTTTTGTACGAACAAAACTATTAATATTATTCATAATTCTATTAAGATCGGTTCTATGATAACCCAACAAAGAAGTACCACTTTAAGTGCACTTTAACACACCTTTGAAAAGTGATGAAAAAATATAACCCATAACCTAACCTAAGTTATCCGGTCACCTCACATTGCGTATTTACCGGCGCAAAGAAACAATTTTTCTTAATATTTTACAGCATATCTCGCAAAAGGGTTTTTTTCCTAAAATTGTTAATTTACCGCCGTCCTATGAACGAGCAGATTATGAATTATTTTTAATTTACTCTGCTTTAATGGAGTAACTCCGGTGAACCGGGGGGGGGGGGGATCCGGTTCTACTTGAGGATAAGGAATTGTCTTTAATTTTGAAATTAACGAGTTTTCGCTATCATCCGTGAGAACTGGAAACGCAGTTAACGAAAAAGTAGTTAATTTTGAGGTTAAGGACAATTCTGCTGTCCTTCGAGAGAACTAGAATCGCAGTTAAAGTAAAACTCGTTACCAATTTTAAGATGAGGGACAATAGCTTTTCCTTGTTTAGAACCGGAATCTCTCCTGATTGCTTTCCACGGCTAAATGAATTCACAAGTCCAATGCGATTCATTATGTATGCTGTAATGTTGCACTTCAACCGATTGATAATGTTATTCCTTATTACATTGATAGTCTGATATTAGTCCATCTACTTTGTGTTTACATCCCAAAGAGGTTAAATCTAGAGTGGTTTTATATATTTAACATATTATTTCCTCTCACTGTGAAAGTTGTCGATCAGCCCTATTCCTTCCTGCCGCCCCCATCCACACCATGTCTGTCCACCCGCCCAGTCCCCAGGTGTATTCGCCACGAATCACTTCCGTCCCCGCTCCAGTCCAGACTTAAGAACCAACACGGGCAGCGGCCGCCTGCGAATGGAGGCGTTTACAATTTTTCGTTAATTTTTTTACACAACTACTGTCCTTATGCGCCAAATTAGCACCGAGTTTAATAAGCGTTGCTCTACGTACGAAATTCAAACGCTTCGAGTGCAATAATAATTCTTTTATCTGACTACCTGCGGCTGTTCAGTAGCGTTGTTTTGCGGTTTTGTCTTTTTCCTTTCCGAGGATAAACGCCCTCGAGTGCTGTCCGAGTGGTAGTGGTGTGTGTCGTTGGCCTGGCTCGATGGTCATATGGTCATTGGTCAAGCCAGTGTCGGTTCTTAAGCCCCGGCTCGGCGACTCCCGAGTAATCATGCAGATCTCCCGATCCCGACGGCGATCGCTCAGCCTCACTGTTGAACTCCCGAGCCTCGATCGGATTCGCGGCTGCTAACCCTGCTGCGTGTCTTCCGCGTCCTCTTTGGACGTCGGATGGGGCGTATTGTGGTGACAGCCGCCTATCTGGAGGATACTCGCGATCACTTAAGTCATGTGATGTGTTACTTACGCCCATCTGTGGCCGTGAATTATATCTTGTACTTTATTTTTGGTGGGTACGCTGCCCGGGGACGCGGAGAGCTTTTTGCCAATACATTATTGCTCGGCGGGTCGACGACCATTCCCCAAACAACAACAACAACAGGTAACAAGACCCACCGCGAGCGGCAACACCTCGCAGGGCGAGTTCCTCCTCCTCCACTTCTCTCGCGAATCTCCGTTCGTAGCTATTCTGCCCGCAGTTTGCGTCCGTTGGTTGTTGCGCCCCATTGGCCGGAGCAGTAAGGATTAAGGATTAAGGATGACGGATGACGGATGAGAGAAATGGTGGAGCGCCGCGCTCGCCCGCGGGGTGTTGCCCCGCTGCTGTTCAGCCGCTTCCCTCTCTCGCGACTCTTCCCGGTGCAGGTCTGCTCTTACTCTCTCTCTACCTCTCTGCACTGTACCGATCACCGTGTTCCGTGCTTTTCTTCTTTCTGCATCTGCTATCATCTACTTAACTCATTTCTCAGACGGTGTCTTTCTGTGTACGGTTTCCTGTTTTGTGTTATTTTAACCTCCTCCCTTTGTAATTTTTCCTCCTAATACTTAATATTTACAATATTAAATTTATAAACTAACTTTTTCAATACAAACTACGCGATATTAAGCAGAAGTAACATGAGAGTCTTTACCATAGATATCCAAATTGATAGGTTTGCCCTAACATAAAATCTGGGTATCATTTCGACGAGCTGGAGGCAAAGTACGTGACCATGTTTTTGGCACCAGAACGGTTCGAGAATGCTTTGACTGCGACACTACACTACGACATCGGTTGTGAGTTGACCTTCGAAGAGCGCAAATTGAAATGACCAGACCTTGTGCGGAATGGTAAAGTTCGCTAAAACATAGCAACGGTTTGCAGCGCAGTCCATTATGGGGATTCTTCTGCACAGAATCTGAATGTTAGCGTAGCGATGCTGAAAATGAGTGAGGTGGGTAAATTATAACTCATTTGTATAATGTCTTAACCGATAGTGTAACAAAATATTAAATTTTGGAAACAAGCCCGAAATTTGTTTACTCGATTTGTGTTTCGCAGTTAATTTTTTAGCGCAGTCATCAATTTACGCGCCATTGTTAAAGGGATTGGTAATTTCGTCAGCAGATTTTATTTTCAAAGACTGAATAGTGATTATTACAAAGCGAGTTGCAAGTATTCTGTTAATTTATTAACAAATCACGGAAATGGAGACGGTCACGCCGCCTCCCGCTCAGCGCAACTTGGTTTTGTTCCCCTTTCCCTGATTAGCTGGTCTATCAATTTGAATGTCTATGGTATTTACATATTTTTTATGTGTGTATGTGGTAAGCTTTACAATGAGTTAATACAGTCAAAACCATAGACATGGGTGTCTGTGGTCAAAACGGCATGACGACCAAATAATAATAAATTTTAAAATTAACTGTAATTTAAACTTTTTTTCTTACCTTCTTTCTGGAAGTAAATGTATTATAATGTATTATATTATACCTACCTGTTTATTTTCTTTCCACTGTTTTCCAAAACCGTCATCATATTCATAAATAGTTCATCAAAACAAACAAAAACACATATCATATGTTCGTTGTACATACATTTAAATCATCTCAACAATATTTGCTGAATAATAGTGCATTTAACACATAATATAATAATTACGGCCTTTGGTTACTGGTTCCCAACAATTGAGTGTGGGTTTGGGTAAGTGAGGTAATAATCCTATGTTTCCGCAGCAGGGAGGTGCTGTAAAGCGGCCTTCTCCCGAGCCGGCAGGAGTGGAGACGATACAAGGTGGTCCCATGGCAAAAACCGTCGCCAAGAAGCCCAAAGTACAGAAAAAGAAGAAGAAGAGGGACCCCAACGAGCCCCAGAAGTAAGTAGCTACCCAAATGAGTTTTTAAATAAATACTTACCTTCTCCTCTCAAGGATATAGAAATGAGCCTGTTTCGAATAACTTGACGGAAGTTTCTCTTTACGAAACCGTCACATTTTTTCTCAGAAATTTTCTCTTCGTTTTTCGTCGGCTGCGATATAAAAAAATGTGCCCCATTAAACATGTCTATTTTTGGTGTTTCTCCAGGCCAGTGTCGGCGTACGCGCTGTTCTTCAGGGACACGCAGGCGGCCATCAAGGGGCAGAACCCCAACGCCAGTTTCGGCGAGGTGTCCAAGATTGTGGCCTCTATGTGGGATGGACTGGACTCGGAACACAAGAGCGTGAGTTGTACATGTCGAATTATTTACTACTTACATTTTGCTTTAAGTGAAAATAGTATCGTTCATTAATTTAACGGCGAAGCGACGGAGGCAAATGCTAGCTCTTCGTTCTCGAATCGCGAAATTATTGCTTGGAGTATTGTGTTATTGGTTGTGTAGTTGTAGTACACCCACAACTGTGATTGTTTCCCTCAAGTTCGTAGATTTTGACACAAAAAACCAACAGCAAACCGAACGCCGACGAGGCGACGTGATTAAATCTCGAGCCGCCAAGGAACTCTCTACGAAAGTGAAGAGCAAGCATTTTATTTTTCAATACACCTACGACATGCCATCTGTAATTTTAAAAGAATTCCAGCAATACTACATTGAATTAACATTCATCATTTCGGAAAATTCAATTACGTTGTAATTTATTTAGGTGCTTTTTAAGTGGCAGTTTGTTTTTAGAAATTATTAAAAGTATGCACATGTCTGGTTCAGTGACCCGACCGGTCCCAGCTGCTTTGTGCCTCCCATTCCCCGACACTAATTAAAATTCCTCTTTGATAAATATATATTTTTTTAATTTAACATGGAGAAAATTTAATATCGAAGCGGGAAGAGTAATGTTGGATTTATTGCCATCCCAACCTCCCCCTTGTAATGGGGCAAGCTTTAGTCAGTAATGGCGGAGGTGATCCTAACGGTGACGTAATGGAATTTACATTAATTTTTCTAGATTTCAGCACTATTGTTTGAATAATATGAACTTCAACTGGAATAATCCTGAAATATTTCTTAAAAATCCTATTTGTTCATTCAAAATTTTATTCAACATAACATTTTTTATTCATCTTGCGAATCTGTCACGTGAAAAAATAACTAACTTAATCCCCCAAGCATAAAATTACTAGAGTTCGTGAATTTCACTACAATACTAGGAAATCGGGCATAGACAAGAAACTGCATCTGTAAAACCCTTCATTCCCAAAATGTTAATTTCGTTTATTTGCGATCGATTCTAATCCATTCGCAATTAATACAATCCGCGTGTTACGATTATTGCAAGCAAAAATTTGTTTTCGATATCAAAAACTGGCCTGGTACTTTTGTTTTATAAAATAATTAAAACATTTCGATTATACAGTAATATTAGGCGATATTTTATTCGATAATGCCGATCACATCCCTACACACAACATTGAGAACTAAAATTTTCTAACTGGCAACATTAAACTGTCAATATTCAAATTAAATTAATTTCTCGCGTCTTTTATTCTCGCTTTTAAAACTTTATTTTTATACTTTTGTAAAATTTTATTTGATAAATACAACAAAAATATTATTTATCGGATATTTATACTTACGTTTTTAAGCTTTTTTCGAAAGTTCTTAATTCTTTGTCCGTTCTGCAGTGTGTTTTCAATGTGTTATTGTTCTACAGGTTTACAAACAGAAGACGGAAGCCGCCAAGAAAGAATATCTTAAAGCACTGGCAGCTTACAGGGCGAGTCTGGTCTCCAAGGTAAATTAATTCATCTTTATGTTGACTTTCTGGTCAAAATCTTTCTATCTATCCATGTTAGGGCATTGATTTTTTGAGGTTATGTTTACCGAACTGGGTGATGATAAATTATTCCGCATAAAGCTGAACTACATGACTTCAGTGACAATCTAAGATAAGGTTAAAATCCCTTGAAATGATTTCTCATAAAAATGTATAGTATTTTTTTATCAGTCTTCGTAAGTGCATAGAGTATATAATTGGGTTGCTGTTTTCATCGTGTCAAATCTTGTGATTCAAATGTTTGACACAAAACATAACCTTTAACCTCTGAATGATAAACTTCATCAAACAACATTATCAGCTGGATTAAGAAAAGTTATTTTATTTCTGAAATTTGTTACTATCTCAATATGCTGTAGGTGTGTAATCTTGAAATTATATCAAATAACTTTTTTTCAATGAAAGTAGGTATTCTAAGAAAAACTCAAGTTCATTTTCCTTGAAATTAGAAACATATCGGAAGAACCGGTGTTCCAATCTGATTTATTATTATTTATTGTTTATTTGGAACAAAATTTAAATTGTTTTTAAATTCAGGGTGGAGGTGATCCCGACGGCGGCGGTGGAATATACGGAGGCCCTCCGGCCGCTGGGGGAGGCGGCGTTCCCTACGGGGCTCCCTACCCGCCCCACTACCCCCCGCAGGGGGGCTCACCGCCGGCCCCTGCGCGCTCGCCGCTGCTGTCGCCCCCGCACCACATGGCCATGATGGGCATGGGACACATGGGCCCCCCACCCCACCACCATCACAACCAGTACATGCACCACGCACAGGTACATATCGTCCCTTAGCTTACAACACCGCTCAAGTCAAAAATTAGCGGTTGTCATATTTTAATGCCTTTAGATGGAGCTGCTCATTGCTCGTCTAACCATTGGTCACATGATATAGATTTTAGTCAATCAGATGTTGTATAATTTAAATTAGCTAGGGCTCACACCTCTCCAGACATTTCAATTTGTTGGTTTGTGTAAAGTTAATTAATTAACAAAAGAAATTATCCGGCTCGAAGGACCATATGTTTTGTTTTGGAAGAAGGAACTTCGTAAAATAATAAGGCAGCTTCAGGAAACTTTCAAAGGACTCGTGACATTTTATTTTGCTTTATTCCCAATTACATTGTGAATAATTTCGGAGACCCAAACTACCCAAGACAGACCAAGGGATTTTACTTTTACTTATTTAAGAAGGCTGGCTGTTGAGAAGAGAAGAGAGAGATAAAACCTAAACCTAGGTCTTTTATAGCGGTCTTGTCTGAAGGGAGTTTGCGTCTCCTGACATCTATTGATAATTTCTTTTGTTAATTAATTAACTTTACACAAACCAACAAATCGAAATGTCTGGAGAGGTGTGAGCCCTAGCTAATTTAAATTATACAGATGTCGTAATTCGAAAAGTAGTGACAGCGCGCAAGTCGGTTGGCCTCTCAACACCGCACAGTTTTTTACGTCTCCTGAAAAGTTGGTAAAAATGACTTATGCGGTGTTGTTAGCTAAGGGACGAAATAGTATAAATTTCTGCGATTTAAGTTTCTCCCAGTTAACATTATTATGTTATTTAACTATTGGGGTATCCAAGCCTTGAAGCTCTTTCTCTTCTTTCTTGAGCCAATGTTTAGGACAGCTTTGAAGTGTCCATTATGTCCAGATCTACCCTGATGATAAAACATAAACAAAATTACACTTTTGTAACATTTCGGAAACTAATAAATTATATTTTGTTTTCCAGCAACCACAATCAAATCAACTGCAACCACTAAGCTCTCCCCACCAATCCCCTCAACACCATGGACCAGGGAGCCAGCACATAGGGCCTCAGGGCCAGCCCCAACTGTCCCCCATGGGGCAACAGGGCCAGCAGATGGGCCCCCAGCAGGGCCAGCCCGGGCCCCAGATGGGCCAGCCCGGCCAGCAAGGGCAACAGATGCCCCAACAGGGCCAGCAGATGGGCCAGCAAGGGCAGCAGATGCCCCAGCAAGCCCAGCAGCAGATGCAGCAGCAGCAGCAAGGACAACAGATGCAACAGCAACAAGGACAACAAATGCAGCAACAGGGACAGCAGCAGATGCAGCAACAAGGACAGCAGCAGCAGATGGGTCAACAGGGACAGCAACAGATGCCCCAGCAAGGACAAGGACAACAGCAGCAGCAGATGGGTCAACCCCCCCAGCAGATGGGACAAGGCATGGGACAACAGATGATGAGTCCTCAGGGCCCCGGAGGGCCCCCCATGGGCCTGCCCTCTCACCAGTCCCCCCCGCACGCGGCGCAACACAACCAACACCAAATGATGACTTCACACCAACAACAGGTGACTATTTAGCCCTGCTTTGTATTAGATCTGTCTTGTGTTAGATGTATGTATCTTGAAGTAATGTGATGTATTCAAGTGATGTCCTGGACAGTAGCTAACGTTCCATAGGATAATGATTATATGTTTCCAGCAATCCAGCAGTGGCAATGGGGAAGGGCGCACAACAGCGTGCATTCGCCACGGCTGCACTAATCCGGCCATAGCCAACAGTGAGTGGGAGGACGAGTACTGCTCCAATGAATGTGTCGTTAGCCACTGCAGGTACATCACATCACATAGCTGTTCTAGTATTATCTTTCTTACTTTATACTAGTGATCTGTGTTCCTTATTAGCATTTATGTAAGGTCTATCAAACTCACAACACCCAGACTGGCAGCGCCCGATTATAAGAAATTAAATAATCCATGTTAACATGTTTTTGCACTGGAGTGAAAAATACACTTCTTTTACTACAAATACTTTCAAAGATATTTATGAAATTCAAGGTTTCTCTGTTCTGTAAATAGTTATTCCAAAATAATAAATATCTTACAACATTAATAATAATAATAATAATTTTCAAAATTCAAATCTGCATATTTGAAGGTACAAGAAATCCATTGCTTCTATGTGCAGGTACTTTAGTACCCTTTACACACAGGGTTCGAAGTGGGACGTGCCCCGCGCCAATTCAGGCTGCCGCCCAGTAAAGTAAAGACCGAAAGTAAGATAGCGGTTTACAGCGCAGTTCACTGTGAGACTTTTCTGCGCAGCGGCCTGAAGTGGCGCGGGGCACATCCCGCTCCAAACTCTGTATGTAAAGGGTACTTTTGTATATAAGTAACGCTTTAGAATTTGTACTAATTTTGGCACATTGTTCAAGTTCTTGTGAATGTTTAATTTTTCATTGTCCCTATAATAATAACCCATTATTGTAACGCTTTCTAACTTTTTGTTGTTTGTCTTTCCAGGGATGTATTCAGCTCGTGGGTGGCATCGAACAACAATCCAACGCAAACCTATTCTGCCGTAAAATAGACGGCTACATGGCCCCAGGCATGAGGCCCTACGAGGTTTACACCAGGCGATCATGAAATGTGCATATTTATTACAAACAATAAACTCAATATTGCATTTCTCTGTAAATAGAATTCATTGTTAAAATCTTTTATTGTTTTGATTGTTAGTAAGTTTGAATATATTTACGACAAGCTATGCAGATGACCACGAATAGGCTGGGTGCAGATGCGCCGCGTACGGCTGTCGGAAGTACGGGAGTGTCTAGCCTCTACTAATGATAGCAATGAGAAGTAATCTCCTCCTCGATGATGAACGAGAGTTGGTTATCTCGGATGTTTATTTTGAATGAAGTTGTGTTGGTTGTTTGGTGGTTGAAGGTTGGTTGCGAGAGACGAGGGGAGACAATGGCAATGTGAAGTAAGCAATACATTACATATAGAACTAAGTGTAAGTTAAGCTAACTTGTGGTACTACCATTTGATAGTACGAGCAATAAACATATATTATGAACACTGTTTTAGGATAAACAATTCTGTATTATACCGAGAAGTCGCCGGTGAACTATTCTGATTATATAATCGTCGGATCCTTTATTACTATTTTAAAATGTAACCATAATAATTCTCCTTGTAGTGAATGATGAAAGCAACCGTATTGACCGGTTGATTTCTGATGAAGGTTCACTCTGTATTGTAAATACCATTTAATGAAGTACATATATTATATTATCATCGTGTAAGATGCCATATTTAGGAGCGCATGTATTGGATATTACCTATTATGTAAGAAGTAGAGTTTGTAGACTCATACTAAAGATACAATCGCAGTTATTTGAGATTTATCTAATGTTAATAAAGGACTTTATTTTTATGGCGTGAACTCGTATGGGGCAAGTGTATAGAAGTACGGCGGCATCACGCCAAGTGCGAGTACGAACCCTGTATGAACGGTGCAATCCATCACCATCACCACATCATCTTGCAACTCCAACTTGGCCCATCGGACTGTAAGAATCCTAGTACCTATATGTATACTTGAATATTTTATAATAGGCCATTATTATGACAATTAGATGAGACATCATTGATAGACATTGGAAATATAATAATTAATAAGTTTATGCCTAGCATAGCCGAGTGATTGCGTATTAAATATATTGTAACATCACAATCCTTTTAACTATTATATTACTTAGTTCACTACTCCTCATCACCAAATATCCGTGGATAGTTCCGGGACACAGCGCCCAAATCACTCCATCGATCAATGGATTCAGGATCAACATTTTACAAACAACTTTAATGCCAAGTCCATTTTCCTTTATTTACATATTAATCAGTGCAATTTGTCATGTTGTTTATTGTAAAAATATTTATATGTTGTGTTTACCCGCTGCATTCGCTGGGTCCGCGATGCTGGAGTTATGACCATTCCTATTTTATTGTTAAAGATCTTGAATCCATTTTATATTAATTTTGAAATTGTTTTAAGGTTTATGTTTTGAAATGTTTTAATTTAACCTGTAAAGCGGTAGTGAGGTTTCTGCATGATTATATTGCTAAAATATATTATGTGTTGTACCTGTGATTCTATGGAGAATTTAATACGACCAACCATTTGACGGGAAACCTACTATCTCTACCTAGTGACCACTTAAATATTAAATCCATTTGGAAGACATTTATAATGTTTTAGATAGGAAAATGTCACTTTATGCTTATTATTACTTCAAAAATAAATTAAATACAATATAAAACCTCTTTTACTATCCAGCTCCTTGATTTCCTGTGTTAGTTTTCATTCTGGTGGTGGGAAACTCGCAGCTCATTGATCCACCTATTAAGTATTTCTACAAGGCTTTAAGTGGAACCTGGACTTGAAGAATGGAGCAATGATTTTTTTCCTGACTCCAGCAGATTTTTAATAAATAAATGCTATCTTCTTAAATATAATTTTTAATGTACCTTCTGAGCCATTTTGAAAGCTCCATTAAACTCAACTATGTACCACATATAATAAAAATAAAAATTTGGTTGTCCGTGAAGTCGGTTTATGGACTATAATTTTACGTGATAACATCATATGATAACGGTGGAATGGAAGAGATAGATGCGTCACAAGTCAAATGCTTGTTCCGCGCTCACGCTTGCACGCTCGGCTCAGGTGGAACGTGAAAATAAGTCATGGCTTTTTCGTGAGTGCAGCCGATTTATAAGATGTTATCACGTCAAAAATATATTCAGGAATCAAATCTGCAACCTCTGACTCAAAGTCAAGTGTGTACATCGCTACACTATGGAGGCCGCATTGATAATTCAGTCTGCTTTTAGAGCCCAGAAGAATGTTCGCTCTTTCGATAAAAAGCATTTACATTAATAGAATTTCTCCTGAGTGGGGAAATACGAGCATTCGCTCGCTTGGTCCTAAACTCAGACTTCATGTTTTGCAATCACAGAAAACAATTACATTGAAAAAGCAAGAAAAAAATTAATAATTACAAAAAAAATCGGTCGGCATAATAAATATATAATACCACGAAGGACGAAAAAGGCTACACAAAGGTATAAAGGTTACACATTATTATAATGCTTAAACTCGAGGACATGTGGAAATTATACACATTTCCTGCGAGGCAGTTAATTAAGCTAGTTCATAATTCTTCCCAGGGGCATTGGTAGGTTAGTTCTGCACCTGTGTTGGCGGGATAGCGTGAAATTATCCAGGATATAGAAAATCCTTCAGCCAGAACTTCCGGTATTGATAAGAAACTGTTCAGAAGCTTAGCCAGGGGTGTAGATATCAAAAAAATTCTTTTGAATTTTATCGACCTTAGGCCCCCATACCTGAGATCCACTTATGAATGCTACGCACCAAGTAGTAAGTCTTATAACTTGCAAGGTTGGACAACTCCTTTGAATTATATATTACAAAACATCTTTGTCTGATTTGCATTAGCATGAAATGTTAGTTAAATGAGTGCCATACACAATTATGAGTAAGCCCTTCTTCTATTCTAACTCTTGGACATGGCCAACAACTATTCGATTCACTTGATTGTTAAAGATCAAATCTCAAAAGCTTAATGCTTAAAAGTGAAAGGCAGCAGCTCATAGCTCAAATTCCTGTACATATTCTTCCGATTCATAATCCGGCCATTCATTGTTTTACCACACATACTCCTCAGGTCCTTCCTTTGGTGAATGTAAATTAGTACGCAATATTTATTTTTTTAAAAGTCAAACATTCCCGGGTTACGAATAAAATGACAATATTTGAAAATCTCCTACTACCATCACCTCAGTAAGCGGAAAGTGTTGCTTGTGTCATGATGGAGGACCCAGCCAGTCAAGGATTTGAACATGCGACGCCCGGGTGGGATTCAAACAACTCAGCCACCGACCGGTCAATATATCACGAGTGCGATAATTAAAGAAATACAATGTAAATTATGAATAAAATTTTATTTTTCACTTCAAGGCATCCAAAGTTCAAGCCAAAAACAATAAAGGCCGTGGCTACCATAAGAAAAACGAACCATTTAAAGATAATAGATGATAAAAACTAACCATTTAAAGATAATAGATGATAAAAACTAACCATTAAAAGATAATAGTTTTTTTTTTTTTACGTTAGCTCCACGCAGGAGGCCCTGAGGAACATAATTCCCCTCAGGGCTCTTTAGGGAAGCTTGGGTCTTGGAGGGTCTTTTTAGGAAAGGAAGGGGAGGAAGTTCTGGGAAGGAAAATGGTATGAGTAGGAATCTGGGGGTCAGTGTGTCTTTTAGGAGTGAGGGACGTATGAATCCATCTATACAACTGCAGTGCAAGGCGATGTTCTGAGAAAGTACGGCTGGAGAAGTCAAAGGGACTCCCTCAACCATTCTCTCCCGATCGGCCTGCCATGCAGCTGGTGGGCAGACTCATCCGCCGCTAAGACCCGGACAAACCTCACTCCAAGAACCCGGGCACCCCTGCTAAGTCACCAAACATAGCGAACCACTTGGGGTGACCTATGGCAGAGGTGATAAAATGATGATAAAAACGAACCATTAAAAGATAATAGATGATAAAGACGAACCATTAAAAGTTAATAGATGATAAAATCTAATCATTAAAAGATAAAACCATTAAATAATAATAGAAAAGCTCATTTATTCAATCGACGACAACAATGGCAATTTTCCAGGCACAATTATTCATGTAAAACTACATACAGTCTCCTTTGGTCATAGAGCAAGAGCAATGCACGCCACTGGTGGTACTCCATTGTATCGCGGATGCCCATGACTGACTGATGTTGGGTGGAAAAAGTCACTAAGTGCAGCCTGTTTTGCTTCAAACCATAATTGACGCAAAACCGCCCACAATATTTTTTTCCACAGAATATGTTTTCAAATAACGCTCGTAGGAACATTACAATTTTAGTAAAGAAAAAAAGTTACTGAATAATAATTTATTTTTCATTAATATTTACATAAAATAATAATATAAAGAATACTGCAAATGAATACACATTGAAACACTAAAATTATCCAATTGTGATTATGCTGACACCTAAATTTTTATTATTTCGACTCCTACTGAGAACTGTGTAAACCTTGCAAAACATCTCCCTACTCCAACAGATCACTTGAGATAGTAAATATGAAACGGCAATTAATTCAAAATAACCTCGAATAATAATAAAATTGAGTTGGTCCTAAAATAGTTTTTAGTTTTCGGAAACCTTTGTACTGTGTTTATGGGTGATTAATACAATTGTAGTAATTGATTTTATTCATACTGCAAAGTTGATCTCCACAAGTCACGTAATATATGAATTAATTTGAGATTTGAGTATATTTTAGCAAATAAGAGAGCAAACTTTGTTAGTTGAGAATCGACTGAAAAAGATCATAATTTGAACTTACAGAAAGCCATACGAATTGTGCAGTGAAATTATCTGATCCCATTATAAAAATCTTATTTTATTTACACCAAAACATGCTAACAATGTAATTAAGTACAAGCGATAAAATAAATAAAAATAAAGATTTTACAATGTCTCACCCAATACATAAGATTATGAATTAATTTACAAAATAATTAAACATGCAAGTTTCACTATAAAATTCAAAAGATCAATCAAAAATGACAAAAGTTCGAAAAATTATTTTTTTCTTTTACAGAATTACATAATTTGCAAAAATTAAATAATAAATTATGTTTTGTACCAATTTCGTAATACTTGAAAACTCTATTTAAAAAGGAGATCGAATTTTCACGATTTTTAAAGAATATCGGAATGCCTCCACCAGAGGATAAATAAATAAAAAAAACTTATTTAGGATTAAGAATGAGAATGAGGGTGAATCTATAACATAATGCAAGTTGATTGCTGCGCTGGATAAGCACCTCGGGGCCGGGGATTGTAAGGTTTACTTCTGCAGAGCGGCAGTCTCCAGTCTTGGCTCTTCCTTCTTAATCATTCCGGACATCAACTTCTTGATCTCCGCAATGGCCTTGCCGGGGTTCAGGCCCTGGGACAAAACAATTACAAATTACAAGGCACATTCATTACTTCAACAGATTAAAAAATCTATAGTAGACGGAAACAGCCATTACGGTTAACATTATATTACATATAGCCCTAACGAATCTTGTGCGCAAGTGAAACCGGTTTTTACGTGAATACCGCAACAGTCCCAGCCTCCCAACTTGGCAGCGGACGCATCTGTCTCTTTACACCTAGTGGGCCGGATCGGGAGAGGCTGGTTGAGGGAATTCATTTGGCCTTTCCTGCAGGATTTCCTCGACCCATCGCCTTGTAGTGGGAGGGATGGATTCATATGTTTATCACTCCTGGACCCACTGACCCCAGATTCCTACCTACATAGCTTTTTCCTTCCCAGAACGTCATCTCATTCCTTTCCTTAAAAAACCTTCCACACCTCATCCCCAAAGAGGAGACTTGAGGGAAATTATTTTCCTCAGGGCCTCCTGTGTGTAAAAAACAAATTGGTTGTCTGTAAAGTCGGTTTACGGACGACAACTTTATGCGATAACATCACGAGCCGAACGCTTAGGCCGATCGTGCCTCTCTATCGCTTGTTCCGCACTCCCGCTGAACGCTTAGGCCAAAAGCTTGTTCCGCGCCCTCGCTTGTACGCCCGGCTCAGGCGGAACGTGACAATGAGTCATGCTTTTTCGTGAATGCTGCCGGCGTTCATCGATTTATAAGACGTTATCACGTCAGAAAACTGCACCCTGCTAACTGGAGCCAGTGAATCTATGGCTTCCCCAATCGGGGTATGTTGTGAGACTGAAGGATTGGGGGAGGGGAAGGAGATGTGAAGAGGAAGGTGGAAAAGTACTCGGCTATAATAAATATGGGTGTTAATTAACACAAAGTTGGGTACTTTTTACTTCAAACCAATTTGATTACAATGCCTGTTGGAACCCTGTCGTAGAATAGAAAAATAAAGTCAATAGTAATGAATATTTAACATGAGTTATAAATTAAACTTACAATAGGATAGGCATTTAAGAGATGGGTACTCAGTTAATCAGTGTTCATGGACTATCTTTGTCACACAGCAATTGATGTCATTCAAATAAATTACCATTAGTAGGTCCAAGCCACAGTCATGTAAAATAATGCCTACAACTGTTCAATAGGCTACACTACGCCTTCAGTTCTGCTTTGTGGGCCGAGTGGTAAGTGACACATAGTACAATTATATTATTTAAATATGTACATAAATCTCAAAACTACACATTTTATTCTCATCTTAGCGTCATTATGAAAAAATAATATAATTATGAATCTATTTTTGTAACCATCAAATAAATTGTAATAATATTTACAGTAATCCTTCATTATCCGTGGTAATTTATCCCCAAATTGAGATAAGGTTTTTTTTATCAGGTTTATATAATAAAAATCAATTACCAAAATGTGTACATAATTTAGATGGTATAACGCCTTGAGGGTTACCCCGATTAAAATGTAAACATTGCACAAACCGTAATAGAAGAAATATTAGAAGCCATTAATTATAGGCCCGCTTACAAAATCAATAGTCCTGTCAATACTATCGATAGAATCCTAATTATATGGAAAATCATCAAGCATGCTCAATATTAACCCCAGGTTAATTTGTTCGCTTTTGGGAACAGCTCCTAGGGTCTCATAGAAATTGTTACCTTCTCCCATAATAAGAGGGAGACTAACAGTGTTCGAAAGAGAAAACATCAAGATTTATATTCAAATCTAAAAATTAACTACAGAAAAATTAAAAAGTATACCTCTGCGAAACCGAAGGTTACAATTTAAAAAAAATTATGAAATTTTGAAAATTTTTTATGAAATTTTTTTTTGAAATGACAAAAAAGTGAAATGACAACGGTAACGTTTGTAAAATATTTTTCTAATGTGTGTTTTTATTATTTTGTTTTTTCATAATCATAATTTTAGTTACAAAACATGTAAGGCGAACCATATTTGAAAAAAAAAATTGGATATTTCAAAAATTATGTGTTTAGGATTAAAGGATCAAGGATTAAATTTGCAATTAAAGTAGGGGAAGTAGCAGATTTAATTGAGCCCACCTAAACGCAAGTGAAAAACATGTGAAAAAGTCTGTTCTGAGATATTGACTGTTAAACATTTCATTTAATTGTAGTCAGCATAATTAAAACATTATTGAAAGTAAAGTCAAAAAATATTTAATTCAACTTAAAAGCAACACTTTTGATACTACAATCTAAAGATTAAACAAAAATAAAAAAAATAAGGCTATTTTTACAATGACAAAAAAACACCTTAGCATTTTCTTTAAGTTGTGTTCCCAAAAATCAGCTTATTCAGAGTCAGTTTCACTGCTGAGTTTATCAGGATCATTTTCATTGGTGATTGGACAAAACTGCAATACATTTTTCAGCAATCGACTTCACATTCAGAAAAAATTTTAATAATGACAAAAATTCCAAACGCCGACTGCACAAACCGTCAAATTAACTTGATAGACCATTGTACTGAAAAGGAGCGCGCACGCTACTGGCCTCACTGAAGGCCTCGTACTAACTTTGTGGTTGAGATTTTAAAACAGTTTTTGGTGTCAACATAGATGGAAATATGGCTCATAATTTGCTCAAAATCAGCATTATTGCGATAACTGCTTTTCTGCAATCGTTGTCTAGAATAAACAAAGAATAGGAAGTTTTCCATATAATGTTAATTGGATAATTTGTATAGCGCCGTATTGACAGTATTAACATTACAGTGGCCAGAGATGAAATGGGGAGACGTGAAGGTGGAGAGGTGAAGAGAGAAGGGAGTTAGTTACCTTGGGGCAGGTGCGGGTGCAGTTCATGATGGTGTGGCAGCGGTAGAGAGACCAGGAGTCAGCCAGCCTTTGCAGACGCTCACCCGACTTCTCGTCACGGGAGTCGATAATCCAACGGTAGGCCTGAACAAAACACCCACCTTATTAATACACACATTCATAATCACAATGGAAACCTTTACTTTAGCTAATCTATATATATAAAAATCAATTGCTGTTCTTTTGTCTCACTAAAACTCAAGAACGGCTGGGCCGATTTAGCTGATTTTGGTTTTGAAATGTTTGTCGTAGTCCAGGGAAGGTTCAAACGTTGAGAAAGTATGGAAAAATTGCGAGGAAGATAGTAAAAACAACAATTTTTCCAATATTAGTTTAAAAACTGAATTTACCGGGGTTGAATGTATGGAATGCATGAGGGGGGAGGGGAACTCGGGAGGGGGGTTCGTGGGACGGGGGAAGGGGGGGAGTGGAGTGAGGAGAGGGAGGGTGAAGGACACGGCGTGGGAACACGAGAGCGGAAGGGGACGCGGGAGGTGAAGGGGGGGCGGAAGGGGAACGGGACGAATGGAAAAGGACACGCAGGGAGAAACAATTTTTTTTTAAATGGCATAGCAACGCATGCCGGGTACCAGCTAGTAAATATTAAATCTAAATTCAATAGACCCAATTTACAGTGGAATGCTGTAAAGATTAAACACATTAACATAGAAGCGATGTAGAATGTAAATGCTTGTAGTAATGGTAAGAAACTAAAGATAAACAATTTATCGGTTCAATCCTTAGACAATAAAAAAATGATTCTGTTCAAAATTATTACAATAAAATGGCAAAGGGATTAATGTACGCTTTTTTACGGAACACCATTGGAAAAAAGGATTTACATAACTATTGCTAATTCAGACCATACTGAAAAATAATAAAAAAATTATAATCAATTATTCTGAAGGAACAAAAAATTTAAAACCCATTCAAATATCTTTACATTTTATTGGGGGCAATTATTGGGTTATCATACCATGTTACGCATCCTCTTTCTTTAGCCAAAATGTTGGACACCATTAGTATCCAGAAATGACCCAAAAATGAATGATGACAATATTTTTGGCAGTGAAAAATCTTACATCATTTCTGATTCTTAAATATTCAAAAAAACTTGCCAAAATCATATAAAATATCTTAGATATTTCTCCAGCAATTAACACTTTGACTACATAATAATGAAAGTGCTAATCAAGGGGAAATGACTGTGCTGAATGCCAAATGGTTTTACCAATTATCATTCACATGCCAGATAGATACATAGCACTAACGAAAGATGAAAATATGCAATATAATTTGGCAGTGATTTACAAGATGACAAATTATTATTACTAACCGCAACCATAATTAAACATCGAACAATAGCCTCTTACAATATATAAAACAATAATCATTATTAACAAATAATTTTAATCATAAATAACTGAGGGGCATCACAAAGAGGTCAATGCAAAATATTTTGAATACAGCAAAAAAAAGCTTTGATAACAATTGCAGTTAGCAACCGTTCTTAGATAATATGTAAACACATAATCCTGCTTGATAAAAAGAAACTTAAGATAAATAACTTATCGCAACTAAAGTTTCAAACATAATTATCAAGGCAGGTCAAGCGAAAAACCAAATCATCCCCCACCGTCAGGGTCGGTCGTAAGGTTCAGCGTGCCCTAAAATAAAATAATGTAATGACTTATTATCTCGTACTGCAAAATGGGGTGACTTTGATCAATTTTCAACTTTAAAACTAAATAAATTTTTTACAAAAGCATTTGTCTGAACAATTTACATCACATATTGAAACTGGATCCGTACCAACTCATAATCAACTCAACTCAATACCTCTTTGAAAAATTATTAAAAGGTATGAAAATATATGAAAAAATATTGAAAAATAGCCCATAACCTAAACCTAACGTAACCTATTTAACCATTTTTTTTAATATATATTTTTCATCACTTTTAATAACTTTTCAAAGGAGGTGTTGACTTGAGTTGTCCGGTCACCGTCGAAACTATTATAATCATTTAGGAATTTATAAAATGTATTTAAATTGTGAAAATATAAAAAAAAAACAGCATTACAATTCAACCGACAATATGTTGGAATATAACAAGAAATTAGAAACATTTATCATATTTATCACATCCACATTAATAAATAGTACACAACTGCTAACCCTGTACAAATCGCAAGTGCGCCCCACGGTTGAATTTGGCAGCCAGCTCTGGTCTGGAGCCCCAAAATACCTAAAAAAACCCTCGACTCTGTGCAGAAACGGGCGGTCCATTTGATAGATTCTCCTAACTTAACAAACGGATTGCAATCTTTAGAGCACAGGCTTCAGGTGGGAATGCTGTCCTTGTTCTACCGGTATTACAATGGAAGATGCTCCGAGGAACCAGCGTCATTGATCCCCTCAGCACCGGTGCATAGTCGGGAAGCACGCGCCCAGCATTTGTACACGGTTGACATTAGTCACATGAGAACGGGTCGTTTCTACGACTCGTTCTTGAGTTCAACATCTCGGCTGTGGAACTATTTGCCGACCTCTGTGTTTCTTCCCTCCTACAACATGGGTCTCTTCAAGACCCATGTTCACTCCTTCCTTTCCTCAAAAAAACACCCTCCACACAGCATCTTCAAAGATGATATAGGCCCTGAGGGAAATTATTTTCCTCCTGTGTGGAGTTAATGTAAAAATAAAAAAAAAAACATTGCCTGAAAGAAAAATTATTAAAAAGAAGCAACTAATTTCTGTGTGATAGCGAGAATTATACAGATATCCGCGATTATAAAGTTGCCCCATATTACTTGTTGCATCATTTCTTGATGTCTGCTGTTAATGGTTCATTAAATTTATTATTCTATACATCGTTTGCAAACAAATCAGTCTGGAAAAACAAACACTAATAGAAAACATCTACATATTTGATGTCAATATTATGTCTTTGACTAAGGGGGTATTTCACCATCCTCCTCATAGCTTATCCATACACATAACGAAAATTAATAAATCAACAAATAAATACTAGCAACTGGTAAAAAACTCGGCTAACTTATCCTGTATGTAGCCATTATTCATAGGTTCAAGTGCCCAATAGTAAAATCAGACTTTTTAAATAAATAAATCCTGTATAATTAATCCTAAATGTACGCTACCGTATGAATAATCTATGAGGAGGATGGTGAAATACCCCCTAAGAGACACAAATAATAATTTGCTATTTTCCAAGGTTAACATAGTTTGTCATTTTTTTTCTGTATTCATGATCATTTTATGGAATGGTTCTCCAATTCAAAAAAATTATCAACAGTATAAGGATTTTAAAGGGACTGCAAACATATACGGGAAACCTTATAAACGTGGATTCCAAATTACAGTCATTTTTGAAGTTTTGGTTTGAAAGGGACTTCAAAAAAAAAGAAAATCGCTTGAAAATCTTGTGAGAATCTTATATGTGAGTGGGTTTGAACATACTCTCTAGTAAATACTTAGTGAATGAATACTCTAACCACTGGAGTGATTTTTGCCATATATTGGCACCATTTTAAAAGTCTCCTGTTGCTTTTCGGATAAAAAAGGCAATTACCTCCTTGATTTGGCAAATTTTTTTTTTTAAATATTTGTAGCTCCACGTTTGTTATTTTGGACTTAGAACGAAGGTATTGAAATGCTTTATCTATTATGACCATAGATATTGCAAATCCGAACTTCGTAGACCATTTTATAACAATGTTAAAAATATATTTTTAAAAAAATATTTCATGCAAAATTTCTGATCAGTTGTTTACGGTTAAAATTAAGTCATTTTTCCATAATTATGCACCTTTCATTATCAAATATACCACAGACAATATACAGAAATTGAAAATATTCTATGTTGACTCGAATAAGTACCTCTCACGGCAGTTTCAAAGTAACAAACACATAGGATTCGCGCGGTTATAAACTTTATGATTTTTTTAATATTTTTTTTATAAATCCTACAAATATGAGATAAACGGTAAAATACAGGTTAATTTATTGGCTGTATAGCACTTTAATAAGTTTTTATGTCTCCATGTCAAAATTCGAAGGTATGATTTTTTTTAAGGTTGGCGAAAAATTTTAGTGAAGCCTCCTTATTCTAGAGAAAATTAGATATTGTGTAGACATACATAATTGATATTACACAAAGATATTGAAATATAAGGAGATATGCTAAGATGTTCGCCCGACTGTGGACTGATTACGATCTAATGGTGCTAGTTTGAATACTGAATTTAGTTGATTTTTTTAAGGCGTGCAGTAGTATTGGTTAACAATATAGTTTGTATACAGAAAGAATTCTTTCATTTAGTTAGTGATTAGTTGGTTAGTGATTTTTAAGGTGTGCAGTAGTATTGGTTAAAAATATCGGCGACACCAGGAAGCACAGTTCCACCCAGTAAAAACTGCCGATAGCCCATCTCCTTATATTTTAATATCTTTGGTATTACATGTAACCAAGTAAATTGAATACATTTATCTACCTCATAAAATTTGTAATAATGTACTGCGGATGTCTAAATAAATAAATAAATAGACTCTCTCGTAAATTTGAAAAAATAATACATTTCACATTACCTGCATGAGCACAGCGGGGCCGAGATACTTGGTTCCGTTCCACCAGTAAGACGGACAAGACGTGGAGCAGCAAGCGCACAGGATGCACTCGTAGAGTCCGTCCAGCTTGGCGCGGTCCTCGACAGCCTGCAGCAACTGAGTGCGCGGCGCACCGGCGGGCAGCTCCTCGCGCTGCAGCCACGGCTGGATGGACTCGTACTGGCGGTAGAAGTTGCTCATGTCGGGGACCAGGTCCTTCACCACATACATGTGCGGCAGGGGGTAGATCTTGGAGGGCTTGGCGCAATCAGTGTCGATTTTGCTAGAAACATTAGTTGAATTAGATTAAAAGTAATCGACGCTTTATGGGTTTATTTCTGATTAGCTGGTGGCAAAACACAAATAAAAAAGAAATAAAATGCATTTCAAAAAATTTATACCTATAAACAAAATATTCATTATTTGTGAACAATAAATTATTATCTCATCAAAGAAAGCAATCACTTTGTGACTTAATATAATATTAATTAATATTTTATTATTTATTTTTTTTGTGTATTACAGACTGTGTGTCCATTTACAATACACATGTGATACAAACTACACATTTATAGATAAATAGTAGAAAGAAGATTTATACATATAACGGGTAATTTGTGGCGCTTAAATACCTCTTAAATTCTTCGAGGCTACAGTTAAATATGTCAATAGTTTTGGAAGCGTTGTTTAATAGCACCATACCTCGTGTCATGCTATGCCGAGCCAGTACGTCCATTCTGCTATGTGGTATACATAGAAGTTCATGATACCGTCCCTGACTGTAGTTGTTTGGCACAAACAACTTGTAGCATTCCAGGAGGCATGGGCTATCTATTAAATTATTTATTATTTTGTACGCCTTTACAGCAAGGGCCCCACTCCTCCTCGACTGGAGACTTTGGCAATGCGTTTCTGTGAGCAGATCTTCATGATGCATGAATTGCGGGTACTCTCCATGCATTCTCATATACGGGTATCTCAGAAAAATTTTTTGGATCTGTTCCAATTTTTCAATGTATTTTTTCTGGTATGGGGCCTATACAGCAGAGGCGTACTCAATTTTAGATCTTATAATGCAATTATACATAGCCATCATTGCTTCAGGATTTGTAAACTGTTTTAATTTAATTTTTTACGAGAAAAACTCTCTTTTTATAACTTTTGAAGGTTATTCCCATCAACGTAATAATCAACTTGACAGAAGGTGGCAATAGCGAAATTGGAAAACGCGCCGTCCCGGTTAGACGAGAGGTCTGGGTTCGAGTCCCAGTTGCGACCATTGTCTTTTTCTGTTTTTCTGTGTCTTGTTTTCTTTCATATTTTCATTTAGATTTAAAAGTGTTATCTTCTTCTTCAATGATATGTTTTAATTTAATTTATTTTAATATAATATTATTAACCGTTTGAGTGCCAAAAAATGCATACAGTTTCTGGTAAAATGCCACCAAAAAAACATCATTTTTTATGAAACTATATATTTTTTTAAAACCCCATAAATTCTTTAAAAAAAATAAATGAATCTGAAATTTAAACGGTTTACTACGATCTTCCAACTATTAAGATAATATTAGAATAATATTTACCAACGCCGCAGCACCACACCCGACGTACGCGCGAATCAGAGCACGACTGACGCAATCGACGGAAATCGACGATCGGCAATCTTCGTTAAAACACGAATCGACGAAAGTCGACGATCAGCAATCAAACGGTTAATATTTTTATAGTATAATAATTATTATACTATAAAAATAAATATTTAGTTTTAAACCACTTCATTACATGACAAAAAGAACGGTATAATATAAACCAGTGGGTTGCAGTACATGAAAACTGAAAAGCTGTGCCTACCGCAAGAAAAACTAACAATAAGAAAAAATTTAAAAAGCAACAAATTTCCGATGAAAAGATGTTTTCCATGAATTTGGTAAGGAACTTGTATGCTCATTTATTCAATTGGCCATAACAATCAGCGGAAAATTATGATAAAATTACAATTTTCAAATATTTAACACACAATTCATACCCAAACCCAGAAAACTACACCCAGAGCAATACATGTCATTGAAAAAAAAATTACAAGTAAATAATAATATAATATTATCTATTTTCATTTATCGTATGATTTTTCTTTCTCATTTCTTAAGCGATTTACACTATGCTTTTTTCATACCGATCCCCCCATGGAAACTACGAGGGCTGTCCGTAATATAAGGTCTCCAAGGTACCGCGGTCGTGAGGAACGATTTTACGCACAATCCGGCAACGCTAGCGTGTAGCCTGGTTCTCCCACGACAAGTCTCGGCATGGCAGCCATTTGCGATGGAGCTTTCACTCACTCACCGCACCCACCAGGTGTGAATTACGCTCTGTAATTCATTTTTAAACTTCCTCGGCTTCCGCAAATCTGAATGATGCCACTTACGGGATTGTTCCTTTGTCGCTGGTGTCGAGTGGTGTCCCCAGGTCTCTTCCCCAGTCACAATTGAGTCTAAGAATTCCTCGCCATCGATGTTGTAGCCCTCAAGAAATTCGCGGGTTGCTTCAACCCGTTGTTGTTTGTGATCTTGGGTGAGCATTTTTGGGACCCACCATGCGTATACCTGGGTATCCCAAATGTTTTATCAAAATCTTGTTAATAGTGGTTTTACTGATATCAGGAATCATGTCACGTCGCTCCCAAACCGTCACCCTTCGATCTGCAAGCATTGCTTTTTCCACTTTGGCAATTGTTTCGTTTTTCCAATTTGACAATTGTTTAGTCTGAGACCGATAGCCGTCCGGCATGCTTTTCATCATGAACGTCTGTTTTAAATTCTCTGCACCATTTGCGCACGTTTTTCGCACTCTACTGTTTTCCGTACACTTCACGGAGCTGAGAATGAATGTCTACCGGGTTTTGTTTTTTGCACCCAAAAAACGAAGTACTGGCGGGTGCGGCGAGTGCAAGCTCCATCGCGAAAGGCTGCCATGCCGAGACTAAGCTTCGCAGAAAGTGCAGAGTGGTTGGGATTTGGAGTGGGGAAACCGGGCTACACGCCAGTGTTGTCGGATCGCGCATAAAATTGACCGCAGCACCTTGGAGACCTTATTTTACGAGCAGCCCTCGTATATTGGGACCAACATGAAAAATCTTTGCTGAACTCCATCATTATTTTCATACATACAGTCTCAAACAAATTAAAGAGCCATTAGAGAAGAAATAATATTTCAGGACAGTAATATTGTCAAAAAAGGCAATAACTGTAAATCACATAAAACCATCTGCCATGTGTCTTTACCATTGTCGTCAACAAATCATAAAAATACACGTAATACACAATACTGAACAGCATATTTGAATCGTTGAGTGCCAATATTCTCACTAGTGAATTTCTGTTGAAAATTTGGTGTGAATGCCATCTTTTAAGAAAAATTACAAAAATCCAAAAAAATCTTCCAGAAATTACACAACAAGAAACTTCTCATTTGAGAAGCAGAGAAAATTACAGCGGTCTAAATATAACGCCTTTTAAGTTTTTAAAAACAATGCTCTGTAACCGTATATAAATATACCAATTAACTAATATTTCTTATCTTAACTACTGTTACATTTTTATTAAATATAGATGAAAAAACTTTGTCTTCTAAATAATTGCATATTTTTATTTTTGTAATTTAATATTTTTTTATGATTTCAACCTTTTCACTTCCCTGCACTGGCCAAAAAAGCACAGAAAAACAAAAAAATGTGGATTATTATTTTTTATTTTAACTTTTTATGAGTAAAACCTCAAACTGTAATATTTAATTAAATGAAGACATTATGAGCGAAACTCAATCGAAAATCTGGAAACAGAAAAATCAGATAAAGATATTTATACCTCTAGGACTCGAACCCAGGACCTCCCTACTTTCCGGGTTGGGGCTCTTATCCACTGAGCTAAGGTGTCGATATCCAATTCGGTCACCTTTTAACTGTACCATACTTCGACTAAGAACCGCGAGATTTATGAATGATTGCAAGATTCAAATCGAACTAAATGCAATCTAGATGGTGTCTGGATAAATTTTTATCAATTTTATTTAATGTGCGACATAAAGATGGCAGCCAATAAAAATATGCGTTAAGAAAAAAGATAATATGGGCGGTTCTTAGTCAAAGTATGGTACAGTTAAAAGGTGACCGAATTGGATATCGACACCTTAGCTCAGTGGATAAGAGCCCCAACCCGGAAAGTAGGGAGGTCCTGGGTTCGAGTCCCAGAGGTGTAAATATCTTTTTCTGATTTTTCTGTTTCCAGATTTTCGATTGAGTTTCGCTCATGATGTCTTCATTTAATTAAAAAAATGTGTGTTCCAAAACCCTCCGTATTTAACTAGACGAGTTCCAAAACCTTCCCTGATTGAAAGTGAGTTCCAAAATTCTCCCTAATGAAAATTAAAACACAATTTAAAATATAAAGTAAACACAGTTATCACAAGATCACGCCGACGTGTAAAAAAAATAAAATAATTGGAATCATGAAAACTCCTCAGCCTACAGGTTTTTCTTAATTTAAGAAAATCCATCAGGGAAGGTATTGGAACTCAATGATTTATTTACAATCAGTAATAAACACATACGGTATTTTAGACTTTTTATCATAAATATGTGTAAAATATAAACATGCCATATTTTCATAATATAGGTATGTAAAACAACGACAGACAGATCTCAAATAATGTCCGCCATCTTAAACTATATAAAAATTAGTACCCAAATAGAATGGGGTCTTTTTTCATCCAGAATCCATATTAGACGGCCCATTTGGAAACTGGAGGAAATAAGCATTGTGTAAAACGCCCGTAAGGTTTCATTAATTTCTAATCATTTCGGGCATAATCTAAACATTTTAATAATCGAATGATGTTTCACTGCGCTTTTTTTAGAATTGTAAATTCCCCAAACTCCTGAGTCTAGTCAATTTAAGAGTACCTATGCGACACTCTATTACGAACTATTTCAATATATCATTGAAGAAGAAGATAACACTTTTAAATCTAAATGAAAATATGAAAGAAAACAAGACACAGAAAAACAGAAAAAGACAATGGTCGCAACTGGGACTCGAACCCAGACCTCTCGTCTAACCGGGACGGCGCGTTTTCCAATTTCGCTATTGCCACCTTCTGTCAAACTGTCATATTTGTCAATCTCATATTTCAAATATTTAGAATCATTAATATTATCTTCAACTAGTTCTATTTTATATATAAATATTTTATTTTATATATTATTCAATGATATATTACGTTGATGGGAATAACCTTCAAAAGTTATAAAAAGAGAGTTTTTCTCGTAAAAAATTGAATATTCATTTAGACTTTCATAAAGTCAATAGTTCCATATGAATAAATTCGGATACATTTATCCGAGACGCTATTCAGGTTACAAACCAATTCTTTGAATGATTGTTTCCAATAAAAAGAGTAGTTGCCTATAATATGGAAAAAGAACTAGTTGAAGATAATATTAATGATTCTAAATATTTGAAATATGAGATTGACAAATATGACGGTTTGACGGAAGGTGGCAATAGCGAAATTGGAAAACGCGCCGTCCCGGTTAGACGAGAGGTCTGGGTTCGAGTCCCAGTTGCGACCATTGTCTTTTTCTGTTTTTCTGTGTCTTGTTTTCTTTCATATTTTCATTTAGATTTAAAAGTGTTATCTTCTTCTTCAATGATATATTACGTTGATGGGAATAACCTTCAAAAGTTATAAAAAGAGAGTTTTTCTCGTAAAAAATTGAATATTTCAATATCACCATTCACAAACTAATTATGTAACAAACGCGCCAATCCTCGCCTCATAGTTTAGCAAATGAATATACGGTTCCATGACAACTCAACAAAGTGGCATTTCAACACCCTTTGAAAATTCGTTAAAAGTTGTGAAAAAAATTATTTTAAAAAACAATCTGAAAATTTTAGATTATTACAATTTTTTTTAAATTTAAGCAATTTTAAATCGTATGCAACCATTGTTTATTACTAACCTTTGAGAAAAAAAATTATATTCATTTTGTGTACCCAATGTATAAGCCCTACAGGCGTATAAAAGAGTAACTAAATAAATAAAAAATATTAATCGCTTGAATACTACTGAGATTAATGATCAGTTCTCCCCTAACGACACCGTAAAAGGTATAATGTCTCCCTTCCCAGTTGCAATACAATGACAAAAATCAACATTGAAATTATGTAAATATTATAGAATATATATACATATTTTCTCAACTCCGGATTCATTTCAGTTAGAAACTCACTTTAAAACAAAACTCAATAAAAACAGCTTGTGACCTCGTAAACAATGCAAAAATTGCAGCGTTGCCAAAGTGCCTTCAGTATCGCAGTAACGAGGTTAGCTAATGGATTTGATTATACATAGCACTATTATTCTATATTTTTCATTATAAATCCGCGTAAGCCCACTGACAAAAGTTATCAGATTAGCCAGATTAAAGTGCCAAATCAAATATTGCTTCCATAATAAATGAGATTCCACAATTGTAATTTATATAATTTGGTGGGTGAGGCATCTGGAATGTTACAGACTAGTATTCGACACATCGTAACTGGAATGACAAAAGAAAGCAGAAGCATCAAAGAAGACCTTTCTTAAATAAATGTGCACAAAAACTCTTACGAAACTGTCAACCATGTCACACTTTAAGAATGACATTTTGCAAACCATCAGTTTTTAATCAATCAGTTCAGTTCTTAATCAAAATTCAGTTCTTAATCAAAATTCAATTTTCAAATAAACTCTTTAAATTAATGAATTTAATTGAAGTACTCACCTACAATACTCACCCAAATCAAGAATTATAGGTATATTAAATATAGGTACCTATGTTATGGTACCAAATTTGATTGATTGTTTATATATAAAAATACGTTACTTTGTCCATTATGCGTTCCTAAACTACTGATCCGATTGCGATGAAACTTTGGTGATTTGATGTGCACATACCCGCGATAGTTTCTATACATAATAGTGAGCTCTGGCATCAAATACTATTCATCCGATTGCGATGAAATTTTGGTTGTTTGGGCATTCCCAGGGAGAGGGAAGGGGGAAAACGGAGGGGATACGCGGAAGAGGACGTGGGAAGGGAAGGGGGAGGCAGAGGGAGAATGGGGACGAATGCGAAAGGACAAATGGAAACTATTTCTTCATTTAAGTGACGTCGCAACGCATGTCGGGAACTCGCTGATTATTATAATAAATTAATATTTTTGATTAACACAACAATTGTTTTTAACCAACCAATTACCAACTGTCAGTCAATTCAGCCAAAATCTCTTTTGATAACCTTCAGTATTTTAATAACAATGTTTTAAAACAATACTCTACTATACTAGCTAAAATAAGTTCTATATAGTTGACTTCAACAAGCTTTGGCTTTTAACTTTCGATTGTAAAATAATTAATGTTTTTTTTATAGAACCCTAAAATGAAACACGCTGTATGTATGTTTTGCATCTGTATGGGTACTGTGACAGAGTCAACTTCGGTTGATAGACCTATAAGGACTCACCGGCTATGATTGTCTAAAAATATGAGTTTTAAGTTTGAACTCTATCGAGTCTTTAAATTGTGTGGCAATTTATTCCAGTCTTTAGGTCCTGACACTCCGAAAGTTTAATTATCAAAATGTAAATTGTTTGATTGTCAACAAGACCAAAATGTTGAATTTCTAATTTTCATTTTTCTTAAAATTATATGATCTTTATCTCGGTACTATCTAGACAAGTCAACATTCATTTTAAAGAATCTGATAAAATTAACTTCAGAGCAGAGGCCGCTGTGTTAGATACAAATATTTTTAATAATAAATATTCTGTAACAACTGATACTCTCGGGAGATACAGTTTTATCAATCAATTAAACACAAGATTACTGGGGTCACCGAGGATGTCACTATATCTTGACTTGTGGTTCAATGTTAAGGTCAAACTTTTTAAATAAACAAAACAAAGGTTTATTTTAATTATTTAAAAGATAGAAATTTATAAAAAAACGATTTTAAAACAATACCATCCCACAAAATTTGTTTACGGTAATTTTAAAATTTGAATAGCATAATATTTCAGATTTTTTGTTAGTTAAGAGCAGATTCTCTTTTACTATTTACAATAAAAGAGGTACCACCAAATTATTATTATTATTAATCACATTGATATTTTAGGACCGATTTTGACACATTTAATTAACACAATATTAACACAAGCCGTAATACCAGAAGACCTTAAATGTAGCATTATAAGACCCATATACAAAAGTGGTAGACACACGGACATAGGAAATTACAGACCAATCAGTATATTGCCTTCCATAGAAAAGATACTTGAAAAATACATCTCCATAAAATTGAATAAATACCTCGAGTCTTTTTCAATAATAGATCCACAGCAATACGGCTTTCAAAAAAAGAAGAGCTCAGAACTGTTACTTCAAGATTTTTCAAATTACATAAATAACGAACTAAACCATAAAAATCATATATTAGTTTTGTTTATAGATAATTCTAAAGCATTTGATACTATCGACCCAACAAAATTACTTAAAGTTTTAGAGGCGATAGGAGTGCAGGGACGTTTTCATAATCTTTTGAAGAACTACCTTAGTGATCGTAAAATTCAGGTAAAAATAAATGGAAAATTAAGTAAAGTGGGAACATCATCTACTGGTGTGCCACAGGGCTCTATCCTAGGTCCAACACTATATATAGTATTTGTCTCTCTTATGAATAAAGTATTTTCTTTTGTCAAACACTATGTATATGCGGATGACACCGCACTTGTCATCGCACATAGGGATCTGCTCGCGGCCATGAATATGCTACAGCAGGATTTCATATCATTACAAAAATGGTCGCACGACTCTGGCTTAGTTATAAATGCACAAAAAACAAAACTAATGCACATAAGATCGCCTCATGCCAGATTTACAATAGCACCCTCAGTAGTATCCCATAACTTTGACTGCATACATAACAATTGTTTACAGCCCTGCGACTGTGGAAGAATTGAGCTTGTCAAAGAGTATGTCTACTTAGGGGTGACGGTGGATTATAATATGAAGTGGGATATCCATATTGCTAAGCTATGTAAGCGCCTTCGAGCGATTGTAGGCAAACTGTATAAACTTAAATATTATGTGCCTATCAAAACCATGAAATTAATCTATTTGTCCTTGGCTGAATCTAACGTTAGATATGGTATAACTTCCTGGGGGCACTCATGTAAGACAAACATCCAACATGTACAGTCAATTCAAAACGCCATGGTAAAATTACTCGTCAGCAAAGCAGTTTACGACCAGCGGCAAAATATCTCATTAATGTATAAATCCATAAATGTTTTACCTATAAGAGCTCTTTTTTGGCATAAAATCTGTATGCAACATATACTAGATAGCCCATACAAAACAAAGGTGGATCACATGTACAATACCAGGCTCACACAAAATGAAGGGATGATTGTACCTAGATTTTCTAATAAACATGGCCAGCGAACTCTTGAATACATTGTACCGCTTATATTTAATATGCTGCCATACGATTTGAAAAAATATTGCTCGACACCTAAATTTGCCCTATTGTTAAAAAAATGGCTATTGGAATCAGATTTTCTTTATTGACTGACTCCTAGTGCACTTTAAAAAAAAAAAAAAATTTTTTTTTTTTTTTACGACCAGCGGCAAAATATCTCATTAATGTATAAATCCATAAATGTTTTACCTATAAGAGCTCTTTTTTGGCATAAAATCTGTATGCAACATATACTAGATAGCCCATACAAAACAAAGGTGGATCACATGTACAATACCAGGCTCACACAAAATGAAGGGATGATTGTACCTAGATTTTCTAATAAACATGGCCAGCGAACTCTTGAATACATTGTACCGCTTATATTTAATATGCTGCCATACGATTTGAAAAAATATTGCTCGACACCTAAATTTGCCCTATTGTTAAAAAAATGGCTATTGGAATCAGATTTTCTTTATTGACTGACTCCTAGTGCACTTTAAAAAAAAAAAAAAATTTTTTTTTTTTTTTTTTTACGACCAGCGGCAAAATATCTCATTAATGTATAAATCCATAAATGTTTTACCTATAAGAGCTCTTTTTTGGCATAAAATCTGTATGCAACATATACTAGATAGCCCATACAAAACAAAGGTGGATCACATGTACAATACCAGGCTCACACAAAATGAAGGGATGATTGTACCTAGATTTTCTAATAAACATGGCCAGCGAACTCTTGAATACATTGTACCGCTTATATTTAATATGCTGCCATACGATTTGAAAAAATATTGCTCGACACCTAAATTTGCCCTATTGTTAAAAAAATGGCTATTGGAATCAGATTTTCTTTATTGACTGACTCCTAGTGCACTTTAAAAAAAAAAAAAAATTTTTTTTTTTTTTTTTTAGACATATTCTTCTTATTATTATTATTATTTTTATACTTATTTTTGTTTTTATTATGTATTTTATTAAATTGAAATATTTTTTTCCTGTATTGTATTATACTTAATTGTACTATGTTTCTGTCCACACTGTTCCTGCCGACAAGCTACTTGCAGTAGCTTTGCAGGTATAATGTAAACATGAAAAAAAAAATCTTTTTTCTGTAATAAAAAAAAAAAAAAAAAAAAAATTGTCAAATGTATAAGAAAAATGAAATCTAGAAATCCAACTTCGGTGTAAAGATTACTTTCGCTAGTATTCTAGACAACACACTAATCCATATATTCATGTATATAAAATCACAAAAACAATAGCAAAAAAGATCAATTCTGTTTAAAAATATGTCATTTAAATGATATTTCATTATTCTTTCAAGAATGGAAATTTACCTGATGCAAGCCAAAGTGTTGACTCCGCCAATGTTCATGGCGCAGGATCCACAGATTCCCTCTCGGCAGGATCGGCGGAATGTCAGGGTGGGGTCAACCTCGTTCTTAATCTTGATCAGAGCATCCAGCACCATGGGGGCGCACTGGTCCAGGTCCACCTTGTACTCCTGCATGCGAGGCTTCTGTTCTGGCTCGTCTGGGTTCCATCTGTAGATGGAGAATGTCTTCGTACGAGCGAGAACAGCTCCTGACGAATGGATCCCGCGAGAAGCCTTAAACACACAAAATAATCTGAGTCAATAACTGGTACGTCGGGCCTCCTTGAAACAATAATTATGAAGAAAACTACTCCAAGTTATGTAACTGTCAAGAAAAATAACTTAATAAATTAAGTAAACCATATGGAAACATGAAAAATAACAACACTGTCATAACCCACCTGGCCGAAGGCACCTGTCACAATTTTTAACAAATTCATTTCAGCAGGCATTATTTTACAAATCCAGGTGACGTTTAAAATGATTTATTTCGTATCCCGCTTTCCTGGCCCTGCCAAAAATCCTTGAGCTTATTTTTCTGTGGCGAAAATGTCATAGATTCTGAACGCTCGAAGGCGGAACAGCTATATTTATTATTGACGATAAAACGATTGATAAAAACATCTAGAATAGTGCACTCCGGATTGCTAATAACTTAACCCTTTCGATCCGTAATAAGATTTTTTTTATCTTCCAGTAAAACAAAATACCAAATGCATTATAAATGCAAATTTTTAATTATGGTTAGGTAGTTTAATTTTTTTTTTTTTTTCACGAAGTGATAATTTTTGTTATTACGATTTTCAATGCATTTTGAAATGCGCCAATAATAAATCAAATATTTTATTTATTTATTTATCTACATAAAGTATGTTTACATAGGATTTTTCGATGCCCATCTCACTAGGATATACCTTTGTCGAGTCAAGCGTAGAGGTACATAAATGTTTATCATAGTTTACAAAAATATTTAAGATTTAAGGTTAAATACATTTTAATTTCAATACAATAAAAAAGAAAGGTAATTGGAAGTACGGGTTAATCTCATAAATCTGTGTTATCTTAAAAATGTAGGAAGAGATGAAGTAAAGGTAATTCTATAATATCGATTGATGGATGTTAGATTTGACAGGATTCTATTATTTTATATGGGTAAGGTCACATGTAAATAGTTATTTATGTCTAAGTGTAATTTATTTTACAGATGTTTGCAGTATTGTGAAGTCCTATAATTTATTTATTTCTTAATTGAATTTTGTCATTGATTCTGTTTGTCTAAAATCGTAGCTGGTAGTGTATTGTAAAATTTGCAAGATATATATTTAAAATGTATTTGTTCAAAAGTGGTTTTAGAAAAAAGGAGTTTGGAGAAGTTCTTTGTTTTTGGCTTGGGTATTGTGTATCGTTAGTGTTGCTTTGTATAATGTTTTGTTGTTTTTGTGTAAATTGCCGCCCCTTCTAGCTATGCCACTGCTTTCTCTGTAACCGTTTTAAGAACGAAGCGGGTTGGGAATTTATCATTGGTTGAGTGGTCGCTAGAGCCAAGCGTATGGTTATTTGTTGTGATTTGTTTTTCTAATTCTGAAACTGTATTTGCAAAATAATTGTTTACATAATTGAGAGAGTTTAAGGCGTCGGTGGATTTGTGTGAATTTGTAACTTCCTTGAGGACTCTCCACATTTTGTTTACGGTCATTGTTGCATTCGGTATTACATTTTTTTTGTAGTATAAGTTTTTGCCATGCCTCCGTCACGATAGTGATGGAAGCTGACGATGTTCTCAATATGCGCCCGTGGTAAACGAAAATGGCCCAGTATAAATTCTCCAATATTTTTTTATTAGTTACTATTTTTTTTATAAAGAAAAGACAAACATTCCCACGTTACAAATTACCTGACAATATTTGAAAATCTTCTACTACCACCATAGTAAGTGGAAAAATGTTGCTTATGTCGTGATCGAGGGCTTAGACAGTCAAGGAATCGAACACGGGACGCCTAGGTCGGACCCAAGGGTGTAAACTCAGTTATCGCGGCAAATATTTGTTCAAAAACTTGGATGTTAGATTAATATTAGAGAGTTAATTATTGTATTTATTATTAACACACATAATTTCTTTTAAATACTGTTAACCATAAACTGGCATTTCATATTTTTTAAACAAACGTACAAAATATATTGAAATAATGTGTCAGCTTGACCTTCGCCGCCATCGCACCGTACCTCGTGGCGTTAGCGTCACTGTGTTGACACTTTTTACAACTTTGCTTTGGTTAGTCGAACTTAATCCACGTATCCGCTTTTTTAGATTAAGCGCTTCTTGCAATACTTGTGTGTTGGAAAGAGCGTAGTTGTGCATTTGAGCAGTGTTGAGCCTTAGTTTCAGCTTAGCAGTTGATTAGTAGGATTGGGAACAATGGCCGTAAAAGTATTTCAGTAATTTTTAGTAACGTTTTACATATATACATAAGATATATATGAGGGAACGGACTCCGGAACGATAGAGACGGGTGAGAGAAATGAAAGGCATCAAATTGAGTTGTGAGTCGAGTCGTTTATTGAGGAGCTACGTAGCTGTGGTCGGTGAGATGGTAACAGGATGAATGCAGAAGTGCCGTAGAGTGAAGTGTTGCAGGTGCACGTAGGTGATTTGATCAGATCATTCTCCACCGTGGCGGTGGAGAATGACCTGTTCTTCCAGGCCGTTACTCGACGCGGTGAGTTGCGGATGTCACGGCGGTGACTCGGTAGGTGAAGCCATCGGCAGATAATCCTTGTGAGGCGGAGCGTGTTCAATGACTGCGGAGCACGATGGGCTTCGGTATCCATGAAATGATTAGCTGATCCGTGGGCTGAAGGTGCCGCAAACCTTGTCAGTCACGGGATGTAGCTGTCAGGTACGATGGACCTGGAGAGCTGATGTGTGGTGGTGATCCTCAAGGAGGCTAATCTGGAGAGAGTGGAGATGCACCGGACACTCGTATTTGTGTTACATGTTGGCTATTGTAAGCCAACCGTTTGATTGAGACTGGACTGGACTTGACTGACTTTCACGTTAAGCCGCGATTAACCGGTCGATTAACTTTCCGTTCGCTGGCAATGTGTGCGCTGGAAGGTACGAGAATGTACTCGGCACCGTAATCTTAGGTGCCCGTTTAAATCGTGAACTTTCGAGTAGGTTGCGGAAAAATTAGCCGGCCGATGAAATACTCAAATTTCACGGCGCTATGCTGTAAACCAATATCGGTAAGTAGGTAGGTAGCTGGCCAGCGCCGACGCGAAATGAAAACAACAGGTACTTAGCGGCTTGTAGATCTTTCGAGCGTGTTTACGAGAGTCATGGATTTTTCAAAAATGATGATGATTCTTTTTTTCATGCGAGGTCTGCTGTTCATAGATCTATAGTCAGTCAATTATTAAGAGTAGAAAATATAAAAATGGAACTACAATATTTGTAGGCTGGCAACACTTAAGTTTCAAATATTTTTTAAAACGCAATGACCCTAAATATATAGAATACTGTAAATCACATTTTAAAAAACATTTTTTGGTTGGTAAAGAAAAAAATTTAAATCAAATAAGTACTGTTGTTAAGGTACCTACTTAATGACATAAATTTGATTAAATGATGTTTTACAAAGTGATTTGCTTTAATTTAATTTAACATAAATTTGAATTTAACAATAGGTAGAAAGGAAGAATCACTAATGGTGAGTTTAGTTACACTACTTTTAGATCTGAATGAGTTAAATATATTCAGATCTAAAATTAGAGACATGATCTAAAGCCCGTGCATCGCTAGATACTTAAGCTAGTTTTAAATAAATGTGAGCGATTTTTAAATTGTGCTTCGTATTTTACTAACTTTGACCCGCGGCTTCGCTCGCATGGTATTTAGGGGAAATTACTCTAGCAATTAGCAATACATAATGTCCTTTCCCGTGCGTTCCCGTTCCCTTTCACCTTTATCGCCTCCCTCTCCCTCGTCTCTTCCCTCTTCGCGAACCCCACCTTCCCCCTGCCTTTCCTCCCTGTCACTAAAATATATGAAATATACACATTTTCAGCTTTCTATTGGTGAAAGATTTTTTTAAAGCGTAAGAAACAAACACACTCATTTTCCCATTTATAATATTAGTATAGATAGATTACAATATCGTTATTCTTCATTACGTTAACACAAAATTGCAAAGGTGTAATAAATCTTTATGCAATTCTAATTTTGAGATCAGTGGGTATCTGCATTGCGATGAAAAAATATTTTTTTCGCTTTTATGTCTTTTTTGTTTTACAAAAATGTAAGTTTCACAGTTTTACGTTTCCACCATGAGTTATATTTTTAGTATTGCCATTTGAACAACAGTGTCGCCCTCCTATGTTTTCTATTCTTATTTGACAAACTGTACTAGTAATTTTCTTCCATTTTCAGTTTTTATATTAAAATATATTAAAAAATGTGTGTAAAAACCATTCCACATTCCACCATAATTTAAAAATCCGCGGTCAAAATCAAATGTCTTTTTGTTATTGCACGTTGAATAGTCTCATTTCCTGACAGTACCTAGCTAAATCGGTCATCTGACATAAATAATATTAGTCAATTGGGCCGTAGCTGCTTAGATTTTTTCGGTGGTTTTCCTACAAATTTTTGATTTTGACAGGAAACATAAAATGGGCAAAATACAGATGTACACAGTATTTATTTTCATGATGTAGTTCAAATTTCAGTAGATATTATTGTTTTAAAATCTTGCAGCCCATCAAAATAATATATGTATATCTGTTAATTGAACTGTATATACATCTTATTTATAGTTTTACTGTTAATATTCAAATGAATATTAATACGTCCAAATGTCTGTACTTTTGTGATATTTTATACAGTAATATATTGTCAACATGGCCGTGGCACACATTCACGACATGCCGGATGAGATTCTAGTGAAGATATTCAAGTACTTTGATTATTTCACTTTGTTTAGCTTATCGAAAACTTGTAAAAGATTTGAGAGATTTTATTGCGATCCTCTGATAATCAGGTACGTTTACAATTTTCTTTATATCATTAAAATTTGAATCATGCAAGAAATGATAGATTTATCGACTACGAGCCTGAAAGCATTTATTCAATGTTATTGGACTATTTTGGACTATTTCTGGATGCCTGATACCTCATTTGTAACCATGTGCAAACTGGTAGCGCTGAATTGATTATAAATGATAATAAAAAAATATTTTTGTTTACAGAAAATCCTACTTTGATAACCAAAATGCTTACGAAGTAGGATGGCCCGACATCAAACTATTCTTAAAATGTTCAAAATGTTACATTACGCACTTAGATATAAGTTACGTCCATTGGTTACCCATGGCGCCACTAAGAAAAAGTTTACTGGGGTTAATTAACCTTAAACATTTGAATGTTATTGAGACAAACCTTAAAGTTGTCCACGTCAAAGAAATAGTTACGAAGCATCAATCGGTGAGTTAATATTGATTTCATACATAGTCCTGGCTTAATTAAAACACAGGAACAATATCAATAAATGTAATATTATAACATTGGCATTTAATGTACCGTTACCTATACTGAAAGTTTAAATACAGTCAAACTTGGTTATAATGATCATGAGGGGACTGACTAAATTTGCTCCTTATAGCCATTACTCCTTATATCCAAAATAGGTTTTTTGAAAGCCGTATATACCTACCTACTTTCTTCTACTATCAATATCACTTTCCGACCGGCAAATAATGTCCGAATTTTGATGGGCCTCACCAGTAAAGCTCTTAATTATGATTCCGTGGGGCTTAGCGACTTATTGGTTGAAACACAAGCGCGCAAAGGTACCCTGCATAAGCAGCTCCCACACGTTCGATCGACACCGGTGTGGTTCCCAAAAACAGATTTATTTGCTGTCAAGATTTTTTTAAAGACAAACTCACGATCTTATGAAGCCGGTCGGAAAGGGATATATTCGCAAATGTATAATATATTTTAAAATACCAGTAGGTATTGTACATTTGAAAAATATATTAGAAAAAAACATTTTTTCAATAAATGGTTGTTTTAATTTTGTTTTAACCAATGTTCGTTTTAAAGATGGCATTTTTATGCTTTTCAATTTCATCCACAAACAAGCAACGCATTTAACTAGCATCACCTGGTTCGAGGCTTCCAAGAAAAACATCACTAAAATTTGTCTATCTTATTATCAATATGTGCGTATTGAATCACACTTGTTATAAATATATCACTGTTATAAATCACTAGCTTGCAAGATTGTTATTGATTTTCAACTAAAATTATATTTGTCACAACCCGGTAATGCACAACCCGCAACCCGATTCGTGCAACCTGCATGCCATTTTTGGAAAAAACCCTGAAATCCCTGGTTGAGAACAATTTTTATAGTGTTTTGGTCAATTTACACTGCATGTCCTAAATTGAACTAAATTTGAAGAACCAGTTTGCAGAACATAAAATTTAAAAATCCCCAGAGACATTGACATTAAGAGCTCATCTGCCCTGATGATGGACACTGTAACGCTGTCCGAAACGTTGGCTAAAGAAGGAGGTAGCGAAACACGGCATAACACCCTAAAAATAAACAACAAAAATACTTTTGGCCGTGAAAACCTAAAAACATATGCAAAGGTGTCTCGTAATGCCACATGGGATACGATTCAGTACAATTCATTATTCAAATGGCAGTGCTGCAGTATGTGAAATTTTAATGTAGGAGACAACCTCATTGAAACTGCACTAGGTAATTGGTGGAGCAATTTGAAAAATCCTCAGCTCCCAAATTTTAACTCCATTGCGAATAAGGCTTCATTCTCGATTATTGGTGACGAATTAAAAAATATTTTTATTTTATTTCAGCTGAAATCTGTTGCAATGTCTCTCACCCAAGCGGACCTTTGTAAGCTGAGGGAAGTTTGGATGCCGGTAGACAATATCCACTTCTTTGTCAGAAAAGATCTACTTCAAGATCTCATTACCAAATATTTCATTAGAAAGCATGAAGGTTTGATGGTTAAGGTAGGTTACGCTGACCATATTTCAATAGAACATTACAAATCTTTAAAAACCAAAACATAAAAGAAAAAAATCGCTCTTAATGTCTTTCCGAGAGTAGCTATGCAACCAACCATTGTTTATGTAGATATGGCACAAAGCTCGTAGAAAATGCTTTTAACCTGTTGAATGTTGGATGGTATTTTAGATTGATTTTGGCGCAAGCGATTCTGACCTTGTCCTTCATACAGTTTCTTTATACATAAGGTTTAAAATCACATTTAAAAGCAAATGGGCCCGAAAGGAAAATATTTTCCTCAGGGCCTGTGTCATCTTAGGGCAGGGGTTCCCAACCTTTTTGTACCCTAGAGCACATTCTAAAATATCGGTAGGGTGACGGGCACCACCTATTTTTACTCGACAAACTCCTTCCATAACTTCTGATTTTCTCATAACTTATTTTCTTATGTTCATACTTTATTAATAAATAATAAACAAAAATGTTTCATAATACTACTACGTGACTACTGTCAGTTTGGCTGTTGGGGTCGTGCTTATTGCTTTCACTGACAAACAGAACTGTCAGAGTCATGTGCCATGTGTTTTGGCGCCTTCGGCGTTCATCGGCTTAGTTCGTGGCGTTCGTTCACTTTGGGTTTTCTGCGTGTACAAGGATTGATGTGCAAATGCACTCCCCGTTCCAGGCTAGCGTGAAGAGTGCAGTCTGGCTCGCCACAAGACAAGTTACGACAAGTACTGTCAGTAAAGGAACCACTCATACATACAATATCGCAAACATACAAACGTATTTAATAAACCTAGGCACTCAAAAAAATTAAAACTCTAACAAATAAATAAAAATAATTTACATTTTTAATTAATGTTTATGAAAAATTCTGTCTCTGTCGAATAGTGGCGGGCACATACGCATCGTTCCGCGGGTGCCATGGTGCCCGCGGGCACGGGGTTGGGAACCTCTGTCTTAGGGGATGCTGGGTGGAGGTTTTTTTTTAAGGAAAGGAAGAAAATAGGAATGAGGGGTGGGTAGGAATCTGGGGGACAGTGTGTCCAGGAGTGACGGACGTATGAATTCATCCCTTCAACTGCGGTGCAGGGTCAAGGGTTTCTGGCTGGAGAGGTCAAAAGACCTTCTCGACCAGTCTCTCTCTATCCGGCCTGCCACGCAGCAGGTAGGCAGACACAACGGATGCCGAGACCTTGATAAAACCTCACCCCATGAACCCGGGCACCCCTGCTAAGTCACCAAACGTAGCGAACCACTTAGGGTGACCTATGGCAGAGGTGTTGGTTATCCAAATATCCTCTATGCCTACCCCTGCGGATAAATAGCGTGATGGTTGCCAAAACTGCCACTTTTCAAAATCTGAGATGCAAAAGTGCCACTGTTCATTTTATTTCCTTCAATATTTTGGCCAAGGCAGAAATTCATAATTCTTATGTTGTGTGTAAGAGTATAAAGTACATTCTAAAAAATACTTTTCATAACTTATGGCAGGCTTGCTTCTATACCCTTCCATTGATGGTTTATTATTTCTTCCAGCTAGAACTTTGCGATGAGATGGATCAGTTTGAGAACTTTTTCCTCCAGTTCTGGAGACAGCTGATCGCCAAGAACTACAAGCGATATATTCTCATTAACAACAAATGCCCCTCCTCCGGCCACAACTCGGGCAAATATGACCCTCTGATCTTCAAGTACAGGAATAACATAGAGCCCGTTACTCATCACATATTCATTGAGACTTACGACAGTATTCACCTGAGCAGCCATCTCTGTCGAGGTAAGCCTAAAAGATGTTTTGGTAAATATGCAGAAAAGTGGGACACAGTTAATAGGCACATTTTATTTTAAAAACACTTTGCATCAGTTAGATAACAATGAGAAACAACTATGTACTTCAGTAACCGAATATGTGTCCTGCCGACAGAAGTGGCGACATCTTGTGACGAATTCTTGAATTCAAAACCGAATTACAACGGTAGCTTTGTTTGAAATTCCACGTACACAGATGTTATTTGTGGCGCGGCGCGTATGGCGTGGCGTCAGACATGCACTCGAAGCTGGGTTATGAAATTCAACCACGCAGACGCAAGCCTAATAATACTATTCAATTGTTTTTTTAGGCTAGTTTTTTTTTGAAGTGAAAACTTTTTAGCACCATTGTCATTTGAAACTCGTTGAAACGGAAACGAGCAACACTAAAAAGAAACAAAGACATACATCTACAGGATTTAGCCTGCTCAATAAAATATTTATTTTATTCACGGGTACTCGGTTCCAATATACATAATACTATAAATCCACGGTCCTTTTGACCAAGTCCCCTTTTGTGTAGTGGTATAAAGCGCCTGACAAACCTTTGCAGACATTCAGCCGACCAGGGATCAAATCCCACGAAATCAAAAAAAAAATTATATTTTAATAAAATAAATATCCAATCTTCAAACTACTCCAAAATTAACAGGCAAAAGAAAACACAAAAGAAAGCGACATCTAGCGACTCCAAACTAATATGATGACCAAATGTATAGAAAAAAGTGCAATGGAATTCACATTGATAAAAAAAAAGATTTTCGTAGTCTCTCCACTCTCGTCTCGTCTGTATTCTGAAGGTTTCACTTCTACCACCTGTGAATTGCACACTCTGATTTTATTTTTCATATATTAAACCTATTTTAGTTTTTAGGTTCATTTTTTGATATTATTTTTTAAGAGATAGTTTTCGTATATTTCACGTGAGCACTTAGGCCAGTGGTTCTCAACGTGGGCGATAACGCCCCCTTTTGGGCGTTTGAGACCTTCAGGGGGGCGGTAGAGGACCCAGAGAAAAATGGGGGGCGTTGAGATGGCCCAGGGGGGCATTAGTAGGTAAAAAATATGGTCTAAAAAGGTAAATAAAAAACGCTAATCACGTAAAATAATACGTATAATCCATACTAATATTATAAATGCGAAACTGCTCGAGTTTGTTTATGACCTTTTCAGGCATTAACCAATAAAAAGACTTTAAAAATTCATTCACCAATAGAAAGCTAAATTATATGCGCAGACTATATGTTGTATATGATGGTAAGCTCTGGCATTATGAAATTATAAATATTAATATATTATATTTGTTATACGTTTTCTGTCGCTAACAAAAGCGAGTTAATTGCAAATGTCAGAAAAAATCATTCCCATAGAAACGATGTTGATATATTTGTGGGCTCTAAGCTGGTAGGTACTCAGCCCCCTGGTCAGCTACTGCCCCAGAAAATTCAAATATTAGAATATGTTTTGTTTTTTTTTGGACAAGCTGGAGTAAATGTCAGAAAAGAGTTCCTACATTAAAAATATAATTCGTAACGATTATAAAGACTGAATAATAAATAGTGTAATTTTGTATTATATTAACAAACTTCCAAATATTTAATTAAAAATAAACATCCGAAATGTTTGTAAGCGCATAAATTCCGAACGAATGAACAAAATTGGATAATTCTTTTTTTCTTTGTGAAATTTAGGTGGCAGGCTAGATGTTTGAAAACTGAATGTAAGGGAATGAATGTATGAAATGCGGGAGGGTGTGGGGTGGGGAGGAGGGGGGATAATTGATAAGTTCAACCGCTACAGTAATTTCCCGTAATACCATGCGAGCGAAGCCGCGGGGAAAAGCTAGTAACATAATAAATCAAAGTAAACCTTAATATTGGTTAATTTTTGTTATTGTGTGTATTGTTATCATTTTTATCACGTGTGCGAAAATTTACGTATTTTGATAGTTCGGGAAGTGGATGAAAATTGAACTGAAAGATTCAAATTCAAATTCAAAACCATTTATTGCACAAAAAAAAAAACACAAGTACAAAAGGTGTAGCTTATAGATACATTCTATTTCTTCCAGCTAACAATTACATTCAGATCTAGTTGAATTGGATAATATGAAATTTTTTATTTTTTTATTGGAATTAAAAATTTAAAACTTAACTTAAGTTGTAACTTAACTAAAATTACAACTTTCTCATTAGATAAGTTATAAATTCAGTGTCTTTTCAATGTTAATAAATTAAGTATGCGTTTTAGTTGTTCTCATTGAAACCATCTTCTTCCCAGAAATAGGATAGGAGGCATTTTCTATCTTACAATCACGTAATATTACAGTGTAATTACATATAATCGCGGCAATAGCTGTTCGCGACAGATAGTATGTAAGCTATATAGCTATTTCAGATTCACAACGACAGATGGTATAGCAAAAGCATTGGGGGGCGCTAGAAAAAAAAATATTCTCACAGGGGGCGGTGGGCAAAAAAAGATTGAGAATCTATGACTTAGGCCATAGGCCCATTGTGCTGTCTCCTATTTTACCTCATCCCTTTATCAATAACCCGGTCCCTTTTATGAAGTTCACCAGGGTTTTCATTGAATATGTTGCTATGTCTTCTTGCTCCACAATGTGTCTGATGTTAAGGGAAATACTTGACTTATTTAACCAGTGATTCCTGGCATTATTTGGAGTAAAAAATGCAATTGAAATTTTGGTCTCAGGTTACATTTTTGATGTGTTTTTTTTTTTAACTAAAAACATGAAAAATCAGTAGGTATTGGACAGTTAGGGTCGGGGTGAGGGGATTGGGCGGTTACTCGGCTGAGTGACCAGTGACGACATGTGGAAGGTTTTTTTTTTTTTCCTTTTTTGAAAAAAAACTTTAAAAAGTCACCGGAGATGAAAATTTAATTAACATTTTACTCCAAACAATGTCAGGAGTCACTGGTTAAAGTAAGACAAGTGATCCCTGAATATACATGTAAATGTAATAGAAAAGCTTAGATCAATAAATTAATAAATAAGGGAGATATATTTAACATTTCAGATATCCCCGATAGTGAATTTGTCAGACACTATGCAACATATTTCACGATACAGCAGCACTACATTTACGACCCCTGCACTCTGTACATATGCAAGGCTGATGCAGATGAGACCAAAATTCTAGAGGTATGAATAGATAATCCTTGCCTATCAGCTTCCAGACGCAGGCCTTACCAACTCTTAATTTCTTTATTTATAATTTATAAATTAAAATAATTTTTTTATGATGATTTATCTACAAGCTTCATTTATTTATTTTTGCCCTGATCAATGTCAGGAAAGATACCGTCTAATACTACTATATCACTGATTCTAACTCACTAACTTGTCCGTCACATGCTGTGTCCGCGGGGGTAGGCAGAGAGGATAGACTGAGACATATCTCTGTCTTGGCACACACTCTTCCGTTATTGTGACGATTATTATAACCTGACTCAAGTATTTGAATTCACTTGACCGTGCCATGTCTTCCTCGGATGTCCCTGACTTCTTCTGCCATTCACTTTCACAATGTGATATAATCTCCTTACATTCGTTTCTTCATTGATCTGCTCTCTACACCCAAACCATCTTAGTATCGCTTTCTTAATCTTACTTACGCTTACATCAGCCTTGCATTCTTTTCAAATCTGCACATTTTTCACACAATCATACATGGTTTTACCACACATACAATACATACAAGTATCTCACGTCTACAGCATTCAGCCTATTTTCATCCTTCCTCTGTTAGTTCCATGCCTTACTGCCATGCATCAGGGTTGGTGTCAGCACTCCATTGTGGACTGCTAGCTTCTCATTTAGAGACCACTCGAGAGGCCCTTGTTTAGTGTCATATATTTATATAAACGACCCCTATCATCAAGGAATATTATAATAATAAATTAAACCCTTTTTTTCCTTAAATTAGGCATATGTCCGAGAGAGAGTGAGAATAAGAACATCAGAGCTGTGCTACGTGAAGAGACACGAATGCTATTTAAATGATGAAACTCCAATACTAAACTACTTCAAAGAGAAGAAATCCTTGAAACGTATATCTATGGATGAATGCCATCTGTGCCTCTTGGGTAAGAAATCATTGAAACGTATATCTATGGATGAATGTCATCTGTGCCTCTTGGGTAAAAAATCTTTAAAACGTATACATATCTATGGATGAATGCCATCTGTGCCTCTTGGGTAAGAAATCTTTAAAATGTATATCTATGGATGAATACCATATGTGCCTCTCAGGTAAGAAATTCTTGAAACCTCTATCTATGGATGAATGCCGTCTGTTACTCTTGGGTAAGGAATCCTTGAAATATATGTCAATAGGTGAATGCTATTTGTGCCTATGTGTACCTGTGGTAAGTTCTTCCCAAGAATAAATTAAATTTACTGATTACATTTCTAATAAAGTAAAGTTAGTTGTTAGTCCAATCTTCAGCGCCTCCGAATAAATTGACCCTAGATTGAGAATTTTTAATGAATTTGTGTAAAACATAATTTGCATAAAAATTTACAATCCCAGATCATGGCTTATTCTTATTAAAATCTATTGTTGTATGTATATTATGGTATAGACTTGTTGGTTTAATATTTGATTTAAACTCCTGTGAGCGTTCATAAGTTTCCATATTATTATTTGGAGGTATGATATTAATTAAATCAAATGGCCGAATCAAAAACCAAACACTTGGAAATATCCATCGCTTGAGTAGTTACCTGTTTTGTCTGTTGTTTTATTTTTAATATTAGAAATTTTTTATCAATTTCATCAGTAGTAAGGAAAATTTGAGCTCACTTCGGGAACACAAATTCCAACAACACACTTCTATCCGTGTATCTCATCAGGGTATAATATAATAATGTACAAATTAAAATAAAAAATCACCAAAGTGAGTTCATATAATAATGTAGGTATTTGTAAACATGTACATACTTTTCATCTTTTTCTTAGCTGAACAACCATCGTCTGACTCGCCGTTGTTCAAAAAATTGAGGACATCCAGAATTCCGCAAGTTCCAAAGGGAAAGAAAAATGTATTCCGCAAGATGTTAGATGCTAATGTTGATTTGGAATCTTTGAAGATTCTCACAGATGGATCGAGAAAATGTTATAAAGAGTGAGTATTGATTTATCACTCACAAAATCAAAATTCTGTTTTCAAAATAAGCATAATTTATGTAATTATTTCTGAGAAATAAACCGTTTTTTTTTTAAAGAAATTTTTTTACCGATTTTTGTTCAAATGAACCCTCTGTTTTACTAAACTCAATACCTCGGCCATGTTCCTGGTTTAATTAAAGTTTCAAATAATTTTAAACATAATAACATCAAATTTAATACATATACAACCTTGATCAAAAAGTTTAAGGACCGGCCACCGTGTGGCACTGTCAGTCACCCGATTGGAATTCTTTTTTTTTTGTTAGGTTACTACATCTGCCATTGACACTTCCCTCCAAATTTCAGCGTCGTAGCATGACGTTTGCAAAAATTACGCTGTACTGAGTACATCTATCTTTGTGCATGTTTTCGATTTTTTACAAGTTTGAAAATGGCATCAATTTTGCACCACGATAACGCACCATCGCACAATGCAATCCTATCCATGAGTTTTTGACAAAAAAACACCATGAATACTAACAAGCAGCCTTCAAATTTACCCTGTCTGGCTCCCTGCAACTTTTTCCTGTTCAAACAACTTAAAAAACCGTTTTGCGGGAGGATGTCATAAAAATATCGAAAGCGGCCGTGATGAACGTACTGAAAATTGAGGACCAGCGGTGTTTCAAGGATTGGATCAAGCGCTGGCATAAGTGCGTTGCAGTCGATGGGGAGTGCTTTGAAAGGGACCATATAGATTTTGATGAATAAACTTGCATATTTGATTTTATGAATAAAGTCCTAAAACTTTTTGATCAAGGTGATAAATCACTGCCTGTGAAAAATCATTTGCATACGGGTAGTACCTATTTACCTTTTCAATCATAAAAATCAAGTTGAATTTTAAAATAAGTTGTAAGGACCAATTGTCCCTTTTTCCAACTCAATGAACTGCACAATGTTCCTTTTTTTTAACAGTTGTTTAATTTTCACATCTTACGTGTCATATTATGTACGCAAAATGGCATTATATTATTTAATTCCTTACTGAATTGTTTAGTGGCATTTTATATAATTCCTATAATTTGATTATTTTGTGCTTTGTTTTCAGTAAACATAACCATGAAGCAGGAAAACTTGTGTTGGACACTTCCAGTTTAATTGACGTCGCCAAATTAAGTCATCTTAAGCATCTCTCGTTGACGGTTTTACCAGAACTTCCTAAAGAATTCTTCACGCAGGTAAACATACTGTGTATATTTATGTGCTATAATTGGAACATTACTTGAAATGGTTTTAGCCGTGTTTGGTTACCAGATCTGAATAGCCAGGTACTTCCCCACATTCCTTCCTTTCCATAACAGTGTTTTCTTGTTACTGCTCTTTTTGTGCAGACCCATTTAGTTTAGGCGCCATATTACCATACATACATTCACGGTAAAAATCATTTTAAAATCTCAGCCACAGATGGCAGTACAAGGCCTGGGATTATGGGCGGTACTGCGATCTTTTTCGTACAAATGGTAGAGTCAAAACAAATCGGTCGTTACATTGAAACTGACAGTATTTGAAAAAGTTTTATATCTGCATTTTGTTTTATTTTTTTTGCTCAAAACTTACGAAAAAATTGATTAAAATTCATAAACTGTGTTGACTATAGGTTGAAATATCTTATTACATATAAATTTTTTGACTTTCAATGTATAGGTATATTATTTTCACTGCAGTCAAATTAATCTCAGAACTCACTTTTCACACATTGCTGTTTTTCCGCGTAATGGCTCATTTGGGGATGCCATAGTTTCACTGGCTCCAGATATTAAATATGATCCAGTTAGTTATCATTTTTTATTTCTTTCTGTATATACAATAAAAATATTGTTGCATTAAAAAAAAAATTATTTCAAGGTTTTTACACATTGCCAACATCTGGAATACATTGGAATGTATATCGATTTTGGTTTCCAATATCCGGAGTGCTTAACGGAACTTCTTCATCTTTGCAAAAATATCAAGGTTTTAAGGTAATTGAATGCTGATCGTTATTTTACGATTAGTTATTTATTGTTAGTTGTTTACAAGAAAGGAACAGAGTTTGATCGCATCTCTCAAGAAAGAAAGTTCTTATTCAATGCAAAGTTCGAATTGTACACTTAATGCAGTTATTTTCTGTTGCGCTTTAGATTTTTTTTTTTGAAATCCTCACCTGTCACTTTTTAAAAAGCAGAAAGCATCTTACATGATAATTATTAATGTGTTTTTTTTTATATAATGCAGAAAGCATCTTAAGATGAAGCTATATGTGAAATCCTATTTAGATTCATCTTTAGAATCAGTTTACATTATGAACATCAATAAATATGCTACAGATAAATTGAAGCTTTTACTAGCTTTTCTATGTATTGGAATTACAATAAAATTACTATTTACATAACAAAAAATATAAGCGTAGACCACTAAAAAAATGTTTTTTCATGAATCAACTATGAAGTAATATAAGAAACATTTTTTTTTTTAAATACCCCTTTATGGCTAAGACTATTTTTGAGGTTTTGTATGTTCAAACTTTTTTTCATTCTTATAAAATTATGCACAAAATAAATAAAAACCACTTTTTCGGTTACTTGCCTCGTGCAAATACGAAGCGTGATTTTAAATTTTGTTGGCATGAGAATCGAAATATTTCTAGCGTTTATATTCCTCTTAAATGATAATTATTAATGTGTTTTTTTATTATAAAACGCAGAAAGCATCTGACACGATAATTATTAATGTGTTATTTGTGCGTTAACATTAATTATTAATGCACAAATGATTTTTTTCTAGAATGCAGTGTGAAATAAGGCAAATTGACATATTGCTAGCAAATTTAGTACCCTGCAAGAGCCTAGAAGTGATTGAAATAATAGATAAATTAACTGTGACACAGAAGAAACAAAGGATTACACTGTTGCACCTGCTGAAGTTGACCAAGAGCTGTAACAAACTGCGCTTCCTGAAAATCGAACAACGCGATTTGAACCAAAAAGACATAGAGCAATATAAACGGTTTGAAAGTATTTTACGTTCAAAAGATGAATATATTTATGTGAACTTGACTGATTTAAATAAATACCTATTTTTTAAATTGAACGCTTATAGTTTTGACATTACTGTTATGTAAATAATAATCTATATTTTATTTACACTATTATTTCAAATAGGATAAGACTGTACCTGTCCATGATTTCACTTGTTGCTGTGTTATGTTATAAGTCTCATACATATGTCCAATTTAATATTTTAAATTAAATGTTTTTATTTCATTGCCAAACTGTTTGTTTCTTAATATTTTTGTCATTCCCATGGTATGGCTATGGTAATATACTCCCTATTTTCCTATATTTTTATATACCTACTATCATATTGCCCATATTAGAAGATCACAATAAAACTTGCTTATAGTCAAGAAAAGGGACCTAGTTTTCATAACCCTTTGCAATTGGCTTCATACAAGCGTAACTTTGTCTAAAAAAATCCTGGCAGAAAATAAATCTGTTTTTGGGAACGTAACCGGTGTCAATCGAGCTGGTTAAGTAGGGTCCCTTCACGCACATATATTTCAATCGATTAATTGCCAGCCTTGTGGGATCTCTTTCTCTCTCCGATGGCGCTACAGCCCATATCGAGCCTTGTCCTCCCGCAACATTCGCCTCCAACTCCTCCTGTCCTCAGCGGCTGACTTCCAGTTTGTTACCTAGAGAAGCTGTGCTGCATCCCCTCTTACCTCGTCTTCCCACCTCAGTCTGCGTCTTCTCACTTTTCTCCTTCCTGGGTGTCCAGTCATAATTCTTTTTGGGATGCGTATGTCCAGGATTCTCTGTACATGTCCAGCCCATCTCAACCTGAGGAGTCTCATACGGGGTGAGATGGCTTATGGAATCATAGCTTATGAATTGGAGTGTGGCTAGTGTGGCCCATCGCAGAATTTTTTTGCCGGTTGCAAAGGGATAAAGGCCTTGAAGTAAATAAGAAATGATAAAAGCAATATTTACACACATGTAGTTTTCTAGCACCCAGTGTTGCCAACTCAGCTTGCATTTACATAAGCAAATACTCTAGCCCACCTCCAGTTAAATATTGGCAATATTTACTTGTATTGACTGGCAATGTTGGTTGCTAGAGGCTCCAGTGTGCATTTGGCATTCCTTTCAGACAATGGCAGCAAATAATTGAATTTATATGGTGCTTGCTGGCGGTGGTAGACTTTTAACCGTCAAACCATCTACAGAAGAGTAGGCTTCTACAACATATTCGCGCTTTAGGCTCTATGAATATGATGAAAGGAAGAAGGGAAGCCATCCTATGAAGTGCTGTAATTGTGTCGACAATCCCAGAGGCCATACTTCGGCCAGCCAGAGTGCCCTACGCCCATGGATGGAGGTGTTTATTGAAGCCGTTCGCCAATTTTCATGTTTATAGGATATGACCAGCAAATGTCGACAAAAAGGATGCAGCTTGGAAAACCATAATTGAGATAAAATTGCCGGAAATAAGAAAGTTAAAAAAAATTTTTAAAAGTTTTTTAATTTTTTTAAAACAATTTTTTTTTTAAGCTTAAGTTTTAGATTAGAAGAAATCACTTTTTATAACTTTTGAAGGTTTTTCCTGTCAATTTAATGTATCTTTGAAGAAGAAGATAATACTAATAATCTAAACAAAAATAAACAGGACACAGAAAAATAAAAAGATAAATAAAAAAGATAAATCGGAAATAAAAAGATTCTGTTCTTTTTCAAATTTTCGTTTAGATTTTTAGCGTTATCTTTTTCTTCAATGATAAAAAATTTTAAAGTTTAGTTCCTTATCCAAATATCTTGGTTTTGCATCCTTCTTTCTATAAATGTACATTAGCTAACATTTCTTCACTGCATATGTGCAAAAAAAACATCCTCATTAGAATCAGTACTTGACATCACAGAAATCACTCTGTTCACTTCGAGACGGAGCGTCAATGGACGGAGTTTTCAATGGAAGGGCAAAACTATTTCTCATTTTTCGTTGATCTCGCTCCATTCACCTCGCTCATGCGTGGGCAGTGGAAGGCAAACACCTATCTTCTTAGCGATTGTTTTTTGGTGGAAGGTCAAAGCTATTTCACTCATCTCCAACTCTGCTCAGCTCAACTCTTTTCCGCTTGCAGTGGAAGGCGTGCTTAAGAGAGACAGATCGCATGCTAAACGGACTAGAACCAAAAGGTCGGAGGTGATATTGGTTTCCATTCAAATCTACTAGTGGAAGGTATTTCTAGTGTGAATTTGATATAATCAAAATAAACACAAATTACTTTTGGGGGTCAACACTATAGATAAATACACCGTGCATTTATATCTTTGGCCAGTATTGCTAACTCAGCTCTTTTAAATCGAGGTCTTAGCTTTTAAGTAGGTTAAGGTTAGCTTCTTGGCTCCTTTTTTTTCAGATTCATTTTAGCTCTTTTTCATACAGTCATAAACGTAAAAGTTATTTCTCTGAAGAAGAGATGAGAAGATATTATATTAGAAGTCCTTTTGGACAGCCACAATGGCAGTCCTGGATTTGTCAATAGGCGCTCGCTCGCGGCGCTCGCTCGTCTTGGTAAGCCGCAAAGTTTGTGTGCTATTATAAACAAAAAAAGTCACTGTGGACAGATAGAGTTTTCTATCACTTTAGACACCCAGTGGTTCCGTACGAGACCGCGGATTTGCGTCGATCAATGCCCAACGGCCCCGTACTGGACTGATGAATATGGTGCGAAAATTTCACAAAAAATGCTTGGGCAGTGACCACCTTTATTTGGTTATTAGTCCTATTTTGGAACACTATTTTGGAAAATCTAAATAAAGTGAGTGCTCAGACTCATAGCTCATATGTTGATATACTGAAGGTATCCAATCTTTATGTATCTCTTCTCTTTATTATAGCAGAGCGAGAAAACTTTGATTATTTCGAAGAAAATGCAATTGAAATGAGCTCACTTAAGTAAAATCAGGGCAACAAGAGGAACCTTAGGATAACAAACTTTGTAGACGAAACATCAAATGTGGAAATTGAAACAACGTCCAGAAGTTATTTCAGAGCAAACACCTTTTTGGTCATCCTGGATAGACTGAGAGCTGAATTAGGAAGAAGGCATAATGCGTATTTAAACTTCAAAGAAAATTTTTAATTTTTAACAAGAATGGGAGAATTTTCAACACAAAGAATCTCAGAAAAAGCTCAGTCTCCTGTGCAACATTTAAAAAATATATATTTCGTGATAATATATTACAAAATCATAACATAATATTTATAATACATTATTCCCAATGAGTTTAATAAAACTCATTTCTCATGTTATTACAACGATTTAGGAGACGATTTAGTTCAGGAATGTGTACACTTTCACAGTCACATTTCCTCTAATAAGACGGCAGAGAAACCTGAATCTTTTAAGTTTTTGAGGAAACCATCTCTATACAACGTTTATCTGAACTTGAATATAGCTCTCCGCATCGCACTTTGCACTCCGGCCACAAATCGTTATATAGAAGGGATTTAGTCCTAATTAAAGCGAGTGAAGAATTACCGAAGGTCTTCTTTGTTGCAAGAAAAACTTAACTCTTTGGCTCTTCTATGCATAGAAGCAGATTTAATAAATATTATAAACTATGAACTAATAAACTGTTATACTCGTAGATTATTTTGTCAATAAAAAATCCCGTGAAAAATTGCAGTTCTTGTTTCATGTTACACTTTTACTTTTTGGACTTATTTCATTTTTGAACACCTACTTAATCAATATTTGAATATTTATTTTGAAAATTGTGTGTCATCTAATAAAAGCCAACAAGTGAGTATTATGATAGGAGCAACTCCTAAGAAAGAGGAAGGGGCGGCGCAAATGAAGTGGCCTATACTTATGAAAAGTATAAATCCGGCCCTGCACAATGGGCATGCTCAAATAGTGCTCTAAAAAAAGTTAGATTTATTATATATTTTTTCAACATGCACGGCACAACATGTCAACATAATAAAATTAACATATAAATAGTAACAGTAATGTAACAGCATAAATGTAAAGTAAAGGTTAAAAGTAAGGAGTCAAAGTAGTAAGTGAAAAGTAAGAAGTATAGGTATGTATAACATAAATATTATAATAATAATGTTACATTTATATAGCGCAGTTAGTGTTATTTCACTTCAAGTGCTCTTCAAAGTAAGAAGTATAAGTTTAAAATATTAAGTAAAAATTAAAAGGTAAAAAATAAAATAGTAATTAGTAAAATGTATAAACTATGATAGCTATCTTAAAAGAATAAAAAGTACAAAAGTTTCAAATATAAAAAGTAAGAAATGCTCTTAGGAGGGAGCCAAAAAAAAAGATATTATGGGTGATGGCGGGATGAAAAAATTATCTCGAACAGTGCAAATTTAAAATAAATATGCTGAGCGACGGTTATAATATTTATTAATTAGGCAAAATATAAAGGATAACTTTATTCAATTTTTAATTAGAACAACTCTCTTTTTAAACTTTTGAAGGTTATGTCCATCATTGTAATGTATCATTTGAAGAAGAAGATAACACTAATAATTTAAAACGAGGTTCTGGGTTGAGTCCCAGTTGCGACCATTATCTTTTTAATTTTCTGTGTCTTGTTCTCTTTCATATTTTCGTTTAGATAGTGTTATCTTCTTCAAATGATTTTTTTTTAATAATATTATGTAGCCTAAAAAATAAACCATGGCGACATTTCTAAATTAGTTCTTACTTTTATGTACGTTGGCAAACTTTGAACGGCAAATGAATGATTTATGACAACAAGTGTATGGCAACACTAGACATTTGACCGATTGTAGTGTAACCTGACCTGACTGACGTGGATAAAAATTAATTCATTGAAATACATGTTGAAATGGATAAATCGTTGCCTTCTAATTAATTGACATGTATAAGGAGTAACGGCGTTTTAGATTATCTAATATAATATTTTGTACTGACAAAAAGAAGTGTGTTCGGGCTCATCTGTCAGTTTTTTCTAACGGTGCGTAACCTTCTTATTAATCAAATTATTGTCCAATAATCATGATAAATATTGTGATAGTGTTATCCGAAGTGCCGGAATACTCTCGTGCAATTTATTTCTGTTGAATGTTTACATCATTCTTGGCGTGCTTGAGTTCCATAGTTAAACTGTCAGAGGAGTAGGCGAACAGTAGGTACTTATCGAATTACTTTGACAGCGGACAGTGATATTGTGCAGATCGACGATGATTTTACAATTGATGTTTCTTATTCTAGATAAGTAAAGATGATGCAAGACGCGGAGCTGTCCCCGCCCAGGAAAAATATCGTTTCCCAGGCATGGACTAGGTTATCACAGGTAAGGTTTGCCGTCTTGTGTTCTGTGTACTTCAGTCTTGTTTACTCGTGACATCACTTCATGACTTGCCACTAGTTCCCTTGACATCGATGGCCAATTCAACTCCGCAAAAGTCTTTATTTTATCGTACTTTATAAATGAAAATGCATTTGCACAGTATGATTGCAACACCCATATTTGAAAATACCCTTCAATATCGCGTGATTTTTCAGTTATTTTCATATCTGATGTTATGATTTATAACGAAGATACTCGTCTTATTTCCAGAATTTGAATATAGTCATTTATTGATATTCATTTTCGTGTATTAGATTGTTTATCTATATCGGTAAATTTTTGTATTCTTTAATAGCAAATAAAGATAACAATATTTAACTCAATAAACATTTATTTATAATCTTCAAACCAAGCTTAGGAATTTAAACCATAAAAACTGAAATTTAAGTAATATTAAATAGATTTGTGGTGGCAATTGTGGGATTGAACCTTGATCAACAAAGTGGGAAGCAACCACTTACTCAATCCCCAGCTATCAAATTGAAAACATTTTTTTTACATAAATTAATGTAGCGGTCACAAAATATTACATGAAAAATTGAGAAAGACTTGAGGTAAGTTCCGAAGGTAACCTATCCTTAAGTCAGTTGTATAGAATTGCTCTGCCAAAGAGGGAGCAAATTTCAAATTGTTGAAATTTGTTTCATTGAATAAGAATTTAAAAGAAGTAAAAAAAAAAAAAAAGTTCCGGTGGTGATGTTTTGTCTGCTATCTTTTCAAAGATTAAATGAATGGTTTGTTCCCCCCCTTGTATTTAACATTCCAATAAAATTTATGTATGGCATGCAAAAAGTCATGTAAACTGTGAGATTTCACAAATTGTCACTGTGGCAATGTTGGTTTTTTTCTGGCAGAATAAATTATTGCTGTTAAAATTGCGCCATCGTTCGATTACTACTGTTATACTGTGAAGATGCATATATTCGCAGGAAAGCAATACTGCTGTAACCGCCACTACTTAGGAAAGTACTTTTTATACACCATCAATCAATCTATCTGTGTCCTGTGACTACAACGATAAATAAGAACTGTATGACGTTGGAAAAACTAGCCGTTTTGTCAATAATACGTTTTTTAACTGATATACACACCTCAAAGTCAACAATTGAACAATTTGGTTTTTGGCTGTTGCAGCAGTATTGCTTTCTTGCAATGATATGTCTGTATAAGTTGTACCGATCTCGTAAACAATAAAGATTATATAGTTTACCAACAGATGTTACCAGTTCGATGATGAAAAGCATAACCATCAGTAGCAATTCCCAATATTTAAAAATTACTAAGTTATATTCATTCAGTGGGTATCAAGAGTATTGCAACAAAAATATTTCACTCTTTAGCTAAATTCAAATCCCTTGAAAAAAATGAGAAGATGTATCTTGATACAAATAAGAATAATAATAATATCTATCTATAATCAGATTATTCTATTCCATCATTGAGAGAGTTCAATTCGTATTTGACTTTATCTTGCACATTTAGTTTCCACCACAAAACATAGATGTCAGTTACTTCTATGTTTTGTAGTTTGCACACAGTTCTATTGTTATTATGATGTGTTAAAATGTCAGTTGTTTATAATTGATTGATTTGCCCTCCCATGATGAGAGCAGATTTACCAGGGGTACCTGGATAGTTGGACACCACACACAAAGGGAAGATGGCTTGCCTCGATCATCTTAATGGGGGCGTTCATAACCAGAATTGTCACTCAGCAAGTGAGTTCAACCACCAATATGGAACAGTTCACTTCCTCAGAAATGGGATTTGTATTTTGATAATCGGATAATTGATTTGTTTTCTTCAAATTCTGTAGTGTAGATGTTGATTATTTCAGTAGTTTGTTTGCATGCACCGTACTGTTTTCAACATTTGTGTATTACAGAAACAGTAATGAATGTCTAAAACAACAGGAGACTTTCCTTTCACATGTCAATATTAAAATTTTATTATATTAGTACCAAATGGCCGGCGGATCCAGCGAGCACATGGCATCCCCATTTTGGGAAATGTTGTGAGGTTGAAGGATCTAGGAAAGGAAGGTTGGAAAATATGCTAAAGTATAGCTGAAGCTATTTTAAGCAAAGTTTCAATTCAATAGTGGTTTCTCAATGTGAGGGCAAATGAGAGTATCTTTTTCTCTGAGGAAGGATAAAACAACATTGAAACCTTGCAGTGGTAATAAATAAATTATTAGCAAGCAGACGTAGAAGGTTTGACTGCTAATAGTGATCTTTTACCAACTTACTAAATGAAAATATGAATGCTTGGTATAATTTGCGAAAAGTGAAAATATTGAGATTCTTCATAGATTAAATAATCAATGAAATATTTATTGTTTAAATTTGACCTGAATTTATTGTTTAAATTTTACCTGATCAATTTAAAACCAGTACAGATCGTTTTACCCCGTCAATTATGTTATGGAGAGAATACAAATCTTATTTTCGAGGCGAGAACTAAATCTAAGCTACGAAGAAACCTTTGTGTGTGAGTATGCCAGCCAATGCAATGGACGTAAATCATCTTTGCCACGATTTCTAAGGATATAAGCAGTTTATTAATACCCTAAATTAAATTACACAATAAATCGAGTGCCGGTAACGCATAAATAGCTCCAAAGTTATGTCTTGTTTAAAACTACGTATAACTAAATAATTTTAAGCACATGTACCATTTTACTTAACAATCATAATTGACCAAAGCTTTCTATCGCTTGTCGCTTATCGCTTTTAATGTGTCAAAATTGTTTCAGAAATCTACCTGATTTATTTTTTCAATTCCATAGAAACTTGCATATCTATTTATTTATTTCTGATTTGGTAAGTCGAATGATCTTCCCGTGTTTTAAATTCCTTTTGAAGTAAGAACATTTTTTATTGATATTTTTTCATTGCAAAAATAAAATACATTTTTTTTATTTGTGTAAACACTGGTAGCTATTTTGCGTAACTAGCACTTAGGATAAGAGTGATACATTTTGACACAAAGGGTGTGCCTCTATAAACTAGGCAGAGTGCCAGAATTACAAAGATTCACGGTGAAGTACCTTTGTTAGCTACGCAGCCAATTACCTAATGAGAGAATTTTGAACTGTTTTTAGTCATACACTGTGTTTTTGGACTCGCTGACGCCTCACACGCGGGGCCGGTGGGTGTTTGCAGCCCTCTTGCTATTAGCCTTTGTGGGCCGCATCCTCTATGCGCAGGTACGCATCCTTGTCCTACGTCACCATTGCATGGGTTGCGGCATACTCATCACCCTCTGTACCGTCTCTCTTACATATTATATCCTTTACCATGTCCATGTCCTTCGCATCAGAGTTTGTGATCCAGAAGAATCGTTTTTTTTATTCAATTCATGTATTTCTCACATTCAGAGAAATTTGCATAGAATATTTGAGAGATTTGAAAATGAAAATTCTCAATCACATGCAGTTTACACAATAAAATTTACAACATAATTTTGTACTTTCATGTTATATGGACACATCATTTAAGAGCATCCTGTGTGGCAGTATTCCTTTTTCTTGCAAACACACAGCAGCTTTTTTTCAGTAAACGGCAAGAGAAACAGTAAAAAAAAAATAATAATAATTAGATTTCTTTTTTATTATTTTATAATAAAATTAATTTTTTATTTTAAAAGATGTGTTCTATTACATGAAAGTACCCAATAATTTTTATAATAATTTGAAATTAAATTATCAGGAATTTGGAGCACTGGTATTGAACCTTCTGACACAGACTAAAACAAACATAATTTTATGTAAACAAAAAAAAACTGCAATACATCAGAATACGTAACCATTTATCTATGGCGGAAGGTGATAGCAGTGTTTCCAACTCAGCGCCAGATTTGCTCCAGATTATTTTGCAATAAGAAAATTTCAAATTTTGAATGCTAGTCATTATGGTTTTTAAATGTACCAATTTGAAATGGAAAGAGTTTCATTGTGTAAACTACCTGAAATCATTCAATTTTTTTGTGCAAGAAGTATGTATGAATAATTCGTGGGTCGGGGTGTGAAAGATTGTTCATTTCATGTTTTAATTACTATCAGAAAAATATTTTTTAATAAATTTTTTGTAAAAAAGACTATATTTTTCTATGCACACAGAGGGGTATTTGTATTAAAAATATATATAATTTTTTAGTATTCCTGAATCGGTTGTGAGGTAAGAAAGCATTGAAAGAGCTACAACTTGAATTTCTGACTTATGCCTTCACACCCTGACCCACAAATTGTGAGAGAGATTAATTATATTTAAAAAATATTTCATTTTACGCATTTTTCATTACAGCTTTGTCATAAAAAATAATACACATTATATAATTTATGTTCAACTGCATATTTGAAATAAAATATACTTAATGTATGTTTTGTTTGAAAAGAAATTGGCAGTGAGAAAACTGTGTACGGATAAAGAAGTTGCCAAATCTAATACAAAAACTAATGGGCATTTTTCCTCCACAGGGATGGTACATTATCACATACGCCTTGGGCATTTATCACTTGAATCTTTTCATTGCATTCCTCACACCAAAGATCGATCCAGCGATGGATTTTGATGGTAAGTAATAACGTAAAAAAAAAACTTATATTAAGTGTGTTTTATGAACCAATCATTGAATTCCACAGGTGTACTGCAGAAACTGAACAACATAATTATTTTTTTTATATACATAACACAAGAGAATACTTCAAAAATATTTGATTAATTGCCAAATTCCTGTAAAGATTCAATTAATATAATATTTTTTATTATCTCTTCTCGCATACTGACTTAAATTGAAACCAGAAAAATCAAAAGTTTATTTGAACTGCCAATCTTTATTTTACATCCCACATTTTAGATCAAATCATCAACATAATACGTTTTCTAACTCAATATGAATTAGAGTCAACTTGATTTTTAAGCCACACGGTTTTGCTAACACAAGTATGTACTGTAGTAGCATAATTAAGTTATTTCAATAATTAAAATATTGGCTTCATTAAGTTACTTACAATGTACCCTTAAATACATGACATACATGTCACATAATACAACAACATCCCTGAACTCTGGAATAATCCAGTAGAAATTTTTTAAATTCTGTTTTTCACAAACATTCTCAGGTTACGAAAAACCTAATAATATTGAATTCCTCCTACTATGTACCATCATAAGCGGAAAATTTTGCTTGTGCAATGATGGAGGACTTAGCTAGCAGAGGATTGTACCCGCAACACCTGGGTGAGAACCCACAGCTTTGGACCACTCAACCAACTAACCAATTACATATTCAATAATCTTTGTTTCAACTTTAAGCTTCCTGCCGTCATTTAAGGAAAACATTAATGGTAACTTAATCAGTGCGTACTCACAATACTCCACTACTTAACACAATTCAGACATATAGGTGTAAAGAGTCTTTCATTAAGCCCTTCCCATCTTAAAATTTAAATAAAACAAAGTGTGTGTGAGATATCATCGTAATATCATTTGTTTGAAAGGCCTATTATGTTTGGAATATAACATCATTCAAATGTCCGCCGCGGCTTCTCTGGCGTTCCTCTGAAATATCCAATTTTCCATGACTGGCACATAAATCAGGCTGAATTTGACTGATGGCATGGGTTGTATTGGCTTTGAGGGCCGCTGTGGTTTGTGGCTTATTCGCATAGACCTGCGACTTAAGAAAACCCCACAAGAAAAAGTCTAACGGGGTCAAATCACACGATCTCGGCGCCCAGTTAATATCACCTCCACGTAAGATTTTATCATTAAATAATTTTAAACAATGAATTAAATTTTAAACAATTTTATCAATTACATGTGTTGTTGAACACTTGCAAAAGATAAATTACATCCGTCCATGGTGATTTGGCAAAACAGACTGAATAAATGACAGCCAATTTGACAGATTTCATTTCAACAATATGGCCGCTATCAACTGTCAAAGCTCGGAAGTCCCTATTGGAAGACCCTTTACATACACAAAATGTATTTATCATTTATCACTATCTCAAATACATCATGTACTAAATTATAATAATTCAGCAGATATTTCAGAGATATGTCATTGGTACCAATTCTTATAGATAATAATAACCGTTTACCACTCATTTTATCTATGTTATGTTAGTTTCTAAACATAAATCTGTATATATAAATCAAAATATGCTTGCTTGGGGATAGGTATATAATATATGTGAGTTATGAATTGTCTATGTATTGCTACATTAAGCATAGGAAATGTTTGAAACTTTCAAAATACTTTCTTTCCATCCTCGCAAAGGTTTCTGGACTATTACAACCACATGACAATAGATCTGAAAAGTTTTTTTAATCATTACAAAAACTCTTACGAAACTGTCAAGAATGTCACAATTTGAGAAAGACATTTTGCAAACCATCGTTATGGTTTCGAAACTCTTTAAATCAATGAATTTTTTTATTTTTTTTTTAAATTTTTTACAAAACAATTTGCAACCTCACTAGGACAAGTCTGTGTTGAGGTATTTATTTGAAGAACCTAACCTAACCTAACCAAAATCGAATACCTAGAATCTAATCAGAAATTATATTTATTTTAAATAGGCACCTATGTTAGGTACCAAATTTGATTGATTGTTCTTATAATATATAAAAATGAATGTTTGTAATAGAAAATTTGTAAAAGAAATTGCAATAGGTAGTACGCGATATGTTTGATATCTGAATATACCGGGACTGAATATATTGAACGCGGGAGAGGGGAAGGGATCACGGGAGGGGGGGATGGGAGAGGGGGAGGGATCGCGGGAGGGGGATTCGCGGGAGAGGGGAGAGGGAAGGCGAGGAGGGTGGAGGGGGAATGCATGAGGGGAATGGGACATGGGAGAGGGAAAGGAGAGGCGGAAGGGGAATGGGACGAATGGGAAAAGACACGCAATGAGAAATAATTTATTTATTAATGGCATTGCGGCGCATGCCAGGAACTCACTATTAATAAAATAAAATGTATGTAAAATCAACTGTTTGAAAGAACCTTTTTTTATCTATAAAACTGAAGTCATGTTGCAAGTGGTTAAATTCCAAAAAGTTTACTAAAAATTAGGTATATTTCTGATTCATAACCTATAATGTTTTTTGTTGTTTTCCAGCCGAAGACGAAGGTGGCCCTGCGTTGCCCACCCGAGCCACTGAGGAGTTCCGCCCCTTCATCAGAAGACTGCCGGAGTTCAAGTTTTGGCTGTCGGTGACCAAGAGCACCATCATCGCCATCATCTGCACCTTCTTCGACTGCTTCAACATCCCCGTCTTCTGGCCCATCCTGGTCATGTACTTCATCACGCTGTTCTGCATCACCATGAAGCGGCAAATCAAAGTGAGTCCGCATATATTCAAATGATCCTAAAGTTATTTTACTTATTGAAACTCTCTTAGTTTTCAAAAGAACCGGAAAAAATCTTCTTAACCCTTAAGTACCGACATGTGGTCTGACAGACACCTCGAGCTTTCGCAAAGTCTAGTTACCTATGTTAGCGTAGTAATATTACTATGTATTTCTCTTTACCCCTCGAGTAGTTGCCCAACAGCGTGCGTGGAGAATGGCAGGGTCGGCGCGTGCGATTTAGGTAAGTTATGGCTGTTAGAAAATCGCGAGTGGTCTGTCAGAAAACACGTCGGTACTTATGTAACTTTTTTGGATACGACTTTTTTCAGATTATATGGGTTTCCTCTTTTATTTTTAGTCAAATGTTACAATGAATCATCCAGGCTCTTCGGGCATGAAACGGGCAACCTCGAAATTGAAAATGACAGTGTTCCTGTCACTAGGAAGAAATATCCTCATTCCAAGGGCCGTGTTTCAATTGCGCTCGTCGATAAAAAGAGTTTTTGGGTCAGATGCGCCGGAAAACGTAAGGGAAGAAAATGAAATGGAGAGTTACCAACCTAAAAAACTCTGTCATATCTATCCCTCAAAACTAAAATGAAAGAATGCTTACAAATGTGACACTTCCACGAAACATGCGTGTCTTCGATGCAGCGAGCCTGTGTGCAAAGACTGTTTGTAATATTTGATAGTTCATACAACTTGATGCCTTGTGGTTTTTCATAAAACTGCTGATTATTTATCTTTTCTTGGTTTCCATAGTTTATCAAGTTATTTAACTTTATGAATAATTTATTTTTGTGGGAAAAAAAACAATTTAATTAATAAATAGTAAGATTAAGGTAAAAGTTCATTTTTTATTCCAAAAATTCGACGTCTGTGATTTAAATGCTTATAATTATTAATAAATGGGTAAATCTTTACATATTATCTTATTTAAGCAATAAGAGATATATAAACAATATTTAAAAGCAATGTTTTTAGAAAAATACAAAAAATTCATTATTTTTTTTATATTAAAACTATAGTGGTCTGGCAGACCTCACGTCGGTACTTATGTAACTAAAACGGCACCTCCGTACTTAAAGGTTAAGCGGGAAAACCTTATACAAGGGCTGTCCGTAAAATAAAGTCTCCAAGGTGCTGAGGTTGCGAGGAACAATTTTACGCGAGATCTGGCAACATTGGCGTGTAGCTTGGTTTCACCTTGCCAATAAGGAACTGCAGTGCAATTTTTTTTTTTATGAATAATGACCTTCTAACTTAAATAACTGAATTTTTAATTATTATAGTTAATTTTAATATTTAAAATAATTATCAAATTAATTTTTCAAAATCCCCGAAAACCACCGTATCTAGTGTGAATCGTGTGATGTCATCATGACCAAAAGTTTTAGGTATTTTCAACAGGTGTTGTTATTTTGTATGGAAAATCAATGGAGGTGTCAGAAGTCGAGGCGTTTTTTATTCAAGATTAAGGATGGGCGTACGCTGAGACATCGGTCGCGCAGCATGTTCAGCGCAGTTGTGGAATGTATGAGAAATATGCACGTCTCAGCGTATGTCGCTCCTTACATTTTCATACAACACAAAAACCAAAACTATCTTGCGCTGAACATGCTGCGCGACCGATGTCTCAGCGTACGCCCATCCTAACTGCTTTTAATATAGAAAAACATTAGGTAAAATGTCAACATCTCATCGCTACTGTTATTGTATCGTACCAAATGCAATAATACATCTATGACCGCACCTGATAAACGGTGTTTTTTTTTATTAGTATTTTTTTTAATTTTATTTGTTAGTGTTCCACGATCTGCATTATTAATATTATGTTTAGGCATATGGTCTCCCCCACACGGTAGAGTTCGGAGAGGGACGTGCCCCGCGCCACTTCAGGCCGCCGCGCAGAAAAGTCTCACAGTGAACTGCGCTGTAAACCGTTATCTTACTTTTGGTCTTTACTTTTCTGCGCGGCGGCTTGTAGTGGCCAAATAGCTGTTCGACGTCCGCCATTTTGGAATTCAGAATTGGGTGGTTGCAAAGCATTACAATTGTTTTTGTACAGTTTAAAGTTTTTGAAAATTTTAAATAATATAGATAAACTAATAGAGATACTCTATTTTTGATACTGAATTATTTAGACCTAAATAATGTTTCAATAAAAACAACCACTATTATATGTCTAAATCTCTATAAACCAATAACACGAAATGTTGAATGGCCAATCGTCATACGTTTCAATACAATATTATCAGGCGACTGGAGAATTATGGACGCCGTGACGTCAGCACTAAAAATTCAATAATACCAACTTTACAGTGTATTTTAAGGACACGTTTGAAAGTGGACTTTTTAATAATTTTTTTAAAACTACGTTTAATATTATTTAATAAAACTTATATATTCAGAATCAGCGTTTATTGGTCTATATTTCTTATGAACATATTTTTTTAAAGCCATAATATTTTTCACTGGAGTTCCTTATTGGCCTCCGAAATTATAATTATAATAAAATTATGATTTTTTTTTTTGTGTTAAACTTAAAATCAAAATCGACTTAAAAAATACCTTTAATAATAAGTTAAATGAATGTCAAATAAATTTATTTACATGTTGATTTTTTATTATTTAATAATATTGCCGTATTAATTTATCCTGCAAGCTACTCACCACGGATTACATGCCAACCACTGTGCTGGATTATTTTTCTATGATTTTCAAAAAAAAAAGTGTTTTACCAATTTTATTATTAATAAAAATATCATGACAGTTGATCCCCAACAGTTGGACCCCAACACGCTTATATACGATATGCGGTCGGTTTAGGGAAAATAGGGATATACCTACTTACGCAAAAAGTAACTAAATGTCTCCGAAGGGGTGTGCAAAGAGTGTACCGCTGAATAACAAAAATATTAAACATATTTTCATTTAAATACATCAAGGAAAAAACTACTGTCTATTTACTGTTTATACTAGAATATAATTACAAAAAATCAACACGTAAATAAATTTATTTGATATCCATACCAACTTATTATTAAAAGTATTTTTTAAGTCGATTTTAAGTTTAAAATAGATAAATAATGTTAAAAAAATCATAATTTTATTATAATTTAAATTTCGGGGGCCAACTGTCGAGGGATCAACTGTCGGATCACCCACAGGTACTTATAGAGTATATCATAGGTAACTCTGGTACAGTCAAAGATATTGTTTTCTGGCACTGCTAAGGTTTCCCAAAGACAGTAATTATCTTGGAAACCTGATCAGTTCATATTGACATTAATTCAGTGACACCTACTCAGAGATACATAACTTATTGGAAAAATAATAAAATGATAATAGTGTGTACCAACTTTTTATTTATGTTTTTTGAAGTCCAACATATTTCATCAATAATAATTTTTTTCACCTTTACTACAGAATAATATGTGTATGTGTAAATTTACAATGTGTAATCCACTAACGACAGATTGACTGCGGTGAAATCGAGATCAGGCAGCGCCCATTTTTAATATCTCTCATGGAGCTAATAAGAGACAGAGCTGCATGTAAGGGCGAGTGGAAGAATCAAAGTTGCACAGAGCAAGGGGCGTGACGTGGGCGTGAGCCTTTTAGTGATTTGTCAATATCTGACAGTCTGTGGGCAACTTGCACCGAAGCATCTCTATTGTAGTCTTTGAAAATAAAATCAGCTTGTGAATATCTAGTCCTTTTTACAATGGCGCGCAAATTGTCCGCTGCTTAATAAATATAATTGCAAATCCTAAATTGGACAAAAAAGTTCAATTTCCAAAATACAATAATTTGTTACAGTATTTAGTTTGACATTCTTAAAAATGTTTTATAATTTACACAGGGCAAAAACGGGCTGCGCTGTAAATCCTTACCTTATTTTAGCGAACTTAACTTTTCTACGCAAGGTCTGGTTATTTCGATGTGCACTTGCTGGCGGTCAATGTACGAATGATGTCGTAGTTTATTTAAGACATACTCTAACTCCTGATGCCAAAAAGCCTGTCATGTGGTTTGCCTTGAGCTCGTTAAAATTACTTGAGATCAGATTTTGCATTAGTGTTTGTCTATCTCTTCTTATGTCAGTGGTATCTATTTAATAGGTAGTACCAAATAATGAGTAACCAAACTGACATTTTTCTGTCAGTAAAAATTAGCTGCTGTCACAGTGCTTGTAATGAATTATTCAATTGACATAGTTCCGCTAGTAATGATTTTGTTTGTTTGTCTTCAGCATATGGTGAAGTACCGGTACCTGCCCTTCACCCACAACAAGCCGCGGTACCAGGCCCACGAAGTGCCCAACTGACATAGTTGAGTCGACGAGGGATCCAAATGATAGTCTTAATTCCCAGTACCTCGAGCCGCGACGCTTGTCGGTATTGCCTTTTGTATAAAAATATTTCAAGTTTATTTTTCTCATGAAACGTTGTGAACTTCTGTTTGTGGACTATGGACACTCAAATATTTCATGTTTAAACATATTATTATTATTATTATCTATGCCAATTTTGTATGTTTCTGTGTGTTTACTAGGAGAATTTAAAAATTGTTTGTTTTATTTGCTAATGCATGGGAAAAGCGGCGAGTTATGAGTGAATGTTTATCTATAGGTGGTTTTACAAACTACACATAATCATAACACACTTATCTATAATATTTATGTTTCCAAATTACTTTTGTATCTCAGTGATGTACAGGCCGTACTGACGTTATTTTAATATATGATTGTTTTAACAAAGTCAAAATTCTTTTTTTTTTATTTCTTGGGCATTAACTATGTAACAATTTATAGACATTTCGTTTTGATGAGTTTTATTTCACAATGTACATTTGTTACTTGATTTTATTTATTTGCTACTCTGTCATTCACTTGCGTTCTAACTTTAGCGTTTTAGATTGCGTCTTTTAGCGTTTTAAGAACGCTAGTGAATGACATGAATGTCTCGAAACCGGTTGCAAATAAATAAAATTAAGTGGCAAATGTATTTTGAAATAAAAGTCATCGAAACAAAAAGTCCAATTCATCCGCTAACTTTCCTATTTAGTAAATAGTGTCATAAAGACGGCTGCTTAACCACTCAGATCATCAGTTAACCCATTATTTTTCTTCAGAACTCTTGTGTTTTGATTTGAAATTGATGCGCCTCTACAGGTCATTGAGAACATATTAAATACAGAAATTTAATAATACAAGACGATATTCAGTAGAATAAGTATGTAAATACAAAACAGACAAATAGACAGTGCAATACTCTCGTTAAGCACAGAGGGAGTAGGTATCTGCATTTAAGATTTAAAACATTGTAGATATATCATTTAAAATATTGTTTATATCCATTGTATATTGTTAATACTACAACCATAAAATACAAAAATTTCTAAAATGCCTACCGAGGTAGATACAAACCCCTCTGTGCTCAGTACAGCAGAGTAGGGGAAAGATAGGTTCAGTTGTCTATCATAATATGTCTTCGGTTGGGTTAACTGAAAAAGTTTATACATATTAATCCTCAAAATTAGACAAGTCCATTTGACAATGATACGGTTAAATATTCCATAAAGAGGTACGCAGTATTAGCTTCTTGTAAAAAATAATGGTAACTACCCAATCGTATTTTACAAAGAGGCAGAGCTTTATAACTTTTATTAAAACAATTTCTTAGATAGTAAGATTTAGTTGCAATTTTTCAAAACTGATTTAAAGGCAATACATATGGTAATTATTTTGTTCCTCTAATTGTATAACTGTCAATATTAACTCTTTACTAAAATTTTCTATTTCTTGCGTATATTATCTGCGACAGTGATTTCCTTGTGACACACTCTCAATTGTTCAAGAGTTTAACTTACGCATATCAGACAATACTACTAACCTTATTTTTCAAAAAAAGTCAGTCATCCTTGCGGTCCTTAGCCAACTCACCACCTTAATAATCTGTCCACTGACAAATTTAATAATGTTTTTCATCCACTGCAGTATCGCATTCCATTACCTTGGTGTTACTTTGGTAACAGAAATAATTTTACTGAACGATGGCGCAAATCTGCCTACAAATTTTTCCGCCAGAAGTAATGTTTTGAAAATCGGGTCACTCAACAAATTTTACAGGACCAAAGACAATATCAGAAAAAAGCATAGTGTTGCCATCTTCTCTTGGTTTTTTTGCCATCTTTTCTTCTCTTTCGGCTCCAGGTGTGGGAGTCGTCCTCATCGCAGGACTTCAGGTTGTCCAGAGAGTTCGCAAATCTCAGCTCGCCTGTCGTATTGTCAAATATGTTGCCACATAATTTTTTGAAAGACAAATGTTAAATCAGTGAATTAGATATTGTTTTTGCACATTGTCATTACCATTTTCTCGTGGAAAATTTCTGCAGACAACTTTGTATGAATGAAAATTTATGTAATAAAAACATTCAAGAATGGTAATTATTTTAAATATCATGATTTTATTTAACCACAAGTATTTATTATTTTATATATCGGCCACTTTCGCTTAAACCAGCTTCTTCAGGATATCATAATAACTGTAGAAGAAGAAGCTTTGGTTCAAACAAAACTGGTTGATACATAAAATAATAAATATTTGTGGTTAAAAACTAAATGTTTGTTTTATTTTTAAAAAATATAATGCCTGACCACAAAGTAATTGCTTCTTATGAAAAAAAAAGATTAATTTGTTGATTTCCATTTCTTTTTTTATAATCTTTGTGATTCTACATAATTAATTATTTATTTTAATGTCAGAAAATTGTCCAATGAAATAAATAAGTAAATCATCCTGCATCACAAACTATTTTTTAACAAAAAATACTTATTGTGTGATTGATTACTTTGTGTTTTTACCATTTGCTGCATTTTAATTATGTTTCAGTATTCAATTATAATAATTCTATGTATCAAAATGAATACTTGAGTGGTGACTTGAATATAATTTATTACACTTTTACTGTAAATTACATTTAATGAAAAAAGTTAATCTCGAAATAATGTGACTGGAAAACCTAACTCTCAACTTGTTGGTTTGTTATATTATCCCTTGGTATGTACAGAATCTATTATATAAATACGAACCGTTGAATATGTAATAATGTAACATCTCAAAAGTACTAAGCGTATCCAAATGATATGAGTTTTCTAGGGCAACAAATTAAATTTGCAGAGATATATGTATAACATTAATAAATGCAATCATTAAAATGTTATTATATAACATGCCTCTTTTATTTTATATTGCCAAGACAACTTAACAAAGTGACATTTCAACACCCCTTCGAAAAGTCGTAAGTGATGAAATTATTATTTTTTTTAAATAACCCATAACCTAATCTACCTTAACCAAACAAGTTTTTTTTTCATCACTTTCAATGACTTTTCAAGGGAGTGATGAAGTTGCACGTTGAGTTGTCCGGTCACCCTATAAGAAACTAGATTTACCTGTGAAAAATCAAGAATGTAATTTGACTTCCCAAAATGAAAATTTTTGTTTGTACAAAATCAAAAAAGAATGGAATAAAAATAAGGACTGGTAAAATTGTAGGTAAGTACTTTATCACTCCTCTGTATTTGGAAAGATTCTTTATATAATTTGACATTTATTAACACCAACATTAGTTAAACTTTTAAAAATGTCACACTTGTTTATCTACCTGATCAATTCTTTAATCTATTTCATAGAATCTGAGAAATAGGTACATGAGAACAGGCTTTTCTATGAAATGGAAGCCCTAAGTTGAATGGACTTCAAATTTCGTTCTATAAATTGACCATAGAAACTCATAGAATAGATCAGGTGAGAATGTGCCATTATGCACAAGGACTTGTTTAATATGCTAAACAGTCAAAATACGCAGTTAGGACGAGTTATTTCGCACTGTAACGCTGTCCGAAATGTTGGCTAAAGAAGGAGGTAGCGTAACACGGCATAACACCCCAAAAACAAATAACGAAAATACTTTTGGCCGTGAAAATCTAAAATCGTATCTATGGATAATCCACATAAAATAACAATTTTTTATAATCATTTTGTTATTCAAGAAAATAATCCAATATGGCGGTAATAGTTTCACAGGATTAACTGAACTCAGTGCTTCCCAAACTTGTGTACATTACCAAAAATGGGTAATACTTTACGTTTTTAGGCAAAGAATCTCCAATAAGAAATGATTTAGCTTATTTTAGTTTATCTCTTCCCACTTTAATTATTATCCGCAATTTGGTGGCTCCGCAATATAAGGCTTTTAGAAACTAAAAATTTAATAATAATTACTGTTTTAACCACGAATTAGTGGTAAAAACAAAACTTTATATTTTAATTCATACATTATGTCAATCACAAAGTGATTGCTTCCTTTGAAAAAAAACTTGTTTATAACCTGGATTGAGAAATGAAGATCTTCCAATGTGTTGTTGATAGTGAAGAGAGTAAGTTTGGGAAGCGCTGAATTTTAGAATCTAACAGACAATTAGGATTATATAATTCTAGTCAGATCCAAAAAACATGTTTACGACTAAAGGGGACTTTTTTCTTTACAATGTAATTACTAATTATTATGTACTTTCAATTTTAGTAAAATAAAATTTAAATCCATATTAAACAAAACTTGTTAGCAAATCACAATAATGGCTCAAATTTAAGCTCCGAGCAGAAATCCTTGTATAAGTATTAAAATTAGTCAAATCCTCTATATAATTTGTGTCATTCAAAATTTAAAATAAAATTATGGTTTAGATAATTTTTTTCTCTAATTTTATCTTTCTCTTCTTTCGTCCGGTCCCCACATCAGAGGGGGATGTCTGGGTCTGCGTGTCGGCCTAGGATCTCAGGAGTCTGTCTGTGGAATGAATGAAGTGGGAATGATTTTATGATCAGCTCTATAAACTGGGAGAATTTTTGTGTATTTAATAATTTCTTCGCCAGTTTTATGATAAAGATGCCTTTGTTTGGTTATTCACCTATGTATAGGTACAAAAAACTTCACAATATCTGGGTATTTTTTATTTGATACACAATATTTTTTTAACCCCCAACGAAAAGAGGGGTGTTAAAGTTTGACTGTGGGAAAGAGGGGTGTTAAGGTGTCTGTGGCATCGTAACTCCTAAACGAATGGACCGATTATGATGCAGTTTTTTTTTGTTTGAAAGCTGAAATGATCGAGATGGTTCTTAGCTACAATTCATGAAAGGCATTTCAAGGTCATCAGCTCTTTTTTTTTAGTTTTTTTTGTGTCGGGGGTTATTTAATTGCTTTAACTATTTATCCAATAATGATAGTTTTTACCCAAAGCACATCTTCCCCATGCCATATTTGGGCTGGAGATAATAAAGATGGGCTTGTGCTGAGACATAGAGCAAAGCAGGTGATTCTGTAAAGTATGGAGTTTTTTTTTTGTATCAGGGGTTATTTAATTGCTTTCACTATTTATCCAATAATGATAGTTTTTACCCAAAGCACATCTTCCCCATGCCATATTTGGGCTGGAGATAATAAAGATGGGCTTGTGCTGAGACATAGAGCAAAGCAGGTGATTCTGTAAAGTATGGAGTTTTTTTTTTTGTATCAGGGGTTATTTAATTGCTTTCACTATTTATCCAATAATGATAGTTTTTACCCAAAGCACGTCTTCCCCATGCCATATTTGGGCCGGAGACAATAAAGATGGGCTTGTGCTGAGACGCAGAGCAGAGCAGGTCAGATTCTGTAATGTATGGACGTGTATGAAACGACATATGTTGCAAAGTCTGCTCAAATCACGTCTGCTTTCTGAATCTCACTTTTTCAGGTATTTGCACTTTGAAAGACTATAAATCGATAGTAAATTATTCATTTCAAATTCAGAATCGGGCTCGAAACTCGACATTCTCACAAATGACCATTGCCCAAGGAACTACAAGCTGATCTAAGCTACGCCGCAGCATACGTTTTTTTCTTCGCCGTCGCTGTTGTACGGTGACATTTCCGCTCTGCGCTGAACTGCACGGTCTGCGTTTCAGTATGCCGGTATATACGGTAATTTTAAATTTAATAATAATTTAATTCAAATTTTGAGGAGAAGAGGTCTTTTCCATGCTGCTTCCAGATACATGCAATGCAACACAAATTCATCATTGTGACGGCAATACCTGCCCCTTGATTAGGGGCAACCTGTATTTACGAAATTCAAATCGTACTTTTTTGGAAAAAGCTTTTCTGGCCCTGAGGAAAATAATATCTCTCAGGGCCTATGTCATCTTTGGGGATGCTGTGTGGAGGGTTTTTTAAGGAAAGAAAGAGAAGGAGAGTTCTGGGAAGGAAAAGGGGGGATAGGTAGGAATCTGGGGTTCAGTGTGTCCTGGTCATCTGCCTCCAAGACCTAGACAAACCTCACCCCATGAAACCGGGCACCCCTGCTAAATCACCAAACGTAGCGAACCACTTGGGGTGACCTATGGCAGAGGTGTTGGTTATCCAATAAAGGTTCCCAGGGCGGCGGTACCCATTCCCGCCTCCCAAATTGGTATGGTCTACCATATGAAAAATCTACAATGTCAGGCGGAGAGTGAGATCGAGCATTGGGATAAATTAAACATTTGTTTCCATTCAAATTTGTATGGAAGGCTCTTCTAGTTTTCTTCTTTATTCTATGACGCCAACTAAAATCACAAATTTGTCATTTAGAGGGACATGCAGTATTTCATGATTCAACATCAAGCCATCATGTTTGTTGTGTTCTTAGAAGAAGAAACAAATTACAACTATTAAAAAAATTATAAATCACTACATTTATTTCACAAGTGGACAATAAAACTATATATTTTTTAGCGGCTAAATAAAAGAGCTTTGAAATTTGGCGCATAAATCCTATGTCTTATATATATTTTTTTGTCTCCCGTGGGGTACAAGTTATTATTTTGTTTTTAGCGATAAATTATCAAATCAATGTTAACTTCCAATAAAATTATTATTTTTGTTCCCATTATCGTCTGGAAAGTCACGAGACCCTTCTTTTTCTACCTACCTATGATCAGTTCCACATCTACAAAATATCTGTCATCTGTTCCAAATAAAATAGAAGATTTATCAGTAGAAAAAATATTTATGACCCGCTTTCTAAATTGGATCTTGGGAATTCTAAAGATATTGTTTCTGGGATGCCTGTTGTATCACAAGGCTCCTGGCTTAAGGCCAGTTTTATCTTAGTGTGAAAAGATTGTAAAAGCCATGTTTGCTCTGGCAATGTCCACAGTAGGCCCAAATGGAGATAAAACCTCAATATACCAATACAATAAATCTAGGTCTTACTTGTTCTTGCCTTCTTTGTAATTATTGCGATGGCGGGTTCTACAAATTATGCATAACAGTCAAGTGGCAGCTATTCAAATCTGCCCTTAATTTTTTTCCATTACTTTGGTTGAAAAACATTATTTGGACCAAGGGTTACATATTAGACTTGTAGCCAGCAACCACAGATGGAGTCTAATTGATTAACGTTTCCAGTCAATAAAAACGAAATTCAACATTTATTTGGCTATTTGTATTTTGAACGATTTATGTAATAATATGATAATAACTACCTGATATATAATTTAGAAAATCTCATCTCTTATCCCATAGTGTATAACCCATCACGGATCATTATCTAGAAAATATTCGCTAATTGGCTTTGAAAGAAGTCATTCTAATAAGTGACAATTAATTACACTTTTGTCAGACAATCAAGTTTAAGTTCTTTAATTAACCAAATAAATGTGTTCACAGTGTCAGTGCCAACATTGTTGACAGGATGAGTCAGGTACGCCTTTGTAGCAAGGTTGGGGGGGAACTTGTCTAATCCAGCTTATTTCTGTCTTCTTATTAGTGTCTAGTTTAATACACAATAAAAGGTTTCTTTCGACATTGCACCATTCTAAACAAACACAAGAAAAATATGTGTTGATGTTATGTGCTCCATAATCTTTTCGGTTGCGCAAACATCAAAAGTATCATGGTATAATATAAATATTAGTATTTCTCAGAGCCGGACGTTCCCGGTTAGAGCCGGTAGAATGCAGTCACGAGGAGACTGTATTTCTTGCATTGTAATAACTTTGTAAGATTCCCACACATTAAGTGGGGTCCAAGTCATCTGCTGAGCAGATGTGTGGGTGGGAATGTGTAGTAGGGATAACAGTTAATAAGTAATTGATATTTCCACATATTTTTATGACAGTAAGTAAGATTGAATGCAAATCATGTAAGTATCCTGAACCATAATAAAACAAGAGGTGAGCCACCTGTTCATTGCAGGAGTGTGAACAAGAGGTGGATGGATTGATTATGGCCACCTGTTTGCAGTTGTCTCATGCTACTGCCACCTCCCCTCCACAGTGGCACACAAGTGTGTGTTGACCGGCCGACAGAACAAAACACATGGCTCTATAAATAAAAGCCAAGCTAAATTGCTTACATTGAAGTTTATTTTGAGATGTAGCTTTGTGATGCTCTGTGGATGGTGGTGGAGGAAGATTCCATTAAAACTACAATACAGAGCTCAATGCCAGTAATATATTTTATCTGGAAATACAACACAACACTTCCCAAGATTAGTACAAAATAAAATTTAAAATATTGTTAGTTCAGTACATATATAGATAAAACTTTGATTAAAGTACACAATTGATTCGATAGATTGGGAAACAGAGGTGGTGTTAACTTATGATGGGATGGGGATGAGGAGTGGGAGGGGGGCACCCGGTAAACCACTCGGGAGTTGGCCTTTGTCCCTCTGTAGCGGTGTATACACCTATATACACCTCGGTAGCTACCTTCACCCGGGATGAATCCAATGACAAGCGGTTTTACCTCCACAAAAGCCCTAAACTATGAATCTTTAAATAATTTTAACTCTATAATTTAAACCTGAGTTTACTTCGAGATGTAAAGTAAAACCAATAAATAAACTACAAAAAATATAACAGCACATAAACACTTAACACTAAAAATTCAATTATCAATTCACCGATAAAACACATGAGTGCTAGTGATATTCTGAATGAAGGTACCTATCATATAATGAAGACAAATATTTGTTATATAATAAAACAACATCTTATTAATTCACACGCAATCTTTCACCCACTCAGATGAGACATTCTTTATCGAGAAAAGAGTTATAGTAAAAATTTGCCGTGTAGATAGCGAACAACATTCAGCCGGAGGTGTCCCGGAGTGTATCTCCCGGAACTTCACCGCACACTCACACTTGCTGGAGATTCCCGCAATAAGCCGGAGAAAGGCGTGGAACTAGCCAAACGGAGTGGGGACTATAAGGATAACTTTAGAATCAGATGAGTAGGACTATACTTTATCTATCTGTTATGTAGACTTTACGGTCTGCCACGCTTCATTCTTCCACTATACCACATTCTCACTTTTATAAAAACTTTCATAGTATTATTGAAATAAATAATGTCTTAAGAGTTATTCTAACAAACAATCTCCATTTCAGAAATTATTGTTAAATATAAATAATTTTTGAAAACATTTCGCTACATCCGATGATTTTTAAATAGGGATTTGCACCTCTGCCTTTTAATATAATAATAATTAAAGTATTTTTCAAAAAAGAATTTAAATATGAAAGATCTTACATAAACATTGGATATAATAATTAAACGCAGATATCTGCTTCACACAGAAAGATTATACCTAATAAAACATTTACAGTGACCGCCAAAAGGAAAATAGTAGATTGTTATTTACACACAGGTGGAATTTAGTTACTGGAAAAAGGTTATAGAAATGTAAATATCCCTTAAAAACGGGATAAAGTGATGCAATATAATGTAAGTAATGTAATTATGGCACTGCCACACTATCTTCCGCACAGCTTAGATACAATTATGATATTACATATTTTGTACAATTAAATACAGTTAAGTACAAGTTGTAGCAAAGGTATTAGTTTAAGAGAGTAATCTAGAATATATATTTATAAGGTAATATAACACAGTATTATAAAGGTGAGGAGAGGCTTGGCCGCTGTGCACCAATACCAACATGGAGAATATAATTATGACACGGTAAGCTGAGAAATACTAGTTTGATCAAATCACAAACACCGCTCATGCTCATGAGACACCTTCCTCGACGCACTCTCGGCTCATCGCGATACATTAACCATCAAAGAATAAGGGTGCTGTGGATTATAAATTAATGTGCATATCTTAATAGTTAATTGACTAGCAACTAATAAACCTGTTGCCCGCAGACATCCGCATGATTTAACGATTTAAAGAAAATGTGATACTTGGTCGATATTCGACAGCGACACGGGGCAACATTCCGGATCGTCGGGTAACAGCGGACTATCGGCGAAACCAACGCTCCCTCAGGGATCCGCACACAACGGGAGAAGGCGGTGATGCAGCGAGCCACCTCGGGGGCCGGGGGCGCGCCGGAGCTTCACGAGTGCACACTGTTCACCGCCTTCTTCTCCTGCGGCTCCGGGGTCCTCTGCCCGTCCCTGCGCGGGGGCATGCGCTCGTTAATGGCGTCCAATCCCTTGGCCTCCGCGAAGGAGGTGATCTTGTGGTTGGGTGAGAAGCCTTGCAGCGCATTCTTCAGCGAGGTCTTACCACCCGACAATGCTCCCAGGGGCAGGGCCCCAGTGGGCGTGAGACCCTTTAGTTGAAGCACAGACTCACTCTCCTCACGTAGCACTGAGAACACATGCGCCATCTTGCCAATGGCGCGGATCTTATTCCTGATGACCTCCTTGCGCAGGTTGGCCTCTTCCATGGCATCGTCTCCCTCGGACATGAGTTCGTCATCTGAGCAGATGTTCAGCACATTGACTAGCATCTCAGTGACCTTCTCGCCCACAAAGGGCAGCGACCAGGTGAACACGTCCATGAAGTTGGGCAGCCAGTAAGGATGGGGGGAGCAGTTGAACTGGCGGATGTTCATGACGTTGTTCTCGTATTTGAGTACAGCCGCCTTGTTGTTGTACACATCCAAGTAGTTGGGAGCGGAGAAAATGGTGATGAGACTGGGAAAACCGGTGGTCTGGCTCTTGCGGTACATGCGGTAGCCCGCATCCTGGGCCTCGTGGGCTCTGATGATGGACAGCAGGTTATTCTTCTGCAAGAAGTCACAGCAGGCAGCGTAGCTGTAGAAGTAAGAGCAGCCTCTCACCGAGTTATGGGAGAAGTGCTCCGTGTTCTTCTCATTGCCAAAGTCCTCCAGGGGGTCAGACCACAGCAAGTCGCACATAGGCCCGAAAGCCGGCGGCTCCTTGAACCTGTCCAGCTTGCGGATGTCATCCAGGTTGTGTATCTCGGGCGACAGACCTCCGTGAACGCACAGGAACTGCTGGTTCATGAGAGCGGCAAGGGGCAGGCAGTCGAATGCATCCATGCAGGCATCGTACACTCTCTCGGAGTATTTGATTTTGCACTCCTGTTTGAATGTGAAGTACTCCGTAAGATGCCTACACTCGTGATTACCTCTCAAAAGGAACAATGTCGTGGGGTGGCACAGTTTCAAGGCCCAGAGATATAAAACACATTCTATACTAAAATATCCTCTATCTACGTAGTCTCCCAGGAAAAGGTACTTAGTGCAGGCGGGGGAGCCTCCCACCTCGAACAGTTTCATGAGGTCGTAGAACTGGCCGTGCACATCCCCGCACACAGTGACGGGCGCCTCGATATCGATCATGGTCTTCTCCGACCGCAGCAGGGCCGCCCCATCCTGAATGATCCGGAGGGCGGCCGCCTCTTCGATTCGCCCTTCGAGGGTGAAATGTTGTTTGAGGACATCGGGAGAAGGCTTGGACGTTTGGGCATCGAACACTTCCGTGATCGTCAGTTTATGACTCGGAGGGAACGCGACACCTTGAATCATTCGCTGCGTCGTAGACGCCTTCTCAATATTTCCAGACATATTTGTCTTTTTACACTTTAATCCATAAACACGATTATTTTTTACTTCAAAATGGCAGAGAACAGAGCTAAAGCCCTGACCCCCGATCAGAGCACGGACTACTGCGCACTGGAAAGTGATGCGCACTCGCCTGGCGGTGGTCAATAAAATAAACAGGGATATCGAGCGCCTTTTATTACATTTCAAATGTGTTTTTTTCCTGATACATGGCGTGGACGAGGCTGATATTCGACGTTTCTGTTTACTTTTAAAGGATGAATAATTTACAAAATGCGCCAATTCCCTTTATCTACTAAAATAGCGACTAAAACGCCAAACGCCCAAAAAAGCAGGTAGGTACCTACAACTTGTGTTAACCCTTTCACTACTGATAAGTAGCAATCCGAAAACATAAAAAATTCAGTACAAATAAATTGAATATAAATGTCTTTTGTTTATTAATTCGTGATATCAGCCATATATTTGGGAAAATATTAAATTTGATTTAAATTGGTGATGATCATGTTATTATAATAGTATTATATTGTCCAACAATCTTAGAATCTACCAAAAATTTATTATCGGTGTACCATTAGATAACAAAATGTTTCCAAGTGATTTTGCTTGATAATTAATTTTATTTTTTACTGCTGTCACGGCTTTCCAAGAAAAGGCTTAACGATAAACATTAAAGAAAAATAATTATGGCTCAAAAATTATTTCAAAGCTAACTTGGAAATAGCCCGACGAGAGAAGTGCGTAATGCATACACATTATATGTATAACAATTTTTTTTCATATACATGTTTCTTAAGAATTATTAGTGTCTCCCTTTACATACGAGTAGTTACACTCTCGTAAAGGTTTATTATATAAATATAGTAAATAAATATATAGTAAAATGCTCAATATTGTTGATGTGATCAATTCTTCAGATGTATAGATCACGCCTCTCAAAACTTATTTTGAGAAAATAAAATCTATTGCGTGTAAATAACGTACAAATACATCCTTATTTTAGATAAATTATATTATGTAAATTGCATAAATCATTAAAAATACTACAATGTAAACGATTAAAAATAATACAATAAATTTATTAAAATGAAAAGAATAATCTTAGGATCAATCTTCTCTACAAATCTGTTTTTCAAGTTAATAATAGGAAGTGTTTTCCACAAGGATTCATTTTAAGAATTAAACTATTTAAAATTATTTATTATTTTTTGCTAAAAGTATTCAGTCGCGATTCAACTCGCGATACTTACATAAATAAGTCAGAGGGTGCCACCGTGCTCCCCGCTAAAAAGATCGCTTTTTTGCGATGTTATGGCTTCCTTATTTGGATAAACTTGGGATGTGTTCTGTTCAAAAAAATTTTTATCCATAATAAATTATATCAACATACTTATCAATTTCCTGTTGCTTCCGCTTGTTAAATGTAATTATAATCATCTCGTATTGTAAGAATTTAGCGTATTATTATTATTTGTATAGTATTATTATATAATGTAGATAGGTTCTTGTTATTGAAACTAAATTTGTAAATATTAACCCAAAATTACACTCATAAAATCATTCACTTGACACTGGCCAGAACACTCCATTGGGGTGAAAAGCCATGAAAAAAAAAGAAGAATATTTTGGTAACCAAAAGATATCGTCAAAGGGGCACTTTACATAATTTATTAGGTACTTTGAAAATGTAAATTTTTCACGAGTTTCTACCATAAACTAATTTCATGGAAGATTGCAGAGTTGTAGAAACTCAACATCACTCGACATATTTTGTGATATTTTGTCTATAGTACATGACAGGCCGTTTCGTCGTTTCGTGAAATTATTGTTTTTGATCGTTCAATATTATATTCTTCCAACTTGACTGGAATATTACCAAATATTACTTTTTAGGGTCATAATCGGCCTAATTAATAGCACAATCGAAGTCGAATTCTACTGTGTTACCAGTTATATTTTGAGATAGCAAAATGACTTTGACGAAGGTATAAATGATTGTATTTTTAAATATGATTATTGTTCGTATTTAATATCAATTTCTTTAAATTTAATACGAAATTTTACAGATGGAAGTCGACTCTGTCGCAAAGGGCGATGGATTCAGACCTTATTACATTACGAAGATAGAAGAACTTCAGTTGGTCGTTGCTGACAAATCACAAAATTTACGAAGACTGCAAGCTCAAAGGAATGAGCTCAACGCTAAAGGTTCAATACATAATATAATTAGATACATACCTATTCTAAGAACAATTTTTGCAAAAATCTTACCTATTCTTTGTTTACCTTGACATGTACCTTTAAAAACCAGGTAAGTAACACTAAACTTTGACAACCCTTGTCGAAAGTTTATCATTTTGTTTTGTGTTATGTTTTCAGTTCGTATGCTCCGCGAGGAGTTACAGCTCCTGCAGGAGCAGGGCTCCTACGTGGGCGAAGTTGTGAAGCCCATGGACAAGAAGAAGGTTCTCGTGAAAGTTCACCCCGAGGGAAAGTTTGTGGTAGATTTGGACAAGAACATTGACATCAACGATGTAACAGCCAACTGCCGCGTTGCTCTCAGGAACGAGAGCTACACCCTGCACAAGATTCTGCCTAACAAAGTAATTATATTCATTTTACAGCAATTTGCCTACTACAATGACCATTCAGTTTTTGATTATCAACACATAAATAATAATTGAACCTTTGCATGAAATTTGCTTGCATAAAAAGCAAATGTTTTGTGATTAATTTTTGGGTTATTATGCTGTGTTGTTCATCCTCCTTTAGCCAACGTTGCCCATCATTAGGACCGAGATGTGTAGATTGTTGTTAAGTGTGTGTTTATATGTTAAAGTGATACCATGTTGCGCATATTAATACTGTTAATCCTCTTAGGGACGGTATTTCAGTATAATAATTAGTGAAGTTAATGTGGTTTTACCAAGAACTTAATAAGTTTAGTTTCGTCATCCTTATTAATATTAATGGGGAAAATTTCAAATCATACCAACTTGATTTTTCATACTTGTTTTACATCAAAGTAGATCCAATAATATTGTTATTCATATTGCTTTTAGGTTGATCCCCTGGTGTCGCTCATGATGGTGGAGAAGGTACCTGACTCAACATACGAGATGGTGGGAGGTCTGGACAAACAAATAAAGGAAATCAAGGAGGTCATTGAACTCCCTGTCAAACATCCTGAGCTCTTTGATGCCCTAGGAATTGCCCAGCCTAAAGGAGTGTTGCTATATGGCCCTCCCGGAACAGGTAGGCACCTTAAAATAATGCTGATAATATATATTTTTTTAAATTTTGGATAGACCTGTAGTAAAGGTAAAAAAACATACAATAATAATACTCCCTATTAAAAAGTTTCGTGGCTTAAGAAGTTTGGATTTTTCGGTCCCTCGGCCCAAAATTGGTCCAATTTTTCCCATTGCTTAAGGCCCCGTACCCGAGCACGAAAAGAAGAAGATGGAGAGATATGTAATTACGAATGTTGGAGATAGTGCGTTAATGTTTCAAACGATGAAAGTGAAGAGAAAATTGTGAAAATGTTTAATAAAATACGACTCGTTTAGAATAGAGCAAAAATCTCGTGGGGGTTGTCTAAAACAACGTTCAAAGAAACACTGTGAATTTTTTCATACATATAACTTGTTAAATAATAGAGACAGGCTTGAAAATAAAAATTTTCGGAGCTTTGCGATTTTTTTCTATCGAGGGAATTTCATATAATTTGCGTTTTGGCGTGGGGGTTGTATAGATATTATTTTCAAAAATAACATATATTTTTTTAAGAGCTTAAAAACTTCAAATGTTCGGCAGACGCAATAAATCGGTAGAAATTCGGATAGTGCCGCCTTAAGAAGTTTGTTTTTTCCGTTCCCTTGGAAAACTTCTAAAGGGTTTCACTGTACCATTTGTAATGGCGCCTTTTTTGTGAAAAATCACATCAAGGAAAAAAAAGAATAAAAAAAGGGAATACATCACCAAGTTACTAATAATCCCATCTTAGTCTAATCCTGATTCTCTATTTACATATATGCGATATTTAAATTTTTAGAGATTTATGCTTTCTTATTAACACATTGTGATCGGGCAGTTTTCGGCCGCGTATCGTGCTGGTAACGGGTGATTTTTCGCGTAATTTCGCGCTAACGTAGACCTCTAGAAAAATTGCGATAACTTCAAAAATATTTGTTTGATTTTAATAATTCTTTTTGCAAATTATTTATTTTATTTCATTTTATTTTATTATATTTAGAAATGTATTCTTTATCGTTAAACTAATGCAGAATTTCACATAAAGCAGGAAAGTTATGAAAAAATTAATATTTACACTACCTCGGTACCTACCGTACACCCCAACTATTGTTCTCAAAAGGTTTTTACCTGCATGGCTACAACCCTACAGAGGCTATATAGCGAAAACTCAAGTATATTGGAACCCGCATTTTAACGTGACCCGCGCTCCACTAACAATCTATCAAAAACGTATAAATACGTGTTCCGCTCTCTAGCATTAATTTGCTAAACACGTATTAATACGTGATCAGATTACAATGTGTTAATATTGTTTATGTTTTACCCATGTCTAGTTTAATACTTTATATTATTTTGTTGAAATGTTATTGTTTTTAGATGCTAGCTAAACTCTTAAATTTAATAAAACTGAATACTGCATGCATGCGTATACGTTTGTGTATGTATGTTATGTTTGTGTGTATGTGTTTATAGGATTAATATGTTTTTATATGCTAATTGTGTATTAATATGTTCATGCACGCTTATTTATGTACCCGTCTCAGAACAGACATCGTCTAGTGAGACGGGTTACAGACTTTTCTTGTATTATATTGTTACTGTAATAAACGCCCGGGTTGCCGGCAATTAATTAATTAATTAATTAATTAATTAAAGGACGAAACGAGATTTAATTTAATGATTGTCTCTCGTTTTGAATCACACCAATTATGTTTTAATAATGCTTCACTTTACATTTTAAAATAATTTATGTTATAACGTAACATTACTCCCTTTGCCATTATTATTTATTTGGTTTACAGGTAAAACTCTACTGGCTCGTGCCGTTGCTCACCACACAGAATGTACCTTCATCCGAGTGTCCGGGTCTGAGCTGGTGCAGAAATTCATCGGAGAGGGAAGTCGTATGGTGCGAGAACTCTTCGTCATGGCTAGGTGAGCTTATTTTATAAATGTTAAATTTTTTCAAATTTTTGTAAGACTTACAGTTCCCTTACAGATTAGCCACATAGATGAAATTCAAATGCCTTCATAAACATTTTTTTGAATAGGTTGAAATGGGAAATAAAGGGAGAAAATATTTGAAGTCAATTACTGAAAGATAATTTTAAAAATCCAATTAGTGATAAAATATTACTAGTAGTTCTGTCAATAGTAGACCTCACATTCAAAAAAGTATGTTTCTAATTTTCTCACGCGATAAATTTAATACCAGAATTTTCTCCAAAATCATAAGATTTATAAGTAGGTATTTAAATACCCACCTACTTAATTATAAACCATATAATTTTTTGTAACATTTTTTTGTTTCAAATAAGGAATTATACGATTTGTCCAAAGACTTACCACTATACAATGACAATTCTTTTTTCAAACTTTCTTCAGGCAGGTAGGTGCCATAATATTGAAAAAAAAAGTGAATAAGAAAGTCTAAATAAACACAATGATTTCATATTTGAAAAAATAATCTTCACTGATGAAATGCAAAACGTAAAATGTAAAACACTACTTACGCCCAGTCAATTAATTTTGTTCTCTTATCCTTGGTAAGCTGGTGGTTTTAACAAAGCTATGATATGTTTTTTTTACCCCAGAGAGCACGCCCCATCTATCATCTTCATGGATGAAATTGACTCCATTGGTTCCTCCCGTATTGAATCAGGCAGCAGTGGAGATTCTGAGGTTCAGAGAACCATGTTGGAGCTTCTTAATCAGCTGGACGGATTTGAAGCAACTAAAAATATTAAGGTAACCTTATTTATTTCAAATTTCTCCCTAAAAATTACTATTCTATATCTCAATAAAGATAGAGTTCCGAGCACGGTAACAGTAATGTCAGTGACGCTGTGTCATTCACTGATGCTGTGTCACTCACTGACGAGGGTCGTGACGCTATTGCCGGCGGACTCCAGTAATTACATGATCGCCAATCAAGTTATCTTGTTTTGCTCCTATAAATTTTATCTAGTTAACCCCTCAGGCCTTCGGACTATTTTATCGGAAGGTCGAAAATTTCCGCTTTGCAATAAAATTCAAATAAATGAATTCCATTATATAATATTTTTCTTAACGCATCCGAAAACTAAAAATTGTTTTTTGAAAGGTGATGAAATACGCTTTAAAATTTTACAATTCAAAATAAACATAAAATTTTTGAAATGTAAAAATTTTGTATGCGAACATAATAAAGTTTAAAAAATGACTCACTTTACGTTTTTTCTAACTAAAATTGCTGATAACAAAAAAAATAAAAGCACATATTTTATTAAGCAAATGTGTTATAAATGTTATCGTCAACTCACTTTTTTGTCATGTAAAAATAATTATAATAAAAATGTTATTATTTTTTATTTTAACTTTTTATGAGTAAAACCTCAAACTAAATAATAAAAATGTTAAAAATAAATAAAATTAATTAGATAATAAAAATGACCCAGAGTTTCATAAATTTTTTTCAAATTGCGGTCGGAAACTTTGGTTTCATAAAGGTCATTGTAATTATTTTGCGGTGAATTTTTAGATTTGAATATTAAGCATGATGTTTGTGCAGTGTGTTAAAGCATGAACAGTGTTTGAAAAAGAAAAGACCAATTCCCTCGACCAGTCTCTCCCAATCCGGCCTGCCACGCAGTAGGTGGGCAAATGAATTCGCCGCCAAGATCTAGACAAATCTCACCCCATGAACCCAGGCACCCCTGCTGAGTCACCAAATGTAGCGAACCACTTGGGGTGACCTATGGCAGGGGTGTTGGTTATCCAATAATCGGTTCCCGGGGCGGCGGTACCCATACTTTCCTCCCAAATTGAGCTTATTTAATCATATTTAGAAGTATTTTTTATTATATTTAAAACATTAAAAGAAGGCTTTGAATTTAAAATTTATCGAATGTGAAGGATGAATCTGATGCATTTCAACAAATTTGTTAATATCAGGCTCGAATTCACTTAAAAACAGCCTTAAGTCGCCATGTTCATTAACTTGCAGCCGATTTCTCTTTTTGGTTAGCAATGTTGCTAAAGCACTGAATCCATGTTCACACAAATACGCCGAAGGGAATGCTATCAGAAATTGTTGAACAAACGATCATAACCCAGGAGTTGAGAGATTCGCTTCTGCAGCTAAAATTCCTGGTAGTCATTCTTGAATTTAATTTTTAATTACTTAATCAGTTCTTCTAACTGGGATGACCCTGCCGTGTTGTCACTGTGCTGTACAAAGCACGAAGTCCGTGATGTAGTGGGCTGAACTGTGTACTTTCCAGGCCTCGAAAATAGGTCACATCTTTGTCTTTCTTATCCGAGTGCACTTTATTTAAATGATCTTGTAGCCAAGACGACTTCATCGCTTCGTTCGAAAATATTCTTTTTTGGCAAATAAGGCACATTGACGATGACGAATTTGTAGGATTTTCGATAAATCCGTATTTAACATAGTTCGCACTGTACTGCCGTCTCTTCTTCTTTGCTTCCGAAATAGTTTAGACGTGAGTAAAATATTTGCTTGAAAACCTGCTACCGATATGATGATGCGATAAATTGCTGATTTTACCTCACGTGAATAACCGAATTCTTACTGAGCAAGTTAGAACAAGTAAGACAATCATATCAATTCATGCAGGGTTTAAAAATCGCATTGTTTAATAAAAACTTGTTAGAACTTGTTAGCCACAAACACGGTACGAACTGAAAGTGGATAGTCCGATACAATTTTCCATACAAACTTCAAGGAACCAATGACTGATAGAAAAGATGTAATTCCACTATTAGTGTTTTACAACCTCTTGTTAGCTGAAAAAACAATTAAATATTAATCTAAATTAGCGCATTGCTTGCAGCCCGTACACGTAATTCACAACATCGATTTTGACAAATCAAAATGCCATTTTGGTCAACTTCCGGATATGCCAGATTCATGAGATAAAAAGTGCATGCGCAAGCGACTCTAGTTTTTTCATCTATACGGGTCTCCAAGCATTCAAGCCTAAAATCGCATCTCAAGAATTTCGGTTAGGGATGCCTGTCTTACTTAACCTGTTGAACGTTGGATGGTATTTTGAAAAAATGCCCGCAAATTTCATAGAAAATTCTTTTAAAATAATTCAGAGTAGCTACAATAATCAAATAGTACCTAGGTCCTAGATTGATGATATTGGCGCAAGCGATTCTGACCCTGTCCTTTATACAGTTTTTTTATACACAAGGGTTAAAATCGCATTAAAAAAAACAACTTTTTTTTCGGCCCGTCGGCGGGCTCATGGCAGGTGAGAGGTTAACCATGGAGTACATACATGAAATATAAAGCTGCATCCACATTATTACATGCGTAAGCGACTCTAATTTAACCGTTTATACATGATTCCAAGCATTTGAGTAGTAATTCGCATCTCAAATGGTGTTGTGTCTAGATTCCGTACGATTTGCTTTGTGTTATCTGCATTCTTACTGTAATATCACACTTCTGCCTTTTTAAATGATTCTATAAGCAGACTCACGCGTAGATTCCTTATTAAATTAAAATCAGTTTTGTGTTCGGAATGCAAAAAAATAATCGTATATAAAATAAATATACCAACATCATTCATATCTGAAAAAAAAATAATCATGAAAATATGCCTTTTTTTCGCCTTTAAAACCTTAGGTACCCCCCCCCCCCCCCCTTATATATTATGAAACAATCTCTTGTGAAACACACCAAACCATGCTTTGTTATTTTTTTTTTGCATTCTTTTGCAAACAATTAGCAGCTTTCTTGGTAAAAATTTCAAAATCCTCCATTTAAAAAAAAATAAAACCTATAAATTAACTACTACAGTGTGTGCAAATGCGGCTCTTGCTGCGCATCAGTGACTGCATTATTGAGGCTGCGTCAGTATCGCTATGTTTGAATATACTCCCGTACATTTGCATAGTTCATAATACTTTTGCTCCGTCACGGCGAAATTGACGCAGCGTCACTGATGCTACTGCCGCAGCTCTCGGAATTCTACCTTTAGCTCTGGATGGTTTTGTATAATCACCCTTTTGTATTTCCTCCCTCCTACAACATGGGCTTCAGTACTCAGATTTACTTATTTCTTTTAAAATACCCTCTGCAAAGATGACATAGGCAGTGGAGTTAATATTAACCTTTGGAATGCCGAGTTCCTGCCACGTATTTTCTCTGTAGTGTGCCGAGTGTAAAAATCTCACTAAAAAATTAAAATGTCGTCGCTCAAGGTATACAAATTTTTCATATCCAATGGGCACTTGAGAATTTGTGTAAAAATTGTACAAATGAAGTGTCAAATTGTGATAGTTTTGATAATAAAGAATAATTCTATAATAAATCAGGCATTGAATATTGCCGACTTGCAATATAAGGCAAGAAGCACTGATTTACTATCTAACTCATTTAATCTTTTTGTAAAAATCTGAATTATTATCAGGTGATCTCTTTGAAAAATCTGAATTATTATCGTGCCTCTTTGTAAAATCCTGAATTATTATCATGTCTCTTTGTAAAAATCTGAATTTTTATCAGGTGGTTCTTTGTAAAAATCTGAATTATTGTCAGGTGATCTCTTTGTAAAAACCTAAATTATTAACGGGTGATCTCTTCGTAAAAACCTGAATTATTATCAGGTGATCTCTTTGTAAAAATCTGAATTTATTATCAGGTGATCATGGCTACCAACCGAATTGACATCCTGGACCCTGCATTGCTGCGGCCGGGTCGTATTGATCGTAAGATTGAGTTCCCCCCACCAAACGAAGAGGCTCGTCTTGATATTCTCAAGATCCACTCTAGGAAGATGAACCTGACCCGTGGAATCAACCTGCGTAAGATTGCCGAACTCATGCCTGGGGCGTCAGGAGCTGAAGTCAAGGTGGGCATTGCGTATAAAATTCTCCTTCATTTAAATACTCCTATTACAACTGAGTGCCAGATTTGGGAGTGATTTATTTTTTTATGTATCCCCAAATTATGTAGGTTATGGGAACTTTTTTACAGGTGATGATGTGTCACATGTAAAAAAGCAATTGGTCACATGTAAAAAAGAGGCATTTCAACTATTTTAAAATAGTGAAGATAAGTTTCTGAGACAATGCGCGTGTCTAGGTACAGTGGACATACTTTTAGCAGACCGTTCATATAGCTATTTCATTCGTACACATTATTTGAAAGGCAATCCTTTTTATAAGCGGTGCTACTTTTTTGATTGATAGTATGAATAATAATAATAAATACTTGGATGATTTGTATAGCGCTGTTTTTGTGAAACGTCACCTCAATGAATATAATTCAGTGCCCTTGAGATGATTTTTCATGAAAATGGCGCTTTATAAATTAGCCAAATATCAATGTGTCTTGAATTGTTATAATGTCATTGCATTTATAAATATTATGGATGTGTCTTGTACTCTTATCATGAGTTTTTAAAAAATAATACAAGAAATAAAAGGCAAAAGTTCAACTTTGCTTATTTGTTCACTCCGAATCAGCAAATCAACTAACTGTTCTGGACTAGTGCCAGAATTAGGAATTCTGTACTGTGAAATATTTACCGTGAATGATGACTCAAACCAATAAATAATAATGACTAGACCATTAATGCGTTGTTTTTTTTATTTCTAGGGAGTGTGCACAGAGGCTGGTATGTACGCTCTACGAGAACGCCGTGTTCACGTCACCCAGGAAGACTTCGAAATGGCTGTCGCTAAAGTCATGCAAAAGGATTCTGAGAAGAATATGTCCATTAAAAAATTATGGAAGTAGAAATCTATAACCTTGTGTTATGCTCTCCAATTTTCTAATGTCTTGCTTTAAATAAAAAAAATTATAATGTTTTATTTTGTTTTTATTTGAGTCTGTCGATTATGATACTTATGTTATGAAGCGTAGTATCTGAATTGGGTGCAGTGAAATAATTCATACATTATTTTGGAGCAGTGGGCGGTTGTTAAAATCAATGTTGGCATTGGCGGTTGACATTATTATTTGACATTAATCTATCTTGAGTTTCTGTGTACTTATAAATTCAAGACCATAGACATGAGAAACAGTAGACAAGTTGAAAGGGTAAGAGGAACAAACCATGTTGCGAGGAGCGGGGAAGTGGCATGGAATACATTAAAAGTAGTTAGTTTTATCGGCGCCACATGTGCTGGACTCTGCTGAAAATTCCCAAAGTTTTTTTTTAAGTTTTCTTTATTCATATACAATTAATGATGGCAGTTTTCAGGCAACTGCATTCTACTATTAAGACTTTGAAAATAAAATCTGCTTACAAATTACTAGTCCTTTTACAAAGTGTGTGAATTGCTAGCAGCAGCAATCAATGTTATTGCAAATTCCGAATCCTGTGAAAGTTCTGTTCTTTCCAAAATTGAATAATTTTCTACGGTATTTAGTTAAGAGGAACGTATGCGTGGCCAATTTCGGCTAGTTTCATACAAATACTAATTTTGGATTTGAGATCAAAGTATACAGCCAAAGGGGCTGTCCATAAATTACGTCACACAAATTTCATGATTTTTGACCCCACCCCCCCCCCCCGTCCCTGTCACACATCGTCACATTTATGAGACCCCCTCCCCCCTAGTGTGACGTCACATATTTTGCAATTTTACATCTAAAATTTTTTTGCGTTTTAATCATTTAGATTTTTACGTGTGATGTCACAGAGCTGATGATCCCCCATATTCCTTGTCACACTTCTCTACTCCCCCCCCCCCCCCCCCCCCCTTGATGACATAATTTATGGATGGCCCCAAACTGAAAAATTATTTTTGTAATCAAAAGGTATATCAAATATCTAGTATGGATGTGAGCTACTTTATTTATTTTTGTTTTATTTGCGAGTAAATGAAAAACAATAAAAAATAATTTTATTATATTTATCATACAAATATAATGAAAATAAACTAAAAATTAACAAAAAAAAAATCATTTTGATGGGTGTAAATTAAAAATACAAATTACCTATTTAAGGCAGAACAAAAATTTGTCGTTTATGTACTAAAATTACTACCCAAAATATGCATTTTAAAGATTTTTTATTTTATTTTTCATTGTATTTTTAAAATAAATATAGTAAAATTATTTTTATAATGTTTTTCATTTACTCACAAATAATTGCCCAAGTTGCCTCTAAAATCATGAAACACTAAAATCTTTAATGGCCTATATCTTTTAGTTTAAATTAAAAATAAATAAAGTAGCTCACATCCGTACTAGATATTTGATATACCTTTGGATTACAAAAATAATTTTTCAGTTTGGTTGGGTATTTTGATCTCAAATCCAAAATTAAGATTTGTATGAAATGGGCCGTTGCGATGAAACTTTGGGAATTTGATGTGCGCATGCCTGCGATTCTTACTATATACAATAGTGAGTTCTGAAGAGCTATTCTTTATCTTTTGTGAGAACGAGATTGTTCTCTCGCGAGATGTCCTTCAGTTTGTGTGATTTTCTACAGCTGTTAAATGAATAAATAATCATGCTCACTTGCAGGAATTCGTGTTTAAAACGACACAAAGTAAAATACGTGACAGCTCACAGCTGAAATTTTGACATCGGCCGATAGAAAAAGCAAATAAGAGCCATAGAAAATCACACAAATCTGACAGGTCATCTCGCGGGAGAACCATCTCGTTCTCACAAAAGATAGAGAATAGCTCTTCAGGTATCATGAAATTATGCCTTGCTAACAGTTTATTCTATTGCGTTGAAACTTTAGGGATTTGATGTGTGCCTGCCGCGATGGTTTCTGTATATACTGGTGAGCTCTAGCATTATGAAATTTGTATAAAAAAATTGCAATAGGTGGCGAGCTGTTTGAAATCTGAACGTATGGGAGGGGGAGGGGAACCCGGGAGGCGGAGAAGGCGGAGTGGGAACGCGAGAGAGGAAGGGGATCGGGACGAATGGGAAAGGACACGCAGGGAGAAACAATTTCTTTATTAAGTGGCACAGCAACGCATGCCATGCGGGAACTTGCTAGTATATACATTTAGAAGACTGTATACAAATTTTTGTACACAAATCTAAAGTATGGTTTGCAGTGTACGCCACTTTCAACAGGACGTTCCAACGAAATTGCTGCTCGGTGGTTGACAGCGGTTAAGCCATACAGTTCATCAGAAAAATAAAATAAAAATATATTTAGAAACTAGACATACAGGTTTATGGCACCACGTGGGGGAATTTTGATGTTAAAAAAAAAATGGTGGACCAGCGAATATTATTTTTGGTTTTTATGGAAAATTTTTATCAATCATGAAAAAAAAAAATAGAAGGGGGCTCTTTATAAAAAAAATCCCTAGGTGGTGCCATAGAGTCTGGATTTTCGAACAGTTTAACACTTGGTGCATGCAAATCAGATGTAAAGTTTTTTTTAATATGTTGTCAACCAGGTTGAAAAAAGCAGTTTCGAGAAAAAAGCTGAAGGATAATTCAATATTCAAACGGTTTCACATAAAAAGCTGTATCTCTGTCAACTTAACGAATTTCTTTAAAACGTTTGGTGATAGCATTTTTAACAAATAATGCATCTTTCAGAAAATGAAATATTAAAAAAATGACAAAAAATTATTTTTCACAGTGGGCTGATGCCTTGACACTCTTACAAATGAGTTATAATTTATTTACTACAATAAAAAATATGCGCACGCTGAGAGAAAGCCCATGATCACATATAAATAATTTAACTAAAATAAAACAGCATTATTATTTGCGCCTAGGTGAGTACACCTGGGCGATACCAAGAGTGTATAGTATATACTCTCGGTAGGTTTCTTGAAATGGCTTTAATAGTGTTTAGTGACCAGATCTGCCTAGCCAGATACTTGTCACAGTACCTCCATTAACACAACGTAGCCGGGAGTGGGATGCCACAGTCTGCAGCCTCTTAAATATAATTAATTTATGTGAATTATTTCACACACAATTTACTTACAATAATACATAAACACCTAAGTGCTTAGTCATAATTTTATGCATGAATAAATTGATATGTATTTTCGAATAGGTTTTTGAAAAAAGTTGTATTTCTAAAATAATTAATGAGACAAACAAAACGGGGACCGACACATACAGGAACCCAAAAGCAACCAACCGATGAAGAGACTCCAATTCACTTATGGTGTCAATGTCCTAGCCTGGTGGGAACTAGGCTCAGATACTTGAGGAGACATACTGTAGAACCAGAGGACATAGCCACATATATAATGACAACTCTGGTGAACTTTATAAAAGGGACTGGGTCGAGGCAAAATGGGAGAAAGCACAATGGGCCGAAGGCCTAAGTGCTCACGTGAACTAGTTGTAATCTGCCCTGATGATGGACACTGTAACGCCGTCCGAAATGTTGGCTAAAGAAGGAGGTAGCGCAACACGGCATAACACCTCAAAAACAAATAACGAAAATACTTTTGGCCGTGAAAATCTAAAAACTTATCTAGTTGTAAACCGTCTCCGCAGTGGAAAAAAAAATTGAATGCTTTAATTGGGTACAGTAATTTTACCGTGAATAAATAAATAAATAATTATTGAAATTAAGCTACATAAAATAAATGATACCACATTACGAAAGCAAAAGAAACAATTATCTGTGTATTTTTATTAAAGTGCAAAAGGCACGTCCCTAATTCTCTAGGAATATCTTTGTAATTTTGAATCGTTTTACAACCCGACGTGATAGTATTAGTCGACCCAGTTAGAAATGCGCACTGAGACCTGTGCAAGATCCTGTTATTTCATTGGTCGCTCACCAACAGTTAATATACGAATGATGTCGTCGTTTATTCAAGACATGCTGGAACTCTCCTGGTGCCAAAATGAAATTCACACGGTTTGTCTCCAGCTCGTCAAAATGATACTCAGATGTTGTGTTATGGCATGTCTCTGGTTTTTTATGTCCATGTTCAAGATCTGACACTTCACTATTTTTTCACTAAAAATAGATATAAAAAAATCTACCTAATGGAGTAAAATAAATCTAGCCCTTGAAGAACCAAATAGATGAATAATAATAAATTATTGATCCTCCAAAAAAATTTTATATGGACTGTTTGCCTTTAGTCGAATATTTATAATAGTGAAATATTTCACTAGTATTTTTGTTGTGAATTTCCACTATTTTTATATTGTTCTAAGGGAAATGGGTTCTTTCATTGATTACTGAACTAATGAGTTGTTAGGTGACATTGGAGGCTTCGATAAAATGAACACATTACACAAAAATAAAATATATCGGAGCTGGCGTTATGAAATGGGAAAATTTGAACAACAAGTCCACTCCCGCCGTTTGCTTATAAGAAGGGGTAAGTACTGACCTACATTTTTAGACTATTTTCTCATTGTCGCAAACATGATAACACTAAAATATAAAAAAATAACTACATGTCAAAATGGACACGTATGAAAGTGTATTACTCGTAAAACCAGAGGTTTTCGTATTTAAAATACCCCCAAGGACTACAAATAGAGGCTACAGGTAGTTATTATACAGTCCTCTTACTTTCTTTTTACTTTAAAAACAGATTCCCATTTTGTAAATTGAGCAATTTTGCCCTGCAAAACGCCCCTTGAATTGATTTGTTTTCTTGCAGAGCTGCTGATTGGAATCTCCAGGAACCGCAATGGACAGGTCGAATGAGACTCATATCAAAGGGAACAGAATGTTTCATCAAGCTCGAAGACAAAGTTACCGGAGATCTCTTTGCCAAATGTCCCATCGAGACGTACCCAGGAATAGCACTGGAAGCTGTGACAGATAGCTCTCGCTATTTTGTTTTGCGAATTCAAGATGATAATGGTAAAAACAGTTCCTAAAACTCGGTTTTGTTTAAGTATAACCGTTATTTTATCATCTTTCAATAACCGTTAGTGATGATAATGCTTAATATAAAAATCCTGCATTAGTCATTGTTGTCCTACTTTCCTCATGATAAACAATGAAAATGTTGATTCTTACTATCAAATTTTGCAGGAAACCGTCGGAATATTTCACGTTCTATGTAAATCTGATCTAGAACTCTAGAGCAATAATTTATTAAAATACATTACAATAATTTATATGTAGGTACTTTTTCCAATGATGACATAATATTATGACAACATAGTATGACGTTATATTATAATATTATGAAATGATTATCATTGAAGTAAGGATATTACTCTCTTCATTTTATGTAGTAAATATGCTGCAATTTATAATTACCTACATATTATTTACTACATAATTAGCTAAATATTTAGAAGCCTGACGAGTCGTCTACACAGAGTTTCTTAACCCTCCCAAAATATATTTTAACGAGACGGCAACACTCAAAATTTTTTGAATTTTCTGAAGCCATTCTAGCCATCAGTCTAAATTAATTCTGAAGCATACCGAAAGTAATGATCAGTACCTATATCTGCTTTATCCCTGAAGAATTTAAGGCAATGAACATTCGGAATCAGGTGAAATCACACAGTCCTTATGTAGATGATGATAAGGTTGAAATTACTGCAACAAGCCACCTATTTCGATTTATGCAAATAAAACATCACAAAAAATCATGTTTTTTAAGTTCAGACACAAATATTAAAATGTTTTGCGATCATTTTCTAAAGAACTTAATTTGTCACATACAATAAAACCATATCCGAGAGGGGATTCATAAGTAGGAGACCTTGTACTTTAAAGCAGTTTTTGTAGGACTGATACTTTTTTCTGGGCTTATAAAAAGACTTGAAGGAAAAAAAAGCTTGATTATTTTAAAGGCCAAGACGTGTTATACTCGTAGTATTTTATTAAACCATCTATAATATTTAATTAAAGCATCTATAATATTTTAAAACACCAAAAACCCATGATTTTGCTTTACTATATATTTTATTACATATGTTTATGTGATACAGCACAAGAGTTTAAACTGTGGAACTACGCCATCCTCAGTTGTAGAGTCTGAGTGAAGCGGGGAAGGATATCATGAAGACTTATAGAGAGCTGACTGTTCAGATCTAGTCATTAAACATGGCTAACACCATTTCAAACAATATTTCGATTTCAACGATGGCCTCTCATCGAGACAATGCAAGGATATTCTATTCTGAAATAATCAACTGTGTTTTTATTTTCCAGGCAGGGCGGCTTTCATCGGGCTGGGTTTCGGCGACCGCTCTGACTCGTTTGACCTGAATGTGGCGCTGCAGGATCACTTCAAGTGGCTGCGGAAGGAGAAAGAAGCGGAGACGGCGCCCCCGGTGCAGGGACAAGACTTCAGCTTCAAGGAGGGAGAGACTATTAAGATTAATATGAAGATTACCGTGAGTTCCTTGCATTCCCAACTTTTCGCATTGCAAAAATTATAGATATACAAATTGATCAGCCCATTAGGGAAAGGGGAACAAACCAAGATGAGCAGAGCGGGGAGATGGTGTGACCGTTTCCCTTTCTGTGATTTGTGAATAAGTGAATCTGTCAGTATACAGGCAACTCACATTGTAATAATCACTATTTAGTCTGCGAAAATAAAATGCTTACGAATTATTAGCCCTTTTTACAATGGCGTGCAAATTGCTGTTTGCGTAAAAAACTTAACTATAAATCCCAATTGGATAAACAAAAGTTCAGGTTTGTTTCCAAAGTTGAATATTTTGTTACACTATTATTTAGTTAGACACTTTTACAAATGTGTTATAATAATTTACCCACCACACCATAGACATATGAATATTCCTAGACCTGCCCTAAGTGATAAAAGCATATTATTTCTCCCTCCCCATACCGGTTCCATTTGGAACCGGCTGGGCTTGCGAATGGCCTCGAGCGAATCTAAAAAATGTGACGTCATCGTTCTTGTGTGAACCAGCGTCGAGCTTTCATCGGAACATTTTACGAAATAACATGGCAAAAATGGTGGCTTGTTCTATGAAAACTTGTAAAAATGGAAATGAAAAGAGAATAAACCCAATTGTCGTATTACATTCCATAGGTAAGCTTTATTTAAGCTTTTTCAGATCATATAATGTTATCACTTTTACTAACGTATACATATGTAGGCGTTTCTCAAGTGTGCTCGTCGCTGTTTACTGGGGTAAGTAAATTATGAAACATTTGTAAAAGTGTCTTAACTAAATACGGCAATAAAATATTCAACTCTGAAAACAGGTGAACTTTACTTTGCCGTATTTGGACTTCGCAAATTTGTTCATAACGTGGCGAGCAATTCGCGCTCCCATGTAAAAAGGTCTATTCATTCAAAAGCAGATTTTACTTTTAAGAACTAAATGGTGATATTGTAATGCGAAATGCCTATACACTGTCAAGATTGATTTATTGACGAATCACATATCTCACAGTCATCTTCCCCTCTTCGCGTCCCGCTGTAGTTGGTTTGTACCCCTCACCTGTCTGTTCTTGTCTAGTAATATTCATATGTCTATGCACCGCACTCATTTTTAGCTTCACTATACTATTCGGTTCGGTTAAAAACAAACATTCAGATCCTGCGCAGAATAAACTTAACTTTTCCTCGCGGGGTCTGGTTATTAGGACAAGTCTAGCTTTATACACATATTTCTGTTGTATGTCTGTAGTCTCTGTAGCGCAAATAATAACAAACTGAATAAAAGCGATTTCAATCATCTCGAAGAGTACTTTTGTAAGGATTAGGATAAAATTTCCGTACTCCGCTTACTTCTGTGCACAAATTATTTGAAAACACTCTGTTTCAACTTAATTTCTATTAGAAACAACTCTTTACATGGGGGAAGATAGAAAAAGATTTAACACTAGAAAGACCGAGTACTGCTCCATAGCTATAAAGACCACTACCATCATTTTGACGGCTGATCATTTTTTCAAATTGGGCGGCGGGTATGGGTACCGCCGCTAATTATTATAGTACTTATAGTCCTGCTGCTGAGAGCTCCATGGTTACTTCTATTTCTATTACATGTGTCGTTTATGAGAAAGAGTTATCAGAGATATGCCTTTACTAATTATTTATCTCCAAAGTAATGACTTGTTTTCTGATTATTTTTAATAGCCTTGATTTATGCTTGTATTCAAAATCAGCTTTATGGAACATAATCCATGCATTCATACTACATAACTAACAAACCACTATTATTCTGACTCTGCATAGCCTGACTCAAGTATCTGATTCACTTGATTGTGCCATATCTTCCTTGGGCGTCCCCGATTTCTTCTACCATTCATATTTGTCATATATTCTCCTTACACTCCTTTCTTCGTTCATTCGCTCTACATGCCCAAACCATCTGAGCATCCATTTTTTAATCTTACGTATTACGCTTAGCATTCTTTGCAGATCTACACATTTCTCACACAATCATCCATGATTTTACCGCACATGCTCCCAGAATACTCTAGGGTTTTCATTTTTACAGCATTCAGTCTATGAACTTTTATCTTTCCTCTGCCGTTTCCATGCTTCCCTAATTAACTATATTATAATTGTTATTACCTAATCGAATGATTTTATTGCAGAAAAAAGACGGTTCCGAAGGCTCCAGCAAATCCAAGGCTCGTGCGGGGCTATCGATTGGTGGGGGCCTGCTCCCCCCGCCCCCTGGGGCGCCTCGCATCCCCCCTCCCTCCCCCCAGCACAAGCCGCCCACCACCAGCTCACAGCCCGCTGACTGGGGCGATTACAACTCTGATGTTGGGTATGCTAATTATTATATAATTCTTGTACATATTCAATAACCTATTTAATATAAAAACAGTTACATGTCAACGTGAAAATACCCCAAAAGTCAAAATTTCCTTGCGGGCAATCATTACCTTTTTTTACCATTACACATATCGTCATCAACGTGAAAATACCTCCCATGTGCCAAAAACGTAAAACGTTCAGGAGTAGCTAAAAACTGATTTTTGATAGTTAAAGATTTTTTTAAAACAATATGTGACTATCAAAAATCTGTAACTCTCGCGTTGACGATGATATATGTAGTGGTAAAACAGATAGTGATTGCGTGCAAGGAAATTTTGGCTTTGAACGGGTGTAGGTTTGGCCCTACCTACCCGACAATTATTTCAAACGAACAAAAAATATAGCTATGTAAATGTATGATGTTTGCCCACTAAAGTAATACAATAAAAATCATTAATAAAACGACTTGAGGATGGTACACACGTTTTATTTTTTATTACCAATAATAATAGGTAAAACATTAAGAAAATGTAAGAAATACCTGCAAAATTGACAAAACTTCGATGCACTGTACGATTTCACTTTTTGAGAATGTTTCTGCCGATATGGCGGTTTGTCAATTCACATCGAACTAATAATCTGTAAAAATTTCGGTGAAATATTTAAATACATTGAAAAAGGGACAAGTGAGAATGGAAATAATCATCATTAAAAATGAAAGCCGTCAAAGCTGCCGTGTCTATATGATGACAAATGAAGCATCAATGATTCTGCATTGTAAACTAATCCCGGCGAGAGCACGTATAGGTGTCATTGACATTCGTCCTTTTCCGTCTGACATGTCTAATTTGTTGTCTGTTGCCTCCAACGTAATAGATAGAAGATACTAGAATGATGACGTCATGTACAATCTCTCGCTGGGACTAGTATATTATATTCTGTGCATACTATTTATTTGTCACTTGTGGCTAAAATTGTTACCAAAGGTGGGCTGCGTATGCTCAATAATTCATTGCCTGCGAAACAAACAGACATATCTGATGGTATGATTTTAGGTTTTCACGGCCAAAAGTATTTTTGTTATTTATTTTTGGGGTGTTATGCGGTGTTGCGCTACCTCCTTCTTCAGCCAACGTTTCGGAGAGCTTTACAGTGTCCATCATCAGTGGCTCATATGCCCTGATGATGGACACTGTAACGCTGTCCGAAACGTTAGCTAAGGAAGGAGCTAGCGCAACACGACATGACACCCCAAAAATAAATAACAAAAAAAGGCATATCTGATATTTGTAAATTTTTTAGGTGCCAAAATACTGTTTTTTTGCCAGATTTTTGTACATTTTATTACAGTAAAACTTCTACCTATCGTTTTTGAAGGGACCTATTGAAATAAATATGGTTGCGGCAAAACAATGATTGCTGCGGGAATGGGGAAAAAACACATTAATATTAAAAGGTTTAATTTAAAAATATTATAACAAAATAAAAAAAGGAAGCTGTACGGAGACAAAAAAATTACTCTTTGTGCTGTATATAATCTTTCATCATCATATGTCTTTGGCTTTTTTTATTGCCGTAGGAAATCAGTATTTTTTCGGTGTTACAAATTACATTTATTTTCGGAATCAGTTATCAAATGTGCATAAAAGAAAGTTTTCAATCTTTCGAACATTGTGTACGCTTCCGAAAATGAAGGGACAGATGGCGGATACTCTTCAACGACCTCTTCTACTTTCAAGCTTGCGTCACACAAATTTTCGAAGATTTTCTGCACTTTTGTACTTATTCCCGAATTCCATTTTTCCTTGAGTAAATCGAATTCAACATGACCCACACCGCAATGCTTGAATGTCTAATGACAACTAACAATAGGTTTCTTTCTCTCTCTCGCTCCCGTGTTATTGACCATGTATATACGAATTTGCTGCGTAATTTAAACAATGAATGCGGTAAGGGGCCATCATTGTCAATTACGTCACACGAGTTTCATGATTTTTTGGCCCTAACCCCCGTCCCTGTCACACATCATCACATTTGTGAGACCCCCTCCCCCCCTAGTGTGACGTCACATAGTTTGCAATTTATGTCTAAAAATAATCAAAATTCAGATTTTTACACGTGACATCACAGAGCTGATGACCCCCCATACTCCTTGTCACACTTCTCTACTCCCCCCCCCCCCTCCCTTAAGGTGTGACGTAATTTATGGATGGCCCTAAAGAGAAACAATCGATGCGATCTACTTTTGCATGTTTTAAAATAAATTAATTCGGGACTACAAGAAATAACGACACATACGGAAAAATGGTTATTCAAGGAACGATAGATAGAGATTTCACTGTACATGTTTTGTTGGTTCCATGACAACTAAGAATCATGCAATTTCAACACCCTTTTGAAAAGTTGTTAAAAGTTATGAAAAAAAATTGAAAAAAGCTCATAACCTAACCTAATCTAAACCTATTAAACCAATTTTTTATATATTTTTTTATCACTTTTAATTAATGACTTTTCAAAGGAAGTGTTGAAGTTTCGTGATTCTGAGTTGTCTGGTCACCATTTCATCAGTGTGGTAAAAAGCATGCACATTTAAAGCACCATTAGTTGACCTAACCTATTATTTTATCATGTTCTGTTTTGTCATTGTTCTTTTTTATCTGGTTAGCAGTATCGTCAGTACTTTATTAAATGGACAGTATTATTAATTTAATGTGTGCAAGTCTTCACAGAGTAACAACTGTCAATAACAATTGCAATCATACAACACGAAGATAGCAAAAAAATTAAGAAAATGACGATAATGTTGGTAGCCCTCAGTGGACGTATGATTAAGTTAAAAATGACTTAAGTTAATACGGTCGAATCAGCTCAATAATCGGAGCACTTCCTGGCAAAGAAGAGGTCCTGGGTTCAATTCCCAAGCGACTGAATCTTTTTCTGTTTCTCATTTTCGTTTGAGAGTCGTTAATGTTCTCTTCAATGATAAAACAATTCTTTATTTTGTTTTCCAGGGGCCCCGCTGCCGCAGCCGCAAACCCGAGCGCGACCGCTGCAGATGCTGCCGCAGCTACAAACAGCAGTTGGGTGCAGTTCTAGGCTACATAGGATAGGATAAGGACCTTCTCTAATAGCTTTAGATGCTATACACTATAGATATGATGTTACGACCGCATGACAGCAATTCTCCAAAGTACACAGCCGGATAGACATTTTTATTATTGGGGGTAAACAAGAAATAAAATTTAATTATAATCGTCTATTATTGAGTTCTCTAAAGTATACATTGATTGTCCAGTTGATTAGGCAGACATCTCCGAAAAATCGAAATTTGAGTTAAGTACGTAGTTATATGTAAAAGGGTACCCTTCATCTGGTACAATAATTCTGGTACAATACAATTACTCATAAACACCACCAAATCAATTTATAATGCAGAAAAACTTGTAGAGAAATAAACAAAAAATTTATGTTTTTTGGGTTACTAGTGGAAAATTTCAATATGTCATAAAAATGTACCAGACCGTTATGCTTCCGGGTGTTATTTTAATTTGTAATATGTAAAACTCAGTCGCATGTAAATAATATTTGATTCATGGTGAGCATTCGAATATTGGTTTCCCCGTTATCTCAAAGCTTAGTTTTTGGAGATGTTTGACTAATCAATTGGACGATCGATGCGCATATTATTACACTTTTTTCACCTACTTTTATGAGCAAGATTTCTTTGATCAGTAAGAGAAGATGTTTATTGCTCGTTCAAAACACTGAAATGAGTCTTGCAAGATAAAGAGACCATTTAAAAATAGGGAGATGCAATTTTCACTCTTGCTTCATAAATTCTGACAAGGAAGGAGTATGGACATTAGCATTGCAGTAATGATTTTGCTAAACATTTCTTGTTTACAATTGCTATTAAAAGTACAAGGGACTGAAATCAGCTGCAGATCTTAATGTTCAACTAACTTCATAGATTGTCACTACATGTTCAAATTTTTTTGACAACATTTAAAAAATAATTTACAATCACCACCTTAATATTTCAATTCTTCGTCTGCTTAAAAATCTATAATAAACTAAGTGTAATGTTATATTGTACATAATGTCAAACTGGTTAGTAGCCAAGAAACTACATTTCTTTTTCAAGCAAGCGGGAATGGTTTTGTCAGCGATAGCAAAACTTTATAATTTATTTGGTTGGGTTTTTAGTAAAGTTCAGTGTTGCCATTTGAATTACAACTGAATGTTTTATTTTTTTATTTGTTTTATGGCTTAAAGTATGAAACGTATCTCTGCAATCAGAGAACAGTATTCTAGCTGTGTACTGGGGAGAATAGCTTTCTATGTGGGGACACTAGCATTGTGACGCACCGTGTGTGTATATTGTTAAAAGAGATACTTATTATTCTAATGTTAGAAAACTAATATTATATCAAATAACGTACCGGTGCAATACTGTATTACCAGTGATCTATATCTATTAGTCCCACTAATGTTGTAGTACATATGTATATAATCAATAATCATTGTTGATTTGAGGTGCTCGGAACTAGGGGGGCATAAGGCACAATTTGACACAAATTTCATCTGAAGATATTGGTGAACTTAAAGTCTGGATGTTTACAGTTTCATTTATTAATAACCTTAAAATTTTCCATTCTCGCACTTGCAAGATAACAAAGTAGTTTGACGCAGCTTTTCTTTATTGTATGCTATGCTGTTAATTAGTATTTTATCCTCACTAGAACTTCTTTTAATATTGTGGACATCTTTTTCAATTGCCATATGCTCTCTTGTTAATTTGTTTGTATTTTAAAATTACAATTTTAGCGAATTAAAGTATGCCTGCCACAGTAAGTATTTCAATGAACAAAATTTATAAAATCTTACCATTTTTTTCAGAGCTCTCAAAATGGTGCTTATAGTTCTCTGGTTCCGAGTGCCCCAATTTGCTTTCATTTGTCTTTGTTACGACACGGTACACATTATTAGCACTTCAAGCCAAAATGTCTACATATATGTTCTGCGGCTTACAATATTGAAATACACAACATACATATTTATTGCAAATACGTTTAATGATTTAACAAATGATCGTCCAGTTAAGAATACTTGATAGGTATTTTCCTATCAACTTTCCTCAACGTAGAACTAAAATATAATCTTGTAGTAGCGGTATTTTCAATAATAGCGCAGTAGGGGCTCCATTATCCAGATTGGATAAATTTCAAAATGCACTGAACAGTATGCAAAAGATCTCAGCGCTCAGCAAAAGGTTAAATTTCGAAGCCTACAAACCGTATTTGCAAAATGAGGAAGAAATTGAGGCTACATCGGACTTATCCTGGAAGAAACAAGACAAAGAAGAAAATTGGTTTAGTGTAGCTTAGAATTCACCACGAAGGACGTACGTTACTCAAGAAAATTAATGTCTCAAAATATGTCATTTGACAACTAAGAAAAGAACTACATATGTATCTTCAAGCAAAACAAGATACATACTTTCATTAGGTATGTATTATATAACCATTTTCTGTGATGTATATCGACGGTCCTGAAGAAAATGTCAGATTTGAGATTTTGTAGTTTTGCAGTGGAGCTGTACAATGTTTAGTTTCTGCATTTTTTGAGATCAAGAAGATAAAGGGTGTCAGAAAGAGAAGAGATCAAGAAATACAGGGTGGGGATAGAGTGCACAAAACTTCGGGAGGTGATTCTACATGATGTTAGAAGTAAAAAAGATAAATAACTTTTTCGAAATTGCATTCCTGACCTCTTGCACCTCCCGAAGTTTATGCACTTTATCCCAGTACATAGTGTTGTTTTGATATTTGGCGTTAAAATTCCGAAAATACAGACTTTTAAAACATCAAAAGAAAATTAAAATAAGCCAACAAAACAATTAAAATTTTTAGCAGATCCGACATTGTTCTTCGGGACTGTCAATATTATTGTTAATTCAAAAGCTTTTCCTCGATTATTTGCTATCATCTCATCTAGTCTGGATAAACGAGGTTCTACCGAATTAGTAATGTTTGTTGCCTGCGATTCTGGTTTCATGAATGTTGTACTGTTGTTGCTGTGTTCCGGCACTGATAGAGCTCTAGGGTTAAGTGTTTAGATTCATATTATTATTTATTTATAAGTGTGGCTTAATAAATATAACCGTTAAAAATATCTAATTTAACATTATAAATATGTACAATATTTTCTGGAGTTGTAGAGCCAAAACTGTACTTTAATATGTAAAACATCGATGAATTGGAACTTTAATGAATTAATCTTAAGAACTAGTTTCTTCTCTACTTAGCGGAGTAGTCATTCTAGAGGACTAAAGGAGCCTGATTCGGAATTAAGCTCATCTTATCAACTTGTTCAGCAGGTGTTATTGGTGTTTGTGCATATATTTTTGTAAATAAATGCAGAATAAAAATATAATGTTTCCAGTTTAAAACTTAATATATAAATATCCAAAGCAAATATATCCCATATATATTACATTATAGTAATATTTTATTATGTTATAGCTTACATTCCAATAAAATTCTTTTGGTTTCCTTGAAGTTGTGATTTTTCTTCTCGCTGATCTTCCAGGACCCCGAAACTAACAAATTTCTCCCTAAGATAATGAGTTTTAAAATGATAAATTACTTCTATCCGCTGTGGGTTGGGAATATATTGTACTAGAAAAAGTCACCCAGCTTTGCCCAGCCTTTAGGCAGAGTTTTAAAATCAGATTTAGACAGTAATTATTTTCCTTTTATTTTGAATGTCGAATGTGCAAAATTTCATCAAGTATTAAAATTCTGCTCTGAAGGGTGGGGAAATGGAATGGTTTTTCGAAATCTCACCTTCCACTTGTCTTGGAGGTCCAGTGTGTAAAATTTCATCAATCTCGGAGTAAAACTAGATTTTTATAAAAAACAAAGCCACTCCGCCAGCCACATACACCTTATTTTTATATATATACGTAGATAGATGCTGAGGCAGTGCTTTTTTTTTTTTTTTACAGTTAATACCGCACAGTCCCAACTGCTCCCGTCTGGAGCCAGTGAGACTATTGCATCCCCAATCGGGGTATGTTGTGAGGCTGAAGGTAGTAGGGAGGGGAAGGAGATAGGGAAGAGGAAGGTGGGGAAGTACCTGGCTATTCAGATCTGGTCACTAAACACGGCTAAAGCCATTTCAAGCAACGTTTCAATTCTGAATGGTTCCACTCTGGAACATGCCGCAAATATACTATATATTATTTTAAATGAATAAATTGTGAAATAACATAAATTTATCAAATAAAATTTATTTGCGCACGCCGGGTTCGAACCCGCGACCTTCGGATTGTGAGTCAAGAGTCTTGCCTCGGGACCACGGAGGTCGGAGTGCTTGTTTTTATGTAAGATCAGCAGTCTTCATATTGTCTATGATGAATCATGTATGTACACGGAGTGATGAATAATTCAAGTCTATGAATATGTATTTGAAAGAGTGGGAAGATGAATGACAGAAACATGAATGGCATGATCAAGTGAATCAAATACTTAAGCAACAGAAGAATGAATAAACCAAGACAACTTTGTGACTTTCCATCCTTTCTACTTACCCCTACAGAATTGGGTCATGGTTAGTGAGTTGAAGGTGAAGACCTTCCCGAACAGCTTCCACTCTTTTCGGGTCCGCGCTTTGCACTGCCAAATATTTATCTTGCCGATGGAGGGTTTTAACCTGTCAAACGCCGGGCTTATTTCGAAAAACCGGACGGATTTTACCTTGTTGCTTTCTGGTCAAATATCCATATAAAAACAAAAGAATTTTTTTTTTCGATTGTTTTCTGTTTACTGGATAATGTATCTTATTATTCATATATACATGATAAAATCAGCAAGTTTTCCCAGAATAGCTATGTAACTTTAAAAAAAAAAAATTTCCCATTCGGCGAACAAATGTCAAAAAAATATATTCATACGAAAATGAACTGATTTTATTATTTCTACACAAACCTGAATATACATCCAACATGAAAAAACGCAATTCAAAGGAGTTTGCAGATAAATATAAGACATTTATAAGCATTTGAAAATGTAACATTGAGAATTTTCAACTTTGACAATTGCAAAATCCGACCTAACAAGTCACAGATAATTAATTTAAAAATATTCTAGTGTTGTTAGATGAATGAAACCTTTGGCTACGTCAAGAAGGAGAATGGTCCAAGAGATTCTGACCTTGTCCTTCATACAGTTTCTTTATACATAAGGGTTAAAATCGCATTTTAAAAAAGAAAATCTGAAATTTTTTCCGTGTGCCCCGACGCACTTTCGGCAAATGAGATGTTAAGATGGTCTTCAACCTTATTGGGTGTGAACTGGTTAACAAGGTTTGTTTGTATGACTTTCTATCCATCAGTCTCTGCTTTTGCCGCTAAAACATTTCACCAGCATCCTTACTTTTTCATAAAAATATACAAGTATTATTGATTGCAGTATTTATTATACATAATAGATTGTTGTAACCTCTGTCTCACAAATTATGCAAGTTGAGGAGAGATTACAACGGAGCTCTCTCAGTGACAGGACCATAATATACACTTACAAGATAATATTTTATTTTAAAAACAAAATCGTACAATTAATTGTGACATGGACAGTATATTATTAACAATCGATTCAATGTGTGCTAAAAATATTTATTTACATTTTCATGTCATATTTCCAATATTGTGGAAATTTATTATTATAGCCATATAAATAACTATACTTAGGTTTAGTACACGCCAAACTTTAATACCGGCCTGGACTTGATACGATCCATTCTCGTGCAGTTACTGACTTTATAATGAATGTAAGTGAAAGAGAAAGATGCGTAAAAACATAGGCGTGACAGAGAAAGACGTGGGTGTGGAGACATGTCACTTTTATGACCTTAAACTCGCCTATTGCAATGATTTCTGTATCAATGTCAGGCCGGTATTAAAGTTTATCATTTTAATTTGTTTTAATGAATGAACCCAAAGATAAATAATTAGAATGCCCATTTTCTGTAGATAGATTAGATACATTATGATGCTGCTTCATTCTACATACTACTAAGTAGTTAGAGTTAAAAAAAAATACTTCATTACATTTGTTGGTTGTAAGATGCTCTTCATTCTTAACCAGAAGCAGATGAAAAGGTAACTGGCCATGACTAATACTAAAATAAAGAGAGATTTTTAAAATATAGAGCCGTATATGAGAAATCTTGTTTTCGGTACCGAAAACTGCCAAATTTGGAACCCTCGTAATATGTACATATGGTTTTCCCAAATATTTTTTTTGTCCTTTGACAACCTTACAATAGAACTTCCCCACGCATGTAACAATTGAAAATAATTCTTAGAAAAGGTTCTTAGAAATTTTATACTAGTATTACAAAATACGAGCATTTCTACAAAATGTAATTAATTTATTTAATTTGCTTTGAGCCATTACATACAAAGTTGGCTGAGATCTTTAATAAAAACTTTAAAATTAGGTTGGCAATTTTTGTGGTGTTGAGATGTGTTGTGCTACTTCCTTCTGCTTTCAACATGCAGGTGTCCATCCAGGCTCCTGCTGCAGGTGTCCACCATTAAGGTGGATGTGAAATCAAAAAAATATAATACCATGAGAATCTCAAATCACACCCATAAACTTTAAGCTGATCAACTCGGCTATCGCTTATGTGATCCAAGAAATTTCACTAAAACGCGTACATCGTATTAAAACTGTGACCAGGTAAAACAGGTCATGATCAAATCAATAGGTCACGTTTTTTTTCCTTCACTTTTCTTATACGGCCTATTTTATCACAGGACCTACCAAAATGTACCTCGTGATGGGTTAGATTGCGTTGAAATGACCAGCATTGTAAAAGGTTAAAAAGTTAATATTTTAATATCAAATGTTTAAAAGCAGGCGTTTAATCCGATTCGGAGTGATGTTTCCTCTTTTTTCTGCCGTCATCTCGATCTCGGCTGTGTTTGTCCTCCTTCTTCTTCTTGCACTCTTTCCTTCTCTTCCGCTCCTTGCCGGGAGAGTCTGAAGAACTTTCACTGGACCGATGTTTCTTTGCTTTCTTTACTTTTCTCATACTCTTGCGCTCCAACTTCTCCAGTTTTCTGTTGAGGTAAATAAAAATAATCAGAATATTAAAGTAAAGCAGCTAAAAAGGAATACACAAATAACTTGCCATTCATGTTATAAAAAAACCACAAACTTCATATCGTCGCAAGAAAGCAATACTGCTGTAACAGCCAAAAACCAAATTGTTCAACTGTTGAAGTGTATACATCAGTTAAAAAACGTATTATTGACAAAACGGCTAGTTTTTCCAACATCGTACAGTTCTTATTTATCATTGTAGAGTCACGGGACCCAGAGAGATCGACGCAGAAAAAAAAACTCTGCAAAATGGTGTACAACAAGTATTTTCATAGGAAGTGGGCGGTCACAGCAGTATAGCTTTCTTGCGACGATATGTATCTACAAGTTATTTTGGATTGGAATGCCTTTGAATATCATTTATCTTCAATGGAAGTGATGTGATAAATAATACATTGTTAGTAAAAAGTGTGATCTAAAGGCAATGGATTGAAATCCTTCCAGGAACTTAACTGAAACCCTGGTGAGAGACCACCACTCGAAATCCAAACGCTGCTTGATATCATAATTTGCATATTGTTGGTTTTTATGAAAAAAATCACCTCAAGGGCGAAAGGGCTTTATTTGTTTGGTGATTAAATTTCAATAGCCGGGTACTTCAGCCACACTTAGTTATGCCCAGGCCCACTGGCTTCAGCAGCAAAGTGTTGTACAAATTAAAATAAAACATATTCAATTTTTTATAGTGGAACAACTTTTGAGTAAAACCTCAAATTGTAATATTTAATCATTGAAGAAATTCTCAAACAATAAATGTGAAGCAGAAAATGATCCGGTCACATCTAGCAATTGAACCCATGACCTCAACCTTGCCAGGGCTTTGCTCTAGACCAGTGATTCCCAAAGTGGTCCAGGTGGACCCCAGGGGTCCACGGAAGACTCGACGGGGGTCCACGTAGACGTGATAAAAAAATGAGGGTTCACGAAAATTTATCTGCAGGCTTATTCTCTATCTTTTGTGGGATCGTTATCTAGATAACGGACGTGATCTCTTGTCAAATTTGTGTGATTTTTTTATATCTACTGTAACATATTTTAGTTCAGATCGTTTTAAACATGAATTCCTGCAAGAATGCATGATTATTTATTCATTTAATGTACGTTGTACATATAAAAGGAAATAAATCACACAAATCTGTCAAGAGATCACGTCCGTTATCTCGATAACGATCCCACAAAAGATAGAGTATAAGCCTGCTGGTTTCGATAGTAAAGAACAAAAATGTTGGCTTGGCTTTACCTGTCAATGTAGGCAGATAGTACGCTAGTACTTCGGTGAAAAATGGTCATTTTGAGACCCATCTCGTGCCCATAACCCATCCCAACCCCATCTCATATCACATTACCCCCCCCCCCCCCCCCATTGTGACAGATCACAACTCCAGCGTTATATTCCATATTCAGTACAACGCGTGTCCATTGGGAATATGGTAGAAATGTTGCAGCAGGGGATCCACCAAAACCAGTAAAATTTTGAAAGTGGTCCACGAGAAAAAAAAGTTTGAGAACCTCTGCTCTAGACACTAAATTGCAATTAAATTCGGATAGAATCTTGCAATCACATATAAAATATGCGTTAAGAAAATTAAGACAATGTTGGTAGTTCTAATTTGAAGTTGATATGGTCAGTTGATAGCTCAGTGGTCAGAGCAATGCCCCGGAAAGGATGAGGTCCAGGGTGCAATTCCTAAATGTGACATGAAAAATGATAAACAGAATAATTTTTAGTTATTCTGTTTCGGATTTTTCATTTCAATTATCTTCAATGATGAAATAATATTCTTCAAATTACTTAAGAAGTTTCTTCTTTTGCTTGTGCGAGAGCTGTGCCAGCAGGTCGGGTGGCTGCACCTCCGTCTCGGGGGCACGGTGGATGACCTCGCGGGCGCCCAGTGGGATGGCCCCCGGCCGCAGCGCCAGCCCCGCCTCGGCCAGCCCTCGCACCAACTCGGCCCCCGCGCTCTCCCCTCCATCCTCGCCCTCGCCGCCCCGCCCCTCCGTCAGGGCGCGTGCCTCGCTCATGGACAGGGCGTACATGCTGCATTCCTTGTCTGAAACATTAATTCAAATTTGAAAATAATTATCAGAAATGCTTGTAGGCACAGGGGCGTGCACTTCATATAATAGGCAATAAGCACTTTGCCTACCCTACTTGCATAAAAATTAAATAATATTAACATTTATAAAATTATTGCAAGAAACCAATTTTAATTTTTTAAAAATATGCACGATTATCGCAGCGCAGCAAACAAATGTAGCAATCAGTGCCATCTGTCGGTACCTCTATTAATTAGTACAACTTTGTTGGTTTGGCTTTGCTTGTAATATGCGTAAATGAAGCGGTTATTTGGATATTTGATGTGGCTTAGGTAATCCCAACAAACATCACCAAAAGTCAGCAGCGTAGCCATTCTTAGCAAAAAAAATCTCTCGTAATTTTTTATAATATTGATTTCGTTTTATTACATTTATTTACAGACTTATTATTTATTATCCAATAACATAACAATACACACATATAATACACACTGCATAAACACACTGCATACACACAAGCATATAATACACTAAAAAACAGTAGAAAAGAACGAAGGAAATGGTAGGATCCTAGCTAAAAATTAGCTACACCTGATTCAAAGTATATATTTTCCAAATTTAACCCATGCTACCCCCTACCGCTACTATGTCTCTTTTGTAATGTCTCCTTTTGCCCATCCCTATTCCCCCACCCACCCCCTGGGTGTCTTTTTCCATGCATCAGTTGGTTGCCCAAGATGTCCAGTTGGTCGCCTGGGACGTCCTGTTGGCAGCCTAAAAAGCTGGCTCTGCAACGGACGGAGGCCGCTGAAGTAGCCCAGGATAGAGATGTCATAGTGATTGACCCGAAAAAGACAAAGGGAAGATGATGAGAAAAATTGTACACAAGCTCCTCACCTGTATTGATATGCCCCCACTTGTGGCACTTGATGCAGCGGACATTCCGGACGAGGATGCCAAAGGGCTGGTCGCGGATCTCGTTGTCCCCTTTACAATAGCTCTCGCGAGGCGCATTGTACTTGCGCTGCCACTCGAATTTGTACTCCGGTTCGTTGTCCTCACGCTCACGCTCTTTCTTAGCTCCCGGCGGAGGCTCGTACATGAAGTTGACGCTGAGTCGCTCCTTGCTGTCTTTGCTCAACATGGCTCTGTAATCATTGAAGGATTCATAAGTATTATAATACATATTAAACCAAATGGTTTGGTAAACTTTAGAAATCGCTAAACACCCTTAAAACTTAAACTAGGATTTACCTAACACACATAGATTAATCAGAATCTTGTGTGACCCGAAAATGCCTATAAAACATAAAGCAAAAATATACCAGACCATTGGGAGACCCGCGATAATGTATGGCTCCGAATGTTGGACTATGTATATGGACTATGTATATAATTATACGATAGTGAAATTAGTATTAAAAAAATATCTCGGTATTGATGACAACTCTATTCAGAAAAAAATATACATGATATGCTTTCTTTATATATTGCCACACTTCCGCCATAAAGAAATAGTTAAATAAAAAAATAAAAATTTCAATGTAAATTATTGTATATAGTTCAATAAATACAAAATTATAAAAAATTTATTGCAGTCAATAAATTTACTGTTAAATGCAGGAAAACAATTCACGTGTTCTGAGTACAATAAAATTTAATTACTCTTGTGTTAACAATGCAAATTCTAGTTGCGGATTCATCTGCTGACGCATTTCAGAGGAAACCTTCCATGTGTTCCACGCGCAAAAGTCAGAGCAAAACCATTTTCGTGTTCTGGGTGTAGTATCATTAAAGCTGGAGACTAGCAGGCAGATTCACTCTTCAGTTAAAACCAGTTTCATGATACGAATGATCTGCCAAAATTCCAAAATTGCAAATATTAATGCGCAGAAACGCGTCAGCAGATTACGCCGACGCATTTTGGAGAAAACCATTCTAATGTTTCGAGTGGAGTTAAAGATTTTGTTCCAAATGCATCCAGATTCTCTTTCAATTTAAAATCAGATTTTTGTTCAGAATGTAACGATTAAATTTCAGTTGTGGATTCATCTGCCGATACATTTCGAAGTAAAATATTTTCTTATTCAGAGTGCAGTTATAAAAATCTAGTTGCAGAATCAAAGAAAAACCATTTTAATGTTCCGAGTTTAGTTTTAATTCCCCGCATACAGATTTAATTTAAAAAAGTTTTTTGCTCAGAATATAACGATAAATTGCGTAACAAGCAAGCTTAAATATTATTTTAGCTTGTGGACTCTTACGCAGAATCAATCTTTAATTAAAAACTGCCTTGTGTTCTGAACACAATGCAAAAATTCAAGATGCAAAGTCCTCTGCTCACGCAAGTCAAGGGGAACCATTCTCGCTTTCCGAGAGCAGTTATAAATTCCTAATCGCAGAATTTGTGTACATGATTTTGTTATTGGAAGACTGCTCGTCACATGTGATATCAATTCCATCGCCCCGAATGCAAATAAATAGTTGCAATACATTTTGTTTTATAGTAATTTAGGTGAATCAAAAGGTTTTTTCCTAAAAACTATTTTTATAAAGTGTCCAGCAATTTCAAAAGTTTACTAATGGTTTTTACTGGTGGTTTTGGGGGTTAAATCCTTTATCATAGTTCAAGGAACATTTTGCAATTGGTCAACTGAAAATGAAATTATTAAAAAATTCTGTCTATGTTGGTTTAGAATTTACACATTATCGTTGCTGTTGCATAGTGATTGTTATGGAATTATCTCCTATAGCAGCAGTTTTCAACCTGTCATACGAGCACCTCTTGGGATACACAAAACAAAAATTGGGGGTACACAATATCGTGGCACGAATGTAGGTATTAAAACTCAGCTCAACATTTTCAAATTTCGGCGGTTTACCTCGGTGGTTTGGCAGCCTGCCGCACCGCCGTACATCAGTCAGTCAGCAGTCATGCACGCGCAGTTAGTGAGGAAGTGCATGTGTGTATTTCACTGTTTGATTCACTGTTACAATGACGATTGCATTTGTTGTATTTGTGCGACTTGACTGTTAAATTCATGTAAAAATGAGAGTACTAAAAAATTACAAATGAACATGTCTTTCATTACACGTGCACACAAGACAGATAGTGGGTACGGGGTACAGCAAATTTATAGTTAAGAGTCAAGGCTCAAAAAGGTTGACAACCACTATTCTACAGTACTATTTTTGTACTTACTTATTTTCATGAAGATCCTGTTCTTTCTCATACTGCACCCGCAGTTCTTCTTGCTTCTTTTTGTATGCCTCGGTTTTTTGTTCTGCCATCCATACCTAAATATCAAAATAATACCTTTTAAAAACAAACTCAAAACTAATGGTATACAGCTAAGGCATAAATATAGATGCAGAGCGACAGATAAACATAAAAATACCATTAGGAAAAAAATATAAAATTTCATCATGAAAAACTTGTGTTTACTAATAGTAAAAAATGAATTATTCTCTTGTACACACAAAATTCTTCCATAAAATTAATATTGTTGGGTTTGGTTGATTGTCGAAATTCTTAATGACGTTCTCGTTAATTTAACAAAAGTGTTTAACATTTTTCACTCCCAATAATATTTTAGCAATTCCTCAATGCAAGAAAAAAATATTTACCCTTTTGAGATTGTCTCTCGAAGCAGGGTGGAAGAACTTCTTGCACATGTAATTGTTGAAACCTTTCCCCATTTTGAAATCTTAATAACTTAAACTACACGATTTAAAATATTATTTGTCCTCGTTAAATAACACCAAAAACTATGACAGACAAAGCCACCATTTGGCAGGAAAAAGCATAGACGACATGTAAATAAAGATCAAGATATCGAAAGAAGTCCTTGTTGTAGTGATGGGTAGCGACGGGCACAATCGATTATGTAAAAATCGAAATACTGTTACCGATTACCTTGGATACGCCGCTACTTATAGCGAGTTCAAAATTAAATTGAAAAAAGTCTGATCACTTCGACGATTGTAGTAAAATGTGCAGCCATTTCCATTTTTTTATGACGGCCTAGAGTCTCCGCGCGCACACTAATATTGGACCATGGCAAGGAAGCTACGCCCTTGGAGTGACCATCGGCTACCGACCTCCACACCCTCTGTGCAACCGCCAATTCCACCATTTGGATTTTGAGCAGACTACCATATCACTATCTACTAAACCTTCGGAGCTCAGTCTAAGTTTGCGCAACAAAATAAGTTTTAAGTATGATTAAATAAGTTTACAGTGCCAATGGTTTAACCAGGACGATTAGTGTGCACGCGGGACCAGGCCATCATCAAACAAGGGAAGTGACCAAAATTTTACTATATTAACCATCGTTCTGGAGTGATCAGAATTTTTAGAAATTAAGGACTGTTGCGTAGACTTAAAGCAACAGATATTCTAATTTTACGAATTAATTAAGCAATTATAAGACTAATACTAGGTTAATAATGAACACCTGCCTTTTGTATTAACAGAATAAATGTATAATTACTTAAATCAGCGGCGCTTTCAATTCGTTTCCTCCTTAATTTAATTTAATTAACTTAATTTTGAACTCGCCATAAGTAGCAAGCTTATCAATTTATTTAAGATATCACGTTTCGTGTAAAAAAATTTTATAAATTAGATAAAATTACTATAAAATAAGCAGTAATTCTTTTTGTGTTTAATTTGTAGAAATCCATCAGATTTTTCTTTTAAATTAATGTAAATATAATTTCATATTCTTATTATGTTAATGTTATATAAAAAAAACATCTATTATATTATAATAAATAATGCTTTTTCTTTATTAGATTCCATTTCGGATAAATTTCACTTTCGATTACCGAAAATCACACGAAGGCATAGAGAATGGTTTGCCAAGCGGCTTAAGGGCATCAAGCCGTTGTGGTAAGCCGTAATAGACAATAATAGTCAACAAATTTACGTGCTTGCCGTCAAGCCGCTTGATACTCTCAGAAGCCTTAAAGCAGCGTTTCCTACTTTTGTTAAACCGCGGACCACTAGGAAATCAAACACAATTTTCAAGGATCCCCTTAATAAAAAAACCAGCAATAAATTTTGGACCATTTATTTTAGTACTAAAAATACAAAAAAAATCTTTAAAAAAAAAAAAATACGTTAAAAATATCATATAACAGCAACACCAACATTAACATTAATTAACGGTTAATTTATGTGAAGGTTGGTGTTGCTTTTTTGCAACTAAATTAGTGATTTTCGGGCTGATGTTACTACTAAGTTCTAATCTCAAACCGGATTCCACTCGGATTCCTCGGAATTCGGTCATCGGGCATTCTTAGTACATGCCCAAGCCACCTCAGTTGCGATTTAATGTTTAGATCGTCTCGGATCGTCGAGTTTCTTATATGATCCCATCTCGTAACCCCTGCTACTCCTCTCAAGTACCTCATTTCGGCAGCTTCGACTCTAGAGCGCGTTCGTTCGCTTAGCATCCATTTCTGGTAGCCGTCGGTGAGCAATGGGCGATATACCGTTTTGAACACTGCCATCTTTGTGTTGATACTGAACTCGGCTTTGCTTATCACTGAGCTGTAGAGAGGACGCGACACACCGCTTGCCGCACTAATTCTTCGATCAATTTCTCCGTCTTGCCGTCCATCGCTGGAGAATTAATCTAATAACCAAGTTTCATTTTTGTCGGTTACTGGAAAATAATCCTGAAACGAAGATCTTAAAGCGCGAAGGTGTTTAATCATTTCATCTTGTACTTGTTTTGGCAACTTTGCTCCACCAAAGGATTCCAAAAACGCTGACAGTATAGGAAAATGATTATTGTTTTTTTTTTTTATTCTACGATTTGACTTTTGAAGCATTTTTTCAATTTTATCTTCAACTTGGAAGATTTTGTCATCTCTCCCTTGTAAACCCAAGTTCAACAATCGATTCTCATAATTAATCGAAATGTTACACCGAGACTATCGTAGTATTCAAACGTAAATTTTTAACGACGAAATAATACTTTAAGGTTATGATTTATGTTTCCAGTATGTGTTAAAGATTAACGTGGTGATTATTTTTCATAATTTAAGTAGGTAAATGGGTTATTTTGAGGTTATTTATTGATTTGGTTGGCGTTTATTTGATTTTTTCTAAATGAACAACCGATATTTCATCGAGTACTAACTAGTACCTCAAAATATTTTGTGTGACTGTATAAAATATTGATGGTTTATTCTAAAAAGTCTTATCAGCGCTAGAATAAGACATTTCTGTGTAAAGATATTATTATCCAATAAATAACGATTGCAAAAAAACAGTTTGGCGACTGTTTTAATTTATAAATTTCTGAACTCCGAGCGATTAATCGATGAATTATTCAATTCTTTTGATATTTCGATGAAAAATATTCGATTATATAAATGTTTCGATCGTTCTCATCACTACTTCGATCCGAAGCCCTTTAGTCGTATATCTATGGTATTATATCTTGTCTATGGCCATAGGCCACCATAACCATAGACTTGGATTTATTTATGCCATAGACAATATTTATGCTATGTTTTCCCATGGTTTTCCCTTTGACGCGTTCATGGTCGTGCCGTGAAAAGCATTAAATTTTATAACTGACTTTTTGTTGAAAATGGCTCAAAGGTTTCCAGGCGGTGGACCGAGTCCCGGCCCGCCTGGACCAATGCAGCAGCAGAGGTATAACCAACCCCAAAACACTGCTCTACCACGACAATACGCTGGACCGAACTTTCCTGTAAGTCGTTCGTACCTTTTGTAAAAATGATTTCATTTTCTGTTTACGACTGCAAGGAGCTTATTTTTTTAATGACATCCATTCATTAAATTGACTGTTCAATGAACTATAAGTATTATCAACCAGAATGTTGTATTTTTGTGCAATTTTGATATCCAAACTCGGCATATCAGCGAACTGTTTTTGTTCCATGTTTTGTTATTTCATTAAAATAGGTATTACAAACCATCAACGTAAGTTTGCCTTATCTTTATGTTTTGGTTCAAATGTTTCGTTTCATGATGATATAATAGTTTCTCAACCATCAAATAGTTATTTCAATGTATTTTGGCCTTATCGTAACACCACAAACCAAACTAATTACTTACCTGTTTATATAAACGTTCAAAAGTGTTACGGATAATTGAATCAATAACAATCCTTTTGTTTAGCCCCAGCGCAGTGGTTTCACACCTCCTCCGTCTATGGGAGGTCCCCCTGGTCCGGGCCCCACTCCCCTACCGGGACTCATGCAGCGCCCGCCCCAGCAGGGATATCCCGTGGGCCCACCTCTGCGTGGGGGTCCTGTGCCTCCCTCCCCCCAGCAGGGAGGGAAGAGACCCCCACCAGACGCTAGGGGGCCCATGCAGCAAACTCCAAAACCGTATGTCTACGCTTAGTATGTGTTCAGTTTGCTTTTTACTATTTTTATTTTATGCTTTAAGTCAGCCACACAACGGTGCTTTTATTCTATACGACATTATTGAAAATAATAATGCTTTTCTGTTGAATTCAAATGATATGGATAATTTCTGTATCAGGATTAAGATGTGACTGTCAATGTTTTAACGATAAATGTAAGGAAAAGTGGGACACGGCCAATGGGCAGAATATATTATAGAAATGCTTTGTTAAATCGATTAGATAATAATGAGAAGTGAGTATTTCAGTTTCCGGAAATTGAAAATAATGCATTTTAATACATATTTTGTATAAAATCAATTGTTCTCTTGTATTGATATTAAATTTTACGGTTAGTTTTTTTCTTTTCTTTTTTAACCCAAAATATGAACCTAACAAGCTAAAATAGTTTCTTAGTATGGGTAATTTAAAGAAAAAAAAACTATTTTTTTATTATCATGTCAAAAGATGGTGTGAAGATACCAAATTATTATTTTTTTTTAACGAAATGACTTGTGTTCATTTACAATTTTCGGTTACTGATATAGTCGTTTCTCATTGTTCTGATAAAAAAGTGTTTTTAAAATAAAAAATGTGAGTATTGACCGTGTCCCACTTTTTTGTATATTTACCATTTCATTGCTTACAATCAATGTAAAAAGGTTAAATGAAAGCTCTGATGTGTGGTCATTAATTTAAGTCCCAAGCTTGTGATAGCTCTTACAGCTATTCTTAGGCATTCATAAAAAAAACTAACTACATTTTGTTATTATTTATTCAGTTCGGCAATTTTATTTTAATCAATTTGAGTTTTGTACATCATTGACTGAACATTTAAACTTTTATTAGCAATTAATAGTTAGTGCGCAATAGTTATAATTTGAATGTTATGTATAACTTGTATACTGATATAAGCATGTGCCTCGTTTGAATGGTCTGATTGATAAAAACAATAACACTAATTAAATGTAGAATAAAAACTGAATAGGTACCTAGATTATTAGACTAATGTAGTCCGCAATAATAATTTTTATTAGCCTAATAGATCGTAGCCTGGCTTAGCCGATACTTGTGGAAATACAATGAAATACTACCGTTGAAATACTAATCAATTATTATCATAGATATCCAAATTGATAGACTAGCACATGAGAGAAAAGGGAACAAACCAATGTGAGCAGAGTGGGGAGGCGAAGTGACTGTCTCCCTGTCTGTGATCTGTGAATAAATAAATCTGACATTGTACGGGCAGTTGCATTGCATTGTAACATCGCTATTTAGTCTGCGAAAATAAAATGTGTTTATGATTTACTACTCTTTACAATGGCATGTAAATTGCTGACTGCGTGAAAACCTTAACTACAAATCCCAAATTGGGTAAATGAAAGTTCGAGCTTGTTTCCAAAATTGAATATTTTATTACACACTATTTAGTTAGACACTTTGACAAATGTTTCATAATTTACCCATCTCACTTACTTTTAGCATTGCGACGCTACTCGGTTCAGTTAAAAATAAACATTCAGATCCTGCTCAGTAAAGTTTCATAATGGACTGCTCTGCAAACTGTAGCATTACTTTAGCGAACTTTACTTTTCTGTGCAGGGTCTGGTTATTTCAATGTGTGCTTTTCGGCGATCTAGTTACGACTGATGTAGTTTATTCAAAGCATTCATCCAAAAATATGGTCACATGGTTTGCCTCCAGATCTTCGAAATGACACCCAGATTTCATGTTAGGGCGAGTCTATCAATTCGGATGTCTATGATAATTATTAATTGAGTACAATAATTGAAAACGTTTCCATTTGTTTTGTTAGTGATTTCCAGCACCCTGTGCCTCCCAAAAAGAAGAAGAAGTTGGCGGATAAGATCCTCCCGCAGAAGGTGAGGGACTTGGTGCCGGAGTCCCAGGCTTATATGGATTTGCTGGCCTTCGAGAGGAAGCTGGACGCCACCATTATGCGCAAGAGGCTGGACATCCAAGAAGCTCTCAAGAGACCCATGAAGCAAAAGAGGAAACTGAGGATTTTCATCTCAAACACATTTTATCCCGGGAAAGAGAATGCTTCAGAAGGTAGGTTTTTTCCAGTGCCTCTTCTTTTTGTCTACTCCGAAGAATTAGCATTGATTCCTTGTCATTGATCCCTTCGGCACCGGTGCATAGTCGGGAAACATGTCAAACGCTTGCCCATTATTTGTTGACATTGTAGGTTATCCACCGCACACCCGCCCTGTTATACGTAACAGATGGTTACTCCTTCAGGGCTCTCACGAGGACTCTAATTTTTTTAATAGAACGGCTCTACATTTAAATCAATCAAAACTAGACCCCCAATGTCCCTCAATGTCATACATTGTTAAGGAGCAGTACGCAAGAGCTAAATATGTACAGGTGTTAGTTTAACATTTATTAACAGTTGACACCTGAGAATGAGTTGTTTCTTCGACTGGGGTTTGAACCTTCATACCCAGCGATCGGAATCAACTGCGCTACTAACCGGGCCAAATCCCGAGTTGGTAAGACATTTATTTTATTACATGTATCGTGCTACAGACAATGAGTTTATTTGCCGAATTTCAGTTCCTCTAAGTGGGTTAAGATTTCACTTCTAAGATTTCACTTCATTCAAATAAACAAGTGTACTTCAAATAGATGTATTTAAAAAAAAAGAACAGAATACGCTTGTACTTTACAATATTGTGTTTTATTTTATTTTGATTGTTTAACTTTTGGGATATTGAGTTGTATTGCGCTTTCTCCTCATTCTTGAGACAACACCTTACATTTGCCCTGATGATGAACTCTGAAAGCGGTCTGAAACGTTAGCCCAAGAAGGAAGCACAACAAAGCTCAATACACCAGAAGTCAAACAATATGTTACAATATTTCTAGGAGTCGGAGAAGGCTCGGTGGCTTCGTGGGAGTTGAGGGTGGAAGGTCGCCTCTTGGAGGACTCCAAGAGTGACCCTAATAAGGTAATACATTAACATTTGATTATCTTTCTTTTTCAGTGGTGTCATGAACAATTTGAAACTGTATTAAAGCCTGCTTATATTACAATATTAATGAACTCAATATACATGTGTCGTTCATTGTAAAAGTGGTGTAACTCCATATTTTTAAAACCCCTTTTTTCTTGCTTAATGGTATCACATCTATTCATATCAAGTTACTAGAAATAATTATTTTCTTTGATTTGTATTAAACAATAAACATAGAAAACACTGAATGAATGCTTTTATTTATTTTTTTCTACACTTTAATGTCCAAAAAGCTTGTTATTTAAAATTTGAATAAAAAGGAAATACTTCACTTTTACAATGAACAACACATATCAATCATATATATTGGTATCAGAGCATTGGAGTATATATTTCCCAAATTTTGAATTTGTCTTGTAGGCGTGTAATACTACAACATTGGAGAAGAATTGTTACAATAATAATATATATATATATATATGTTTTTGTTTGTGTGTAGGTGAAAAGGAAATTCTCGTCGTTCTTTAAGTCCCTAGTTATAGAGTTGGACAAGGAACTGTATGGGCCGGATAATCATCTAGTTGAGTGGCATCGAACCCTCACCACGCAGGAAACAGATGGATTCCAGGTTAGCTACATACATATTACAGTACACTTATTTTCACACCTTCAAACTCTGCAAAAAATACTAAAGGTAACTTATTGGTGCTGCAATAACCACTTGTTGTTTATCAGGTGAAGCGCCCGGGGGATAAGAATGTCCGCTGCACAATTCTGCTGCTTTTGGACTATCAGCCGCTGCAGTTCAAGTTAGACCAGAGGCTGGCCAGGCTACTGGGAGTTCATACGCAGACCAGACCTGTTATCATCTCAGCTCTCTGGCAATACATTAAAACACACAAGTAACTATATGCAACTGTAAAACTTTTTCACCACTGAAGAGATAAACTGACAGAATGGTGTTGTGGGCGCGTCCTTGTACCTTGTAAGGTAATTTTTTCCTTACTTAATTTTGATAAATATCAATTTGAAATTTACCGCCAATTTACAAGACCTTTTGAATCCTAAATTAACTCCAAAATTGATTAATCTGTTTAACCCTTTTGTACCATATGCATATTTGAAAATATACATATGGTACAATAATATATTTGAAAATATACATATTTTAGAGTGAATAAAAAGCGTCGCTGCCCGCCTGTCTGCCCACCAAAGGGCAAAGACACTCCATTTTATAAATATAAATTTGCAAACCTTGCCAAATATTTTTCAAATGCTTACCTTTTTTCTTGTTGTGAATACTGCACAAGAGTCCCAACTGCTTCCGTGGAGTCAGTGAGACTATTGGGGTATGTTTTGAGGCTAAAGGGAGCGTCTATGGTAAATTTTTCTACGCAAATTGAAAGCGTGGTGTTCTCTCTTTCTAAAACAGTATATATCATACTAGCTTTTACCTGCGGCTTCGCTCGCATGGTATTAGGTGGAAACACCATTGATTCATTCATTCATTCACTCACTCACTCACTCACTCACTCACTCATTCATTCACTCACTCACTCACTCACTCACTCACTCATTCATTCATTCATTAATTCTAATGGTTTAGCAACGCATAGGCATCTCATCTAGCTGGTACCCGGCATGCTTTGCAATGCCATACAAAGAAATAAATTGATTCTCCCTGCATGTCCTTTCCCGTGCGTCCCCGTTCCCTTCCACCTTCCCCGCCTTCCCCCTCCCTCGACTTTTCCCTCTCCGTGAACCCCACCTTCCCCCTGCCTTTCCTCCCTGCCCCTAAAATATATGAAATACACACTTTTTCATTTATACAAATTTCGTAAGGCTAGAGCTAACCATTATATACAGCCTATGTTACTCACTGATAATGTAGCTTTCTATTGGTGAAAGAATTTTTGGTTTGATGGTTTAGAGTGAAAGCGTAACAAACAAACACTCATTTTCGCATTTATAATATTATTATAGATAGAATATAGATATCTCACCTGAATACAAAATGAGATAGCAGGCTGGGAGAAATATCTTCCAAAAAGACCGGTGTTGATGTCTAGGAGAAATGTCTCCCAAAATTGCTCGAGGGGTTAATAATTATGTATTTTGTTGTACAGATTGCAAGACGCCCACGAACGCGAGTACATTGTGTGCGACAAGTATCTGGAGCAAATTTTTGGGTGTCAGCGCATGAAGTTTGCGGAGATCCCGCAGCGCCTCAACCCGCTGTTGCACCCGCCCGACCCCATCGTCATCAACCACGTCATCTCCGTGGAGGGCGGCGCCGAGGCCAAGCAGACTGCCTGCTACGACATCGACGTTGAGGTTTACTCATTTTGATCGCTTTTTAAAAATTTCAATTAAACATCTTATATATTGACCGCCATGCTGGGAGTTCACCAGTGTTGTGAAGGACATTTTTTGTATCTGAAAATACCGGTAGGATGTACAGTTTCGCTAAAATATAAAAATTTTATAAAGTTTTATTTTATAAAGTGAAATAAAATTTTTGGCAATATTACTAGTAGTTCTGTGAACAGTAATCCCAAGAGACCCTAGTGATACATAATACAGCTCAGCATGTTTTTGAGCAGAACATTTTTTCAGAATCCGGATAAATTATTGACGAAAATGTCTACTTCGGCACACATTTGAGTCAGAGGGCTAAAGTAGGCGTTAAATTTTTTTTTTAAATGTATTCACGTGAAACATGCTGTGGCGTCTTAAAAAATAGGAATTTGGAACATTTATTCCAATATTGCTAAGACATAATTATAGTATCAAGATGACTGAATAATTTTATGTTAACACATCATATTAAAATAATAATTGTTGTAATTGACAGGTGGACGACACACTGAAAGCCCAAATGAACAACTTCCTCATGAGCACGGCCAGTCAACAGGAGATTCAAGGACTCGATACCAAGATCCATGAGACGGTTAGCAATAAATATCTAGTCCTTTATCTAATAACACCTTTACTCTTATATTGTTTGTGCATACATTCTATTAATGTTTATTATTTATTCATTTAGGTGGATACAATCAACCAACTTAAGACCAACAGAGAGTTCTTCTTGAGCTTTGCTAAGGATCCTCAACAGTTTATACAGAAATGGGTGGTCAGCCAGACCAGAGATCTCAAGGTAAATAACTTTACATTCTTCAACCACTCGGGCGATAGACATTTCGGGGTGTTTAGATTTCGGTTCGGCTGCGCTCATTACTGCAGTTTAAAACCAATTAATGCACCCAGATTTCATTGTTTATCCCATATTTTTAGGTTTTATAAAAAAATTCAAAAGTCGTTGAATTTATAATTCGTAAAAATCTCCTATCCAAATTTAGGTAGCTACCGCTTGAGTGATTAAGCTCTTCCAGAAACTTCTTTTAAAACCCTGTATGACTCACCATAATTGGCTTCGTGGCTATTTCAGTATAGAATATTTCTTTTTAATTAGGCATAAATTTTTCAAAATTTTCATAAAACTTAATTCGGCATTTTTAGAATATATTTACTAGCCTTGCGCAGATCCATGATAAATCACAGGATAGTCATAGAGGCGCTTTTGTGTACTAATCTTGTTGAAACTTACTTCTTCCACTGTTAAATTTTCGACTATGTAGCATCTATGTTAAAAGGTTCCGAATAACGTCAAGCTCTCAAATGTTCCAAAAATCCTTCCGTGTCTTAAAGATTCCAGTAATCTGAAAAATTGTTGAACTGAACGGCTCAGTTTTAATTGTTTGGATTAATAATATAATAATAATAAATGTTTTAATATTTTCCTTTTTTGTAACAAATAGTCATATCTCCATAGTCCCCTCACTGGAATCCTCCGTGCTTTTCATTAACATAGTAAAATTTAATTATATGATTAATATGAAGTTACTAAAGAATTATAAATATTTTATGTACTGTTTCAGTCTGTATTTTATTTCTCTCCCTACGTTTTGTACCCGGCTTTTTTTTTGAAAGAATTATAAATATTTTATGTACTGTTTCAGTCTGTATTTTATTTCTTAAAGAATTATAAATATTTTATGTACTGTTTCAGTCTGTTTTTTATTTCTCTCCCTACGTTTTGTACCCGGCTTTTTTTTTGAGTTTTAAAAGTTATTAGGTTGTGATTTTTGAATGAGGATGGATGGGGTTACAGAGACTATACTTTTGTCCCTTTTAATTCCCCAGACAATGACGGATGTGGTGGGCAACCCTGAGGAGGAACGGAGAGCTACCTTCTACCAACAGGCCTGGGCACCCGAGGGGGTGGCGCGCTACTTCCATTCCAAACTGCAGCAGAGGAGGAACGAGATTGACTCGGCTTTGACCAACAGAAACCCATGACCGAGTGAATAGAGTGGTCTCATATTTGATTGTCTCCAACCAAAAACATTTGTCAACAACGGTGTGTGATGACAGAGATAAGACATCTATGTGATACAATATAATATTCTGTAATTTTTTGACAGTTTTTTAGAATTAAGGCGATGCACGGCGAAGTAATGCAAAATCATGTGTTTTTAGTTTGAAAATTTGAACACTTCGAAATATTATAGACATTTTAATTAAATACATATTGTGAGTAGATCACATCTTGGTCATTGCTACAATCAAGCTTTTTTTAACCCCTCAGGCTAATTTGTTCGCTTTTGGGAACATCTCATATGGGTATCATAAAAATCATTGCTTCTCCCTTAATGACTTGGTAAGAAATACAAACTAAACAGTGTTAGAAAGAGAAAACACCGCACTTTATATTCAAATCTAAAAGTTATCCACAGAAGAATTAACATGTACACATATAAACAATCAAAGTTTCCCGCCACAATTTTACAATATTTATGAAACTTTTTGAATTTTTTATTAATTATTTTTGCATGATACAATGAAAAAGTGAGGTGACAGTAATGTTTATAATACATACGTCTAATAAAATATCTGTGTGCTTTTTTTTTCGATATCAATAATTTTAGTTAAAAAGTGTTGCATTTTAAAAACTTTTTATGTTTGCATTAAAAAATTGTACGTTTATTTTTAATTTTTAAATTTAAAGCATATGTCATTACTTTTCATAACCTTTTAGTTTTCGGATGCGTTCAGAAATAATTTAATTATTTGTATTTTGAAAAGCGGAAATACTCTGACCTCCTGACAGGATATGCTCAAGTCCTGAGGGTTAATGCCTTTGTATAAGCCTAGAAAGAAATAAAGTATCAGGTCTGTAAAAAATGCTTTGAAGTCAAAATGTCATGCTTTTCTGATGTGATTTGATTGTACAACGTGGTAAATTATGTTCTTTAGATTATGGTTCGAAAACATTTTAATATTTGTGCCTGAATTTTGCAAAATAAAACAAAACAAGCATTTTGGCTATGTTTCCTTTTGCATAAATCAAAACAGGCAGCTGGTGTTAAGTGAAAATTTCAACCTTATCGCCATCCGTGTAAGGAGTGCGTGATTTCGCCTGATTCCGAATGTTTCAAACCGAGGTGCATCGCCTTAATATTCTCAAATTAATTTTATTGGATGTGTATGGATATTCTCTTAAACTTTGTGGTATCTAGATTATAATAAAAGTATTAAATCGTAATTTTGTTTTCTTTACATGCATATATATAATATATAATAAATATACTAATGGTCTGCATCCACGATGTGTCAAAAATATGTTATGACAGATTTACTTTTATTTGCTTCCAAAAAAGTATGTTTCTAATTTTCTTATATTCAAACTTTCTTCAGGCCGGTAGGCACCATAGTATTGATTAATCTGATTTAACAGCTCGTGGTAGGAACCACGATCATGCGAACTCTGGCGTGTTAAAAAGGTAGTATCCAACAAGGACACCATCTTGAACTGGAAAGTGCCATGAAGAGTGGTAAAAACAATATTCTCAAGCGAATTTGAACTTTCAATTTTGAGCTTTGAGCCTTGAGATTTGGTAAATATTCCCCTAACCGCTGCAGTTTAATAAGGCACAGATTTTGGAAATTACATTACGGTTCAACTTAATTACAAGTAACAACTAATTACGTTTTGATAAATGACAAAAGATGCATTAAAATTCCACTTTTGTTGAAAGTTCAAAATTTCTTGTATAAAACCATTTCTTTCCCGCCATTTTTTTTTTTCTTTTTGCGTAAGTTTCGTTTCTATCTAAATAACCATGAATTACTTAAACCAATTAACCTGTGTAATTTACCTGTGTTATATCTGTCTGTCTGTATATTTTATGCTTTTGTATTGTAGGTACTTAAAAGTTATTCTTCTGGAACTATTTTGCTATTGTGTTTTCTTATAATATTTTATGTTTTAGTGTTTTATTAATATTGTCAAATTGACCTGCTGACAAACTGCCTTGGCAGTTTAGCGGGTGATTAAAATGAAGAATAAAAAATAAAAAAAAATCTATTTTGTGCGTGTCTTTGCATGTCAGTTGTAGGTAGCAATTGTTAAAACGAAATATAATTTACATAATCTTTGATTAAAAGTGCGGCGGGTAGGGGAATGATAAGGAACTCCAGTGAAAAATATTATGGCTTTAAAAAAATATGTTCATATAGACCAACAAACGCTGATTCTGAATATATAAATTTTATTAAATAATATTTAATGTAGATTTTTGAAAAAAATATTAAAAAGTCCATTTTCAAACGCGTAATTAAAACACCCTGTCAAGTTGGTATTATTGAAATTGTGAGGCGTTACGTCACCGCGCCATAATTCTCTAGTCACGTGGTCACATTGTACAGAAATTTTGACAAGCTAGTCAACATTCCGTGTTATTGGTTTGTAGAGATTTAGACATAAAATGGTTGTAGTTTTAATGGAAACATTATTTAGGCCTAAATAATTCAGTATCAAAAATAGTGAATCTTTATTAGTTTATCTATATTATTTAAAATATTCAAAAACTTTAACTCTCCAAAAACATCCTTATTGCCTGTCGCAATGCTCTAATTTTGATTTTCAAAATGGCCGACGACGAACAGCTGATTTCGGTTGCATACAAAATAACAACATCTGTTGAAAATAATTAAAACTTTTGGCCATGATGACGTCACACTAGATTCGGTGGGTTTCGGGGGATCTTGAAAAATTAAAACTTTGACATTTATTTTAACTATTAACACTAACTATAAAAATAAAAATAAATATGCAGTTATTTAAGTTAGAAGATCATTATTCATTTAAAAAAATAAAAAAATTTGACTGAAGTTCCTTATTACCCAAGTTTTTAAGCTTTGGGCTTTTAAATTTTGAGCTTGTGCATGTAAACAGTTGTTTCTTAAGTAATTGTTGAAACGAAATGTAATTTCCCTAATCTTTGACTAAAAGCACGGCGGTTAGGGGAATAATTACCCAAGTTTTTAAGCTTTGGGCTTCTAGCCTTGAGCTTGAGCCCTGCCCTTGGGTAAAATAATTTTATTTTTGGACATGGCTCGATAAGTTGACAAGTCGCTTGCTGAGGATTGTTTTGTACTATGTTCATTTTTGGGTTTTTTTAAACTGTGAATGCAGTAATATTAATTATATTTTTATCTACTACGTCCACTCACAAAAAAAACACATTTTCGGCGGGAAATTACATTTTGAATATCGCTTTTTATTCTATCTCCGTAGTAATTACAAAAAGGTGAGGCTTGGAGTGCTCTATATCCATTGGCCAATAGAAATGCGTCATTTTGCGGAAATGGTACAAACCAAAACTCAACACTTGACAATAACTGCGCGCGCAACATTGGAACCGTCATAGCATTTGAATCTGCGTTCGGTTAACTTGGTGCTGTTTATCGTAATATTTGACATTAAATCTCATTTAAACAGTGTATTTAATAGAATAATATATCATCAATTGATCTTTTAGTATGTTGTGTAAAACTTTCAAAATTTTATCGGTTTTTAATATAAATTGTGACATTAGTACCTTTTACACACAGAGTTCGGAGCGGGACATGCCCTGCGCCACTTCAGGCCGCCGAAAAGTCTCACAGTGAACTGCGCTGTAAGCCGTTATCTTACTTTCGGGCTTTACTTTTCTGCGCGGCGGCCTGAAGTGGTGCGGGGCACGTCCCGCTCCGAACTCTGTGTGTAAAGGGTACTATTGTATTCGGTGCAGTGAATACATAAAAATATAAGAATACTAAAGATACGTAAATTTGTGTCTTCTAATGTAAGCACTATGTGTGCAATTAGATGTATTATTTAACCATTGTAATATTATGTAGGTACATAAATATTTCGTAAAGTAATAACTGTTTGAATTTGTCTTTTCTTTTAATTAATACAACTTTTTTTAACACTGTAATAAAACAGTCTTAAAATCTTTCTTTAATTTAAAAAAAAATTGTTGTTCTTATTACATAAAAAAATTAAAGAAGATTTTTTTGTCAAGCAACACTTTATAATTTTGATAGTATAATGACAATACTAAGAAAACAAACAATAAGCATTACATTTTTAATTCAGAAAATATTTTTGTTTCTAATGGAGAACTTTTTATTAAAACCTTATTATGTACTCGTATGTGTATGTAAAATAACTAATGTTTGATTACTGCTTACATTCATAATTTGGGATTCGGGTATGGGTACCGCCACACCGGGAACCATTTCTGGATAAACAGCACCTTTGGTACTCAGCTCATAGGTCAGGTTCGTTCACCTGGGGTTCGCTACTTTTGGTTACTTAGCGAGGGTGCCCGGGATCATGTGGTGAGGTTTGTCAAGGTCTAAGTGGCTGATATGTCTGCCCATTTGCTGCGTGGTGGGCCAGTTTGGTTGAGAAAGTCTCCAGCCAGAATCCCTCGACCCATCGCCTTGCCCCGCAGTTGAAGGAATGGATTCACACATCCGTCTCTCATGGACACAATGACCCCCATATTCCTACCTACCCCTTACACCTATTTCCTTCCCAGAACTTCCTCTTCTTCATTTCCTTATAAGCACCCTCCACACAGCATCCCCTAAGATAACATAGGCCCTAAGGGAAAATATTTTCCTCAGGACCTCCTGTGTGGAGCTAGTGTATAAAAAAAAACATTTTATAAATTCGTATGAAAATATTTTATTTTCTAATTTTTATGGAAATTTTTTGATTTTTTAAATATTATTTATGAAAACCTTATGCATGTGTACGTGATATTACTAATCTTTGATTACTCCATACATTTTATTCATTCACAGAAAAATATTTTCTAATGTCTAATGAAGAATTTTTAATTTTATTATTTTTTATAAAACCTTATGTATGAAAAATTACTGATGTTTGATTACTCCATACATTTTATTATAATATCCACACTGTGCCACAGGATTAAATTACTGCTGGTTCGGTCTATCTTCACTGAGAGTGCGGATATAGAATAAACCAACATGGACATGGTACAAACCATACAAACCAACAATCAATTTTTGGCTGTTTTGTTTAAAAAAAACGTGTCCTTATACTTTTTAGATTATGCTTTAATTCAAATAAAAATTAAACCAATTACGTTGTTCTTTTACTTATGGATGTACTAACCCTTGAACTTTTTATTATTATTTATAAAAATTCGTTTGGAATAAAGCAAACAACAATAGAATATTTTTAAACTTCAAACCTCGTTTTCGACGTTTTCTCAGTATGAGTTTTTGTGGATAAAGAACAAACCAATCCTCAGCAAGCGAAGTAGCTGAAGTAGCATTCGAAAGGATGTTCCGTGTCTATGGTATGTTATATATATGGCAATTTATGGTGTCTATATTGTCTATGCATCATCATTTTGTTTGAAAAACAAATAACCTCACTTTTAAACTGTCAGACTGTCAGATAACAAACTGCTTACATTATTTTTGTTAATTTTGGAGGCGCTGCTATTATTACCGTATAATACAAACAAAAACTGTAATGGAAGTTTCTCAACCACCACTATACAAGTTGTATCCTTTACAAATTTTAAATAAATACCGGCTGTAAGCTGTAGTAAATGGTGCTCTGAATTTTATGAATATATTTATCTTATTTCATTGTAATATTTCAATAACTGATTGTAATATCTCGCTGCTTTGTTCATCTTGTCAGTCAAAAACTCCCAGCTTCCTTTTCTGGTTTACAAAAGCATTCATCATGGGCAAAATTCGCTCGGCTAAATCGCCGGTCGGCATTTCCCATGTGGACAATCATGTCAAACTATATACCAATTCAAGCTGGCAATATTTATATATCACCGAAAGATTTCTGTTGGCAATGGAGCATTTAACAAAATTTGCCGCAAGCTGAGCGTTGAACAGTCCCAACTTGTAAAGGAGACTGGTCAATTCTAACAAATGTTTATCATATAAATAAATGTTAATTTATAGAATTTCGCTTCAATCTTCATAAATAATTCGTTTCAACTTAATTAGTTCAAGAAACAACTACTGTTTATGTCGGGGGAGTTGGAAAAATTGTGCTTACTTATTGAAACGGAAGCTTCCGGTAAATGCCACATCATACTAACAAGAAAAAACACAGTTTTGAATTGGAAATTTTGAACTTTGAAAAGAAAATTAAACTTTAACGAATAAAGTCAAATATTTGACGTTAATTTTCACATTCTGTGATGATTTCAGTTTTATGAAGCAGCAGGCCTATGATGATAAAATATCAGAAATTGAATAGAACTTACACAGAACGTGAAAATTAACTTCACATATTTGAACTCGTCAAATTTTTTGAAACCACCCGTCCTTACCATCTCACCTAACATAGTTATTTCCCATATCAATGTTGAAAGGAAGTGTTATTTTAATAATTTGTGCGTATTAGAATTTCGCTTTAATTCTAGAATTTTACCAAATAAATTTCCTTAATTTGTGGCCAGACTAGTGGAGGTACCCTTCCCAACCAAGAGATGTGCACAAATAATTTATGATGTCCTGAGAGTTGACCCTGAGCCTAAACGAAGCAAAGTTACTAAAACTATAACTATTGACAACAATACTTTAAAAGCGTAAGAGACCAAATTATTTATTTTTCATATCAACTTAATTTTCTTTTAATTTGTTTCCTGATTTAAAAAAAAATTCAATCAAATAATAAATACTGATTGTTTAATTATTATTACCTTTTAGAGAATTCTTCAGCTTTGAAGTGAAGAATCTCCGTGTTGGAATCAACTCCTTTTTCGAGCACATGCTCCTGGCAGTGGAGACTGTGGAGAGCTTCGGTCCTCCGACCAGTGAAGAGTATTCTCATTACTAACTTCAACCCATCCAAAATGCCGGAACACACGCCTGCCCCCACCCCTGCTCGATCCATTTATGGATTTGTAATGTACTTGTCTTTTAAAACTGTGTTTGTAATCTACCTGGGATGGGCTCTGATTCCCGACAAGTGGCTAAATATGATGAACATTTATTATTATCCGCAAAAGTATTGGGCAGTGGCGGTGCCGATCCAATTCCTCGTTGCGGTAACACTTTTTGCATTCTTCATCTATCCCGGCCTTAATCTCGCCATGACTCCCGGAGTGGACGATATGAGAACCATCACAGATAATTTTGCTCTGAAGCGTAAGACGCCCACTTCAGATGATGCACCCGGGACTTGGTGCGATTGCAGAGACAAGCGGAAATGCCATTTGAAGAACAATTGTGTAAACAGTGAAATAAAAGAAGAAACGAGGATCCCTCACGTGGAAGATTTAGATATTAAAGATGTGTGCAGAAAACTTTATTCCAAATAATGTGTTCACTATTTATATAAACAGTTAAATTACATAACCTTTATGATAATGATTAACTTATAAGGTATGTAAATAAGATAGGAACAATAAACAAAAGAAAATATATATTTTCAATAATCTTTTTATTTTTTTTATGTTTCAAATAGTTTTTCTTTTTTGTCAATATAAAACAAACAAGTATTGGAATACATAATTTTAGAAAAATGGACTGTTAAGTTTTGTTTAAAAAAAACAACTCAATCATCAAAAACTAGTTCAAGCAAGAATTTCATTTGGTGCTGTCAGACTATGCTATAAAATAGCAAGCGTTTTTGGGATTGGCCTATTTCAGCACAGGCGTTATGTGTAAGACGGCTTGAAATTGAGTTTTTACATATTATTATTACTCAATACCATTATACGTCGGTGGTAACAATAGTGAATTAACAACATCCTGCAGTTGAATACTAAGGATGGGTTGTTTCAAAAAATTTGATGGATTCATCAAATATTTGAAGTTAATTTTCACGTTTTGTGTAAGTTCTATTCAAGTTCTGTGATTATTTCAGTATTGTGAAGCAACTGTCCTATAACTATATAATAACAGAACTTGAATAGAACTTACACAAAACGTGAAAATTAACTTCAAATATTTGATGAATCCATCAAATTTTTTGAAACAACCCGTCCTAAGTTTTGGAATTGAACGGCTGCATTAAAACTTTGGTTTCTCTTTATTTAACCATCCATCGCAAAAGAAAACATTTCAAAACAACAGAAATTATGATAAAAAGTATCTTCTTTTACATAATATCGCACACCCAAGTAACAAAAAATCAATTAATATACAGCAACATATACAAATTGAATACCTTAACCATGCTGGACAACCTTATGGGCCTGCATCAGTATTCCACTAACATTTATAGCCAAAACTTACATATTTCTACAATCATTCTTAGTCCAAGAAAAAGAAATCATTTTATTGTGTATTTCTAAAAAAAAAAAAAACAAACGGTTGGGAGTATGGATGATAGTATTGTACTAAGGGGTGTGCAATATGTCGCATCAAAGATAACCTGTCTACAAATAATTGATTGAATAGATATTGATAGTAGGATACATAATTACAAGGTAAGAAAACACAATAAGTAAAAAATTGAATATTTTGAACATCTTATGCATAAGTCATGATGAAATGGACCAATTACGACTCAAATGTGTGTTTTAAATATCTATACTACTCACCTTAGCTAGAGATTGAAATTGAGAATAATTTTCCTTTTTTTAAATTCCTTACGAAATCTAGAGAAATTATAAAGACGCATGAAATCATTATTTTGTTGAGTATTCCCAATAACAACTTTAGGATTGGCTAAGAAAATGGGTAAGACATTAATCGCTATTGTAACACATAGTTAATTACTAATTATTATTATTATCTACAGCGCGCAGACTAAAGCATGTAGTCCAACTCGTATCTGGCAAAGTGATTGTTGGGGTCGTTCTGTATCCGGGGATAGCCGGCCACCAGAGCGTCCTGTCCCCCGATGTACAGCGTGTTGTAGATCTTCCAGTACACATCTCGGACTTTTCTCGCTGGGTGGAACAAACCCTGAAAAGAAAGAATTATTATAATTTCAAATTAAACTATACAGATTTATTCACAGTCAGTTTAAAAACTGAATAAAATATTATCATTGGTTTATAATTTATCAATGTTGTTTGCGACAACTGTGAAATTGTTTTGGTAAGAGTAACCAAATTTATTAAATTCACAATGATGAGAACTGTCCTAATATGTTGCTGAATTCTAACAATCGTCATCAGATATTGTAGTGCACTTTAACTGAAAACTGGTATGGTAGAATGAGTAAGTTCCTCCATTCTGGGCCCAGAAACACAACATTCGTTATTGAGTGGAAGTGGTATCCTGATGATAGAGCATTTGAAATACCATAATAATTTAGTAACCATAATGAATAGACAAGTACTTCCTATTCTCACAGTTTTTCAGTCTCGTAACATCTCTAGTAAATAGACAGCACCTAAATGCATACCATTGACAGCTCCATTGTAATTTCTCATTTACGACACATGCAACAGAAAGAGAGGTTGCAAGGAAGCTCTCACTGGTAGAACTATACAACAACTTGAGACCAAAGACTGGAGTTACATAATTGCGCACCTACCTACACCTACTAGAACATTTTGTAAATCTTCCACAAATATGACATTGAAATTTAAAAAATAAATAAACAAACCTGTAATGTGTACTGCAGAATCTTAATAGGTCCTAGCGCAACTCTGAGGCCCTCGATGGCGTCCATGAACGCCTGCACCAAATGGGGTGACGTCTCGAAGATGTTGGGCCACACGTGGTTGAGGAGGTGAATGAGGGCATCCTCGCAGCCAAAGCCAAACACGCCCAGTGCCATGTGCTTTATGGCTGCGCATGCTGTCTGCCGGTGCACCAGGTCCCTGGGAAAGAGACACAGAACTCAATGGGTGCGGTCAGTCAAGGCCAGACGCATTGGTTTGGATTGTGGACAGACAATTCAATATGGACATAGTTGTTTATAAATAAATAGTATAGAGTTATATTTTCAATAGTACCCCCTTTCAATTATGTAATTTTTAAACAATCACAAAATTGTATAAGTTTATTAACCTCTTGTGCGCTGCCATTACTGACAGGCACAATAATTTTTTTTAATTAAATGAAGACATTATGAGCGAAACTCAATCGAAAATCTGGAAACAGAAAAATCAGAAAAAGATATTTACACCTCTGTCCCAACCCGGAAAGTAGGGAGGTCCTGGGTTCGAGTCCCAGAGGTGTAAATATCTTTTTGTGATTTTTCTGTTTCCAGATTTTCGATTGAGTTTCGCTCATAATGTCTTCATTTAATTAAATATTACAGTTTGAGGTTTTACTCATAAAAAGTTAAAATAAAAAATAATAATAAAAAAAATTGTTTCTCTGAATATAATGTAGCTATTCTAGGGAAATTACTTATGGTACATTATATACCTATTATAATATACTAAATATAAACACATTATCTGGTAAGACAGTACAATTTACAATAACATAATTTTACAAAAATAAAAAAGTTATTACGAAAATAGAATCAGCTGGATGACGAAAATTTTGCAACAGCACACCAAGAGGAGGAGCTATTTATATAAGTTTAATAGGTTCTGTTTAGCAATTGGTTGTCCCATTTTAAGTGAACGTAATATTACACTGTATTTTTCATCACTTTTAACTAATCCAAACTAAAAAAATATTTTTATTGGTGGATTGTCACAAAATTATTTACAGCAGGAGATCCTCGGGTATAGGATAGTTCAAAATAACTTTGCTTAAAAATAGATTAATTTAATTAACCTGTTAAATGTCAGGGGTATTTCAAAGTCAGGGTCAAATATCCATATAAAAACAAAGGAATTGCTTTTTTTGTGATTGTTTTCTGTTTACCAGATAATACATCTTATTATTCATGTATTAACAAGGTTAGCTCATGGAGGGGGGGTAGAGCGGTGATTGGCTAAAAATTTGTGACGTAGCTTGAAGTCCATGTTTCACTGGGAGATTTGAATTACAGTGAAACCCTCTGACTGCAATGGTGATGCAAGTGGCAGTGTTTTACTTCAAGCTAAGACATGCGTTCAAAATTTAGAAAGCGGCCCGACGAGTTTTTTTTTTTCAAAAAAGGCCCATATGACCTAACCTTGTTAAATGCATTTTCAATGAACCTTGCGTGTAATCTACATAAAAGTGACCGATAGAATGACTAAAGCACAAAGGGAAATCTTTATAGAATCCCAATTAATTTTGATTTCTAATTTATTTGATCAAATGGGTGGTCCCAAAGAACAATGTCGGATGTGTGATTTTGTAGTTTTGCAGTAGAGCTGTTTAAAGTTTCATTTCTGTATTTTTCCGTACGCAATGGAACAGTTTTTTTCAACTACTGTCTGTTATTGGGTTAATAATGGTTAAGGCATAATATTTTTTATAAGTTTAGTCTGGTAAGGTTGAGCGGTCCAGTTGCAGGTGCCCACTGCAGCATCGAGGATTAAATCATTCACCAGGTAGTTAGTCTTCCATTTTGCCAGGATATTTATAACCTAATGTTTATAAGTTAAGTTACCTGTCCATGAGAGCATCTTCAAGCAGAGGGCTGACAGCATAAATGTAGTCCTTGCCCATCTCACCGATGTACTCGAAGAGGAAGGACAGGGACTTGAGGACGCCGTTCTGCACGTTGAGCTCCGGCACTCGGTACTCCGTCATGAGCGCGGGCAGCACGGTGAAGGGGGAGCAGGTCTCCGCCACTATGGCGATGGCCACGGTGGAGCACACTCTGGAATAAAAAATTTAATTAATTATTTTATCCGTTTGAGTTGCATGCAGCATTTTTGAATATAACTCCATCATACGGGCTCCTTCAGAAATAAACTACCCACAAAATATATTTTAGAAATCTAAGAAATGCAGGAAAGATTTATGTATCACCTTTGTACAAAAGAATGTACATAACTATTTTTATATCTGTTATTGTTTGCCACAGGTAAGTACACTTAGAACAACCTTAGAAATCCAAAATGACATATTAAAACACTTTTACAATCTAGTTTTTTCGAAGTATACAAATAACGATGAATGGCACATTTGCAAAATGTTGAGGAAAGAATAAAAACCTAGATACAATTATGTATTAATAAATGATTTTGTTAATTTTAATTCAAAAACAATTATTCATACAGGGAACGAAGGAAATAATAATTTATTATGAAAATAATAAAATTAATGAAAAAATCAAAAATCAAAAGTTTCCAAGAGAATAAAGAGATGACCTGCATATGCCTCAAAGCATAGTCCTTGTGAATAGAAATTTTATACGGTGAACAGAGTATGCCATAGAGCATTATTCTTTTGTATGAATACAAGAGCGAAACTAAAACTATTATTAGTCTAAGAAAATAAGTTTACATGTTTGTGACATTCATTATTATTCCTCTTTCCCAGCGTCTTATACAGTGTTTTTGCCAATTTTGTACTGTTCATCATCATTTGTGGTAAAATTCGACATCGTTGTTTGTCAATAAAGCTATTTTTATTAGCCGTATTTGCCACAGAGTGGTGCCATTTTGAAGTTATAAAATATAAAACACACTTGTGATCCATAGTTTGTTTTTCTATTCGTGACTCACTTATGCCCAAAGTGTGCCATTCGGTAACCGGACAACTCGCAATGATATCAACTCAATACCTCCTTTGAAAAGTCATTCAAAGCGGTTAAATAAGTTACGTTAGGTTATGTTACGGGCTATTTTTAAAAAATTCTTTTCATAGCTTTTAATGACTTAAAGAGGTGTTGAGTTGACTTGATTCTGAGTTGGCATGGAACCGCGCCAATAATTATTCAATTTACTTAGCTTTTTTTAATGTTCACATCAATGTACAAATAATGAAATAAATAGTTATTTATGAAAATATTATAAATAAGGCAGACGTAACAGATGACAAAGACAAGTCAGTAAAAAATTAGTAATGAAATATAATTTTTTTTACCTGTTTTGTCTCTCCTGCACTTTGAGATTGTTGAGCAGGGTGGCCAGCACATCGTGGGGCCCGATGGCCTTGGCGATGTAGCCGAAGGTGTTGACGGTGGCCCTGCGGATGGCCTTCTTGTGCGCCTTCAGCAGCTCCAGCAGCTCGAAGCAGATTCGCATCCACTCCCGGGCCGATACGTACTCGGGGCCCCTATCGGCGATACGGCCCACGAGGTCTATGCAGTTTTCTTGTACTTTTTCATGTCTGCAAAGAGAAAGATATACAAATTGGTAAGTGAGAAAAATTAAACAAACAGAAAAAACCAAATGTAGAATAAAAGACTGATCACGGAGGTATACAGGGTGTAACACCGTGTACCCGAAGGATTTTAACCAGTGTTTCCTGAAAATGTTTTTTTTTTTTTTAAAGAGAAAGACAAACATTCCCGGGTTACAAATAACGAATAACCCAACAATAAATCTCCTACTACGTTGTGATGGAGGACTTAGCCAGCTGAGGAACCGAAGCTGAGGGACGCCCGGGTGGGACCCAAACGTGACGTCCACTCAACCACTAACCGGTCATATATGGAGTAAAAAATATTGACGTCATTTTGCTGTCCGATGATATACTTTTTCAATTAAAAAATCAAAAACATTGCAATTCAGTGGTCCGTTACAGCATGGCGGCGGGTTGCATGATAAGTACTCTGTTTCATTCATATGAAACGGCGCGCATATCGCTCGATCCCGTCGCGACTTGTAGGGATGAGATCAGACATGATTGAAAAATATATTATTTGTTTTGATAGAAAAAAAAAAACATCAGACAGCAAGATGACATGTACATTTTTTACCCCAAATATGCTTAGGAATAGTTAGTTAAAATCATTCAGGTAAGTGCTGTTACACCCTGTATAACTAAATAAAAAAGCTGATCTTTAAACTGAGTTTTCTTTATAGATTTATAGAAACATGTAAATATTGAACTGTCACTCGATTATCTGACAACTACTATAATCCGCCAGTATTTTTACTATGTAGTTGAAAGTACAAAATCAAACTCCATCAGGTATTCATATGTTAAAGTCAGTAATCCGTCTCATGCCTAGATTCAAGCGCCAAAGCGTTTGTACACCGACAGGACGGGTCATTATACACTCAGTTACTGTACCGCCGTCTTGTTTGCTAGGGCTGACCATTTTACCCGTCACCATGGTTCATCATTGTTGTTTTAGGACATTTCCATTAGTACATACTTTGCGTATTCTTGCAACTGTTGTGTTTCTGTTCAAGTCGTTCTGCGGTATTTTTGAATAAGTTAACAAAATAGAGTCTTCTCACAAGCAAACTTGACACTTTAACGCCTCAAGCTATTTTTTTTTGCTTTTAAGAACAACTCTTGTAGGTCTCATAGAAATCGCTGTGCCTCCCTTACTATCATGGTTAGAAATATGTTCTAAACAGTGTTAGAAAGAGAAAAAACCACCCTTTTACTCAAATTTAAAAGTTAACCACAAGAAAATTAAAATGTACACTTTTATGAAATTAAAGTTTCTGACCGCAATTTGAAAAAAAAAAAAGAAACTTTGGGAATTTTTAAAAATTATTTTTCATGAAACAACAAAAGAGTGAGTTGAACACAACGTTACGTACATTTGCATAATAAAATATGTGCGTTTTTATTTTTTTTCCGTTATTAGTAATTTTAGTTAAAAAAAAGTAAGTGAGCCATTTTTAAACTTTTTTATATTTGCGTTCAAAATTTATATGTTTATTTCGATTTATAACATTTGAAAGTGTATATTATCACCTTTCTAAAACAGTTTTAAGTTTTTGGAAATGTTCAGAAATATTTCATTTTTTTGGATTTTATTGCAAAGCGGAAATATTTTGACTCTCTGACAAAAATAGGCCCGGAGCCTGAGAGGTTAAACCAACAAATGGAAATTAAACGAAAGAATGATAGCGGTGTTTTGACAAAATACCTATTTTAAATTTTAGCATTTTTGGTTTCAGTGTTCAGGTTTTTGGGATTACAGATTAGAGAGAGTATATTGTATTTAAAAAAATAATTTAGAAAACGTAACTGTCCCTCTTTAAATTTTTAGTACGATAATGAAAGGTTAGGTCTTCACCTGTTTTTCAATATAGGGGTTAATCTTGGTAGCAGGTCTTTAATGGGCGGTGTCATTTTGGTCATTCCAATAACATTAACAATGGCCTTGAGGGCACCGAGGATGGATCCCAGCACTTCAGGATACTCTTCTCCCAGGTACTCGTACAACACCACTCCCAAATGGCCCATTAGTTTTTCCTGAAACAAACCACAGTTAATACTATAACTAACGCATAGCTGACAGATTTTACTCAAGAATAGCGCAGACTAGTGAAAAATCACAGGATAGTCGAAATTCTTGACAAATCAATCCAATTTTGATTATACTTATATACAAAGCAAATTTGAGTTCATTGAACCAGAGTTATGCAACAATATATATATTTTTTTATATTCAAAATGGTTTCCATTCAAATAAATCTATTTGTGAAACATAAATAAACAATTGATTGCAAAGCAATGCCTGAAATGGATTTAGATGTGTTTGGTGAAAATGTCTGAATAGTCTGGTACTTATCAATAATTTTTTTCCCCATTCCCTTCCCCTCACCCTACCTTCAGACTCACAACATATCCTAATTGGAAATGCCGTAGTCTCGCAGGCTCTAGACAGTTGCGACTTTTATGCAATACTCATATAAGAAAATATAATGGCTGGAGAACTGAATCAAAAACCTCTTTCTCTCCTTCTTGATTTGGAGGACCCGGAATTTGAACTATTGATGAACCATTGATGGGACCATAGGAAAAAGATTGTTAAGTGATTGCAATTTCAAAGAGTACTGTACTATGTATGCACTGTCAAAATTAAGAGTTATTGTTATTTTCTCACTCTGTAAAGTGCGTTAATGAGTTGATATTAGTCAGACTTTAGTTTGTCTCACCTCCTGGCAGGTCTTCATGACGAGTGCTATCCTGGCTATGAGATCGGCAGCCTGCTGGCGGACCTTGGCCGACTTGTTGTTAAGCCTCCAAAGGATGGTTCCGCATATCTGTGGCAGATACGGCTTCACTCTCTTGCCCAGCTGGTTCACAATGGTGCCGAATCCACTAAGCATCACTACATCCTGAAATACAACAAATTAACATAGAATTTATGCGGGTAAAAAATATTAAATTGGAACAGAGAAAGTTGTCCTTTGAAAAATAAAAAAAATGGCCTACTTTGAAACCAACGTTTAACCTATGGTGTGCCGACGTGGCCTATCGGATTTGCTAAATTTGCACCTGTCGTGTGCCGGCTACGGCATCCAGGATAACATTTCATGCGTTTTCTTAAATGAAAACATATTGGTAGCATTATTCGAACGAACCATAATCGCACGTCAAAAAATAACCCATCAGAAGAGAGATTTTGCATGGCTTGAAGTCCGGTATAAGTCAGGTATATATTTGAAATTGGTTTGCACCGCCACAAAAAATATTTCAAAATAATAATTATTTAAACTTTTCCAAATAAAATTGTGCTAACATATAAGCTTGTAAAAGTCTAATTTGTTGGATTTTTTACCTTCCTAATCTGTTACATTTGTTAACTAGAGGTATTAGTTCGATTCGCAAGCGGTCAATTTTATCATGTCCATTTAAAAAAACAGACAATGAAAGAGTGAAGGTGAGGAACATATTTTACAAGGGATTCAGGCAAAGGAGTGGATTATTAGAATAAAGATAATCAGATGCCTGGTTTACCTCTGTGGTCTGCTCCTGGAAGGCGTACAGAATACCGTCAATGAGCTGCTCCTCAAGCCTAGAGTCGATGTCGGCTGCTCCGAGGTTACCCATAATCTTCTCGATGGATTCCATCACCATTTTACGGTACTGCTCATTCTCATCCTTTAGGTCGTCCACCACTCGGTTGATTATCTCACTGGCGCCCACCTGGAGAAAGTGATACATAGCATAAAATGGAGTCACGATTAGGTAAATATTTAACACCATGCGAAATACAGCATGCATCAAGATTATTGCGATAACTTAGTAGTTAGAGCAGGACCCTGGTTAGCGGTCCTGAAGTACAAATCCCAGTTGTGGAATAATATATTTGAAAATACAAAATGATTTGATGATTATTACTATTGTTTCAATAATTAATACAAAAACGTATTGTGACATGATGAGATAATTTACCTTGTTGGCAATTTCCACTGTAGTGTCGACTAGCTGTCTGTAGTTTCTGCGATCGAGCGCCATGCGGTGGTTCCAGAAGTGCTTGAAGAAGTGCGGCAGGATCTCGTCCATGATGTACTGGGACTCCACTCCATCGGTGGCGCAGCACTGCTTCACAATCTAGAAACAAGTGGATTGGGTAAGAATTTGAAATAAATAAAGGATGGCAGATATAATACATGAAATGTGTGGGAAACATGTCACTAAGGCCAGACTTTGTCACGGCAAAAATTTTGTCACTGTTTCAAAATCAGCATTATGTAAATTCATTAGATATCTATCCTAATGTCAAGTCACCATCTGATGTATTTTGTGTGATGAAATTGTTGCCAAAATAATGACAAAAGTCACCCTGCCCTGAGAACATTGCACCCTACCAATTCTGATAAAAAAATCTGATGCCTTTTTAGAAATTTGCAATGCATCCATACAAAAAGAGGTTAAACTTTTGGGCACCAAAAAGAGCATTGGCCATGTTACCGGTTACTTTAGGTATGTTTCAACGAAGGTTAAAAAAAGAAATTAGAAAGTATTTACCTTGAGAACAATCTTCTTCATCTCCTCATCAGGAGACTGAAACTCCCTGATCAGAATCAGCATCACTTCCCTGGTATAGTAGTTGGCGTATTCGGCATCCATGAGCGGGATGAGGTTTCCAATGGCCTTTGGAAGGCGGCCAGGCCCTTTCCTCGGTGGGTGCGGATACCCTTCCATAGGGGCTTAAGGACAGAGTCGAAGGACTCAATGCCGTAGGGTGTGGCGGCCTCGGCCAGGGCAGCGCTGGCGAGGGCTGTGATGGTGCGGACCTTTTGTTGCTCATCCACCAAACCTGATCAAACAAATTATAATCAATACCTAGTGCAAATTGTCACAATTCAAGCTTTAACCTATTTGAGATGAGTATCATGTATACATACGTGCCAATCGATCGCGTGCCTAAAAGACGAGCGTCATCTATACACAACTCTATTACGTTATTATATTTAGATAACGAAATATTTGATTATTGGATTTGATATCTTTGAACTGTTTAGATTACATCTACGTCTTTGAATATTTTTTAAATGGCACTACATTAAATTAAAATAAGATTTATAAATCGCGAAAAATCTGCCCGTCCACGGGTTTTGCAAATTCTTTAATGACATTGTCGTAAAAAGGTTGAGTTAAAAGAGGGTTCTTTTTTACAAAAGTTTGAAGAAACTTCTGCAAGATTCATCAAGACAATAATTATCACAATTAGAGCACATTTAATTTTACACAGAGCAAATCCTGTCCAGATCTAAAGACTATTATGTATAGATTTGTAAAAAAATATCGCAAGTTAATGGCAACTGGACAAATCAGAGAACACTTGAAAAGTGTCGGAAAAAAAACTAAGTTAGGTTAGTTTTTATTTCATTTTCATAACTGTTAACCTATTGTGAGCCGCCGTTACCAATAGTATGGCAGATTATATACTATATTTATATTACACGAGTTGGGCAGTTTTGTTAAAAAAAATATATACTTTTGTAATTAGCCTAGAACAAAATGTATTTTTTTAAATCTATAATATGTATGTAAATTAAATAATTTAAAGAAATACAAACAGTAGAACCCCATTAATCCAAAATCAACAGGATATCAAAAATCAATTTTGGAATTAAGAAATTCCCACGTAATTCGTAATTAAAAAAAAGGTTGAAAACCAAATTTTCTCGGCTGATTACACTCAGGTGGGCCCTTCAAATTCAGATATTCAAAGTAAATTCGTAAAAATATGACATAATTCCAGTGTAAGTCGATTTAAATTTACAAAATAATATTACGAATCAGGACAATGAAAATAAAATAAATAAATAACAATATAAACCATGTGAATCGACATTTTACGAAGTTTTATTGGCACGGCTGTCAGACAGATTCAGATTTATTTTGGTAAAATTGAAATTTTTTCGAATTAACCACTTCGGTATTTTGCGATTTTGCAACTTTTTTGTCACGAACTGTCAGATTTATAAAAACTTTGTGTTATTTCCGCTTCGCAATTAACAGGTCGCGTGCCGTTGGCGCGCCGGTGCGCGCCCTACAGCCGAATAAAAAACAAAACTTTTTGATATGCGATTTTAAACCTTATGTATAAAGAAAATGTATGAAGAACAAGGTCAGAATCGCTTGGGGCATTCTTGTTCTTGACGTAACAGATATAAGGAACACACCTAGCCACTCAAATAATTGTCTTTGGACATTTTTATGACTTTGGAAAAGGGCATTTCTGCCACGATTCGAGCTGTCAAACTTTGAGCGTCGCGTGTCATAAAAAGATCGATAAACCTATCAATTTGTCTAATAAACACAAGTAAAGTTTTTTCTTCAAAATAGGCATATTTACTTTGGGGTGTCATCATTAATTTAATGAAAAACAAATACCTTTGTATAACACCACTATTTTATTAACAATATCTATTAATAAAAAAATTTTTGTTTTTCATTAAACAAGTAAAGTTGTTTGTAAGCGTAGTTTGTTGTTCAAGGAACGTATTTCGGTAAATATTATATACCAAAGCATAAAATTAACCCACAAAATTTACGTCAAAAGTCAAAACATCGCGAAATTTTCGAGTTTCATCCGTAGGTACCGAGGCATTCAACCGGTTAAAGCTATAAATGAAACATTTCTGAACGTACCCGAATACTAAAAACTGTTTTTGAAAGGTTATGAAATAAGCTTTCAAATTGTTAAATTACAAATAAATATTAACATTTGTACATATGTATTAAAACTTAGAATGCAAACATAAAAAATTGTAAAAATGACTCATGTGATGTTTTTATGTGAAAAAGGATTAAATCAAGGATTATGTAAAGAAAAACACTTATTCTATTGTATAAATTTATAGTAAACAATTTCATCACCCCACTTTTTTACAATTTCATACAAGAATGCTTAATAAAAAATTAACAATGTCTAACGGCGTGTAGGCGATTTGGCGGGTGAAAACTGTTTCTACAAAATAAGTATTTTTATGTAATTCTACGGACAACTTTTAATAGAAATGTGAAGCTGATTCGATATGGATCTACTACTTTTTGCTTTAGGGTTGTCACTAGAACAATAACAGAGTTATAACGATTTCTGTGAGAACACGCGTTAACATGAAAACACGCTTATTGTACTTGAGTGCTATTGTTATATTGCCGTGTAAACACGTTTACGGGTCAGAGTGGTTAAGCTAACAAATTTTCATGAGCAGATCAAAATAGATTTCGAATTACGATTTTCAAAATTAAAAAACATTTTGCAGGAAAAAAAATTTCTGATGATTTTTGGCAAAAATTTTGAATCAAGCTTTTTTCGAATTATTGGTGTTCTAATGTACTTATAACAAACTATCAGGATTATCACCAAAGATATTGAAATACAAGGAGACGGGCTATCGGCGGTTTTTACTGGGTGGGACTGTGCTTCCTGGTGTCGCCGATATTTTTAACCAACACTATTGCACACATTCTAAATATCAACTAAATGAACGAATTCTTTCCGTATTCAAATTATATTGTTAACCTATACTACTGCACACCTTCAAAAAATCAACTGAATTCCGTATTCAAACCATTCCCATTAGGTAGTAGTTCCGGCGACAGTTGGGCGGACATCACAGCATATCTTCTTATATTTCAATATTTTTGGGTAAGACATACAATTCACAAAAGTATCATTTCGCAAAAAAAAAAACAGAGTTTTTACGAAAATAGAATCAGCTGGCGGATGGTGAACAATTTGCTTCGGCACACCAAGAGTTAACGGCTTTGTATCACTTTTCAAGTGTTCTGATTTTTCACGGAACTGAGATAACTTAGTATTTATGATTTTATCTCTGGAATAAAATAATTTATGAAAAAGTAAACTTACCGTGTTCGATGATCTCCACCAAACTCTTGAGATGCGGCAGGATGGCGCAGCCCATGAGGATGGCGATCTGTTGGACGATCTTGATGCCGGTGTGGCGAGCCTGCCACGATTTCTTGGAGCGGCACACGGCCTTCAAGAAAGGTAGCAGGGAGGGGATACCTGATACAAAATAAACACTGCATATTATTTACGGCACATAAATTACCCTTAAATACGTAAAGTGACTTTTGAAAGGAGGCATTTTAGCATTTTGGATTGATAAATAAATTTTTATTACAAAGTGCAATGGTTGTACATTTTTCATTTGTATTTAGCCCTTTGAACCCTAAGCAAGTTCTCCCCCTCATTCTGCACTCGATACAATAGCTATGACGTCGCTAATGATTCTAAAAACTATTGTACCGGTTTTTTTTCGCAGACCGGTATTCCGGGCTGTAGGGAAATAAAGATAGACGCCGAGGTCGGTAAATCGGCCATTTATAAAGACTAAAACCAACGTCCAATATGATGATGTGCAGAAATTGAAAAACCTTATTTGTGATTCTATTTATTTATTTTTTCATGATCTCCATAAAATGATCATACACCAATATGTTACGAAAGAGATACATATAAGTATAAAAAGGTCATGGGGGCAGTTTTACTACTTTCTGACACTCGTCAAAAGATAGCCGCTAAACTGTCTGTGTGACGTTGAAAATGTGGATGGTCAATGCAGCATCGTTAACCCCTCAAATGCCAGGAAAAAACGAAAAAACGTCAATTTCAACGTAATATTTTGCAGGTTAATTTTATGCTATCTTATGTAATTTTTACTGAAACACATTCCTTGAATACTAACCTATACATAAGAACAATATTACTTGCGTTTATTCAATGAATTTATACTTTTTACTACTTTTCAAATAACACGGAAAAAACAAAAAAATTTCGCGATGTTTTGACTTTTACGTAATATTTTGCAGGTTAATTTTATGCTATCTTATGTAATCTTTACTGAAACACGTTCCTTAAATACTAAACTATACATAAGAACAATATTACTTGCGTTTATTCGATGAATTTATACGTTTTACGATCATTTCGTCAACCGCGACGCGAGACTTGACAGCCGCCATTTTGTCAGCCGAGCGGCGCAAAAAAGTTCCAGGCCGTGTCATAAACAATTTCAAAGAAAATACATCGCTGCTCTAGGTGGGTTCACGGTATCTTATACCTTATGAACAAGAATGCCCCAAGCGATTCTGACCTTCTTCTTCACGTTTTCTTTATACATAAGGGTTAAAATCGCATAACAAAATTATTTTTTAGTGATTATTTTGGCTTGCGCCAATGGTATGCCGGCGGACGAACGGCAAGGGGCAGGTTAAGCAGTTGAGTCGCTCTGTTTGTTGGCGCTGCATTTAGCTTTATAAGTACACTTCGTACAGGCCACTGTTTTTTGTTTGAATAAGTTTATAAAATGGAGTCTTAACAAATGACACCTTAACTTTCACCGGTTCCTTGTCGATTGCGCGCCGAATAAAATTAAAAAAAAAAAACTTTTTGAAATGCGATTGATGATGAAACTTGCAGAATCGCTTGGGGCATTCTTGTTCTTGACGTAACAGATATAAGAAACACACCTAGCCACTCGAATAATTATTTGTGAATATTTCTATGACTTTCCAAATGTTATTTATCCAGCGATTTGAGCTGTCAAACTGTGAGCGTCGCGGGTCATGAAAAGATCGATAAACCTATCAATTTGTCAAATAAACGTAAGTAATGTTCAATTTTTTTATAAGAAAAACTCTCTTTTTATAACTTTTGAAGGTTATTCCCATCAACGTAATATATATATATATATAGAAGGTGGCAATAGCGAAATTGGTTAACGCACAGGTCCCGGTTAGACGAGAGGTCTGGATTCGAGTCCCAGTTGCGATCATTGTCTTTTTCTATTTTTCTGTGTCTTGTTCTCTTTCATATTTTAATTTAGATTTTAAGTGTTATCTTGTTCTCTTTCATATTTTAATTTAGATTTTAAGTGTTATCTTCTTCTGCAAGTAATGTTATTTTTAGGTGTAGTTTATTGTTCAAGGAATGTGTTTCGGTAAATATTATATACGATAGCATAAAATAAACCCACAAAATGTTACGTCAAAGTCAAAACATGGCGAAATTTTCCGAGTTTCATCCGTGGCGTGTCAGAAGTTAAACAAAAAATTGAAATTGTACAAAAGATTGGCAGTGGTGTTGTTTTATAAAAAAACACCTGTTTTAATTATTAGCACATATGCACATTACAATCTGCCGATTTCACTAATCGGATACTTGGGGGATTAGTGGGAGAGTAGTGTATTTATGTAATTACCGAGAGCAGAAGCAACGACGGCAAAGGCCCTGGCCGTGGTGTTCCTGACATACTCATCAATGTTGTCAATGTCCGGTCTCATGGTGGAGATCATGGTGGCCAGGCCAGCAGCCTTGGCCAGGTTACTGATAATCTCACGCCCCTCCACTCGCGCATGGTAGTCCTCATCGATCAGCAGCGGCTCAATCACCACCAGGATCTACAAATCAATCAATTCATCTTTACAAAACAGAACTCATATACTTTATTATTTCTTAAACTCCACCTTCGATTCCAATTGCAGTGATAAATCATATTGTTAACAACTTTTTCGTTTGATTCAAGGATGATTCAAATGAATGGATTTGATAATGGATGTGCTTTTAAAAAAAGTATAAAAGATTGCTGAACTCACAAATAGCAACAAAATAAAGAACAGTAAACCCTGAACTTCCTGAGAAGTTTTGTTTTTTTCTCAGCACATCAAACAGTATCAATACCCTTCCATCTGTGTGGTTGAATTTCAGAACCCAATTTCGAGTGCAAGTTGATGCCACGCCATACGCGTTGCGCCACAAAAAACATCTGTGTACGTGGAATTTCAAACGAAGCTACCGTTGTAATTCGGTTTTAAATTAAAAAATTCGCAACAAGATGTCGCTACTTCCGTCGTCAGGTTGGTGTGGACGTGCCCCAGGCGATTAGTGAACTAGCTATCCCTCCGAATATAGAAAGATTGTTGGTAATACAATAGGAACTAATATCGACCTACAACACTCGTTCACATTTTTAATATTTACAGTTATCTTGAAATATTATTATTATGTTATTTTTGCTATTTAATTGTATCGAATGTAAGGCTAGGTTTACACTCGTAAGTTTTTCCCGTAATTCGCTTGTGTAAGCGATTTATGGCCAAATTACCAATGTAAATGACACCAAAAGTCACTTAACGTAATTTAAAGAATATTACAGAACTTCTTCTTTCAGAAGTTTTTTGACAGGTCTAATCGCGTCCGCGCGAAATTCCAGCCTTCTTACAGCTTATAAAATCAGTTTGATAAGCTGAGGGACTTTCTGTCAGAAATAGTACCAAATTGCGCCATTGCGAAATGTCAAAAATCAAAAGACAATTGTTTTTATTGGATTTTTTCCTATAAAACTAGTATTTATTTCCACTTATTTGAGTTTTCTGAAAATGAGCATCCTTCTACTCAATTATCGGTCCAAACCTTTCTAATCTCAATTTTTCTGTTTTTAAAATTACGTATTTGAATACGAAATCGGTTGCTGTCGGCAGCCGTCAGGTAGCTGTCATTCAGATAAAATGAAAGAAATCCATTAATTTTCGTCTTTGACGGCACAAAAGTGCACGGAGAATTGTTTAATTTAAGCCAAATTCTATTTCAGTACTTCATTTGGTCCTTTTCGTTTTTATTGACAAAATCGCGTAAATTTGACAGTAGCAGGTAGTTGTTGAAAAAACCATCTTACCGCAAATAAATTTACAGATGTAAACGGTTGCATGAGCAGTAACACAGGTCGAACTTCCGAAAAACTTCCGTGATCATTAATTACTACAAGTCAGATGCTTATGTAAACGCTCCTGTGAGTAACCTGACAAAATCTTACATAATCCGTAAATTTTAATTACGAGTGTAAACCTAGCCTAATGTAATAAATAAATACTCAGGTGAATCAAGCGGCTATATATTATATATGACGTCTTTGCCTCTTTCGGTTACTTTGTACCGGTGACTATCACTCGATGACAGTGGATCCAAGGAACAGGCTATTTTAGAAACCAGTTCCTATTGGATTTATAAAATGGTCTAACACTAACTAGACGAAGCCGAAACAAAAGCCGCCCGCAGGGCCTAGCAGCAAAAACCTGCGGAGCAGGTTTTTAATTGCCAGTTTACATTTTATTAGAGCACATTTATTTTTATCACATCTGACACCAAGAATTTATAAATACCTAAAATGTTATAAATTTGAAATAATTATGGAAATATATCAACGGTCCCGAAGAACAATGGCAAATACGTGATTTTATAATTTTGCTGTAGAGCGGTTTAGAGTTTCGTTTCTGCATTTTTACTATTTTTGAGATCAAGAAATTTAGTGTTGTTTTGATATTTTTCATTTAATTTCTTTTCATTCAAAATTCTGAAAATATTGACTTAAAATCGGAAATTAAAATAAGTCAAAAACATGATATATTTATAATATTTAGCAGATTCGACATTGGTCTTTGGGACCGTCGATAAGTTTCTGTTTACAAATTGTTACAATGACTTTTATATTCTCATTTGTTTACATTTTACATGAAATCACCCCGTGTACCATAAGTCTTTCAAGGCTGAATTATGCCCAAAACCGTGGGACGGAGTAATTAATTTTCAGTATTATCTCATTTATAAAATGTTCATTTCTGTTAACATATAAGAATAATTTAACTCTATTAACATATGTAGATACTGTACACTTTTTGCCCAATAAATAGGGCAGCAACTGACCCAACCAGTTAGTCGCCTGACGACATTCGGTCAGCATATCATTTGTAAATCCTGACCCAAGCTACCCACAGAGGAAGCCTGGAATTTACAGTTAGTATTACTAGTGTCCAGATTTTGACTGTTTCCTATGTATTTATGTACCATGATAAAAAAAATAAATAAATGAAATTGGGACACTCCAGGAATGATCAAATGTCAAGAGTCGGCATAATAGAAAAGCATGTATGAATGTGAATGAAGTAAGGAATGTGTGTCAAGAAAGAGCTGTGCAGTGTTTTGTCAGCAAGTAAATCATGATCAGGTTTCATCATTACCTTGTGAACATACGGGCGCACCAGGTCATCCAGTTTGTAGAGGATCCTGTCGATGACCTTGACGAGCAGATGTCTTTCCTGGTCCTCGAGCGTGGGGCTCATGAGCAGTGGCAGGATCTGGTTGAAGAGCGGCCCGGCACCAAACTCCCGAGCCTTGTCTGTTATCTGACGCAGGGCTGCCTTGCACATTGGAGGTGTACCATTCTGAAATATTGTTAAAATAATTATTAATTAGGAGTTAGAAAGAAGGTGAATGAATCCACAGGAAAGGAAGACAAGAAGGTAACATTTTCAGCTTTTTTAATGCGATAAGTCCATTGCTCAGAGCCAGTGGAACTATGACATTTTAATTTGGGGAAGGAAGTGGTGAAATGGAAGAGGTTTCAGATCTGATCACTCTGCATAGATCCAAAGCTATTTCAAGAAATGTTTCGATACAAAAACTTCATGAATCATACATGCAACATCTGCATAAGGGTGTAGCCATCGATGGATGTATGCCAGTGATGAAGATCAAGTTAACAAAGGGCATACAGATATATGGTGATATAAGACACAACCAGTCCTTACCTTGATCTTGAGCAGCAGCTTCATGATCTTACGCTCCTTCTGCTCCTCGGGAGGCAGGGTGTCCTCGTCTACGTCTGTCAGTAGCTTGTCAAAGTACTGCGCATCCTCGGGCTTCATGAAGGGCAGGTTGGGGTGGCGCGGCTGGGCGTCCATCAGACGGCCTGCAGCCCCTACCTCCTCCTGCTGAAGAAAGAAGCCCAGCGGGGTGTTGGCGCCTGGAGTAGGTGTTGCAGTCAGCTTGCGGGCAGGGGTGCGAATCGGAACGTAGCCTGTGGAAATAGCAATACTTTAAACACAACTATTTTTTAATGTTGTAAAAAACTTGACTTTTGGGCAATTTTTTTTTTTTAATTTCAAATTACACGGTATTTGTTAATTTAAATTTTTGGTTTTGGAGGCCTCGTGGATTTCGAATTAAAGTTGTTTTGACAACGGCAGAATTATTATTAAGAAAAGCATTATGTCACATTGTTGAAAGAGATTGATTGGAGGACAGATGCTTTAAAAATGGTAAATAAGAAATACAAAACTAGTGTGAAATTAAGGTTAACGCAAAAAAACTAAGTCAGATGCTCGTAAAAAATGGTAAACGGGTCAAATATTACCATAAGCAAAAAAAATAAACTGATAATAAGTAAGCAAGTATAAAAAAAAATAATTATATCATTTCCCGCAACATCTTGCAAACATGAGTTATTTCTTTATTCTATTTCTTTCCAGCGTCGATATATTACAAACTCAAGTGAAATAAAGACTTTAATGATGAGAAAAATCATACCTGCTGGTGGCGGCAGCACCTTGTACCCAGGCGGGAACATGGTCTCGAGTTCGTCGTCTGTGTACGGACGGTTCCTCTCGTCAATCTCCTTCTCCCAGCGGTATGCCTGCAGCTGCTCGGGGGTCATGGCGGCCAGGTGGCCCGGGGTTGGAGTGGCCATGCCCATGGCCTTGAGTCCCACCGGAGTTGACTGAGCACAACAACATTATTAGTACAATCTTCACATCACTATTCATCACTGAGTAAGACTGGAAATTTTAAAAATGTTTTAGATTCGTTTTCAATTCCCTATTGCCGAGGATCGAAATCCCCAATCAACTACATATAATAATAGGGTTTGAGAATGCTTTGAATAAACTACGACATCAGTAGTACATTGACTATTGAAGAGCGCACATTGAAATAACCCTGCGCAGAAAATTAAATTTCACTAAAGCAAATCAAAGGTTTGCAGCGCAGTCCTTCGTGGGACTTTTCTGCGCAGAATCTGATGTTCGTTTTTAAATGAGCCGCCTGGACTAGTGAGTTGGGTAAATTATAACACATTTGTAAAAGTGTCTTACAAAATAGTAAATTTGAGAAATAAGCCTGAAATTTTGTTCAAGCTTGTTTGCTTGCTTGCAAACAGGGAGCAATTTGCGCGCCATTGTAAAAAGGACTGGTAATTTGTAAGCAGATTTTATTTTCGAGGACTGAATAGCGATACAGTGAAACCCTCTTAAGAAATTTTCATAGGGATCGGAAAAAACAAACTTATTAACTCGTTACTTGCCGTTCGATCACCGGTGATCAATCGACGCAAACCAAAATAATCACTAAAAAATAATTTTGTTATGCGATTTTAACCCTTATGTATAAAGAAAACGTGTGAAGAAGAAGGTCAGAATCGCTTGGGGCATTCTTGTTCATAAGGTATAAGATACCATGAACCCACCTAGAGCAGCGATATAATTTCTTTGAGATTGTTTATGACACGGCCTGCGAGGCTGCGCGTCGCCCGGCTGGACAAAATGGCGGCTGTGAAGTCTCGCGTCGCGGGCGACGAAATGATCGTAAAACGTATAAATTCATCGAATAAACGCAAGTAATATTGTTCTTATGTATAGTTTAGTATTCAAGGAATGTGTTTCAGTAAAGATTACATAAGATAGCATAAAAATTAACCTGCAAAATATTACGTAAAAGTCAAAACATCGCGAAATTTTTTCGTTTTTTCCGTGTTATTTGAAACGTAGTAAAAAGTATAAATTCATTGAATAAACGCAAGTAATATTGTTCTTATGTATAGTTTAGTATTCAAGGAATGTGTTTCAGTAAAAATTACATTAGATGGCATAAAATTAACCTGCAAAATAATACGTTAAAGTTGACGTTTTTTCGTTTTTTCCTGGCTCGTCAGGGGTTAAGCAGGAAAAACTTATAAGTGGGAAAAATTGGGCCAATATTGGGCCGAGGGACCAAAAAACCATACTTCTTAAGAGGGTTTCACTATATTACAATGAGAGTTGCCTATATTTTGACAATTTCATTTATTGAAAAATCGCAGAAAGGGAGAGTCACCCTGCCTCCCTCCCATGGTTTGTTTGCCTTTCCCTGATTGGCTGGTCTATTAATTTGAATGTCTTTGATTTTTTCCCAAAAACGAAACTCCTCAACTTTCAGGGAATTGATAAGCAACGTATAAGTTTTTATTTATTTACAGTAAAATGGATTATTTATGCATTCATAGTCCAAAAAAACATTTAGAAATTCATGATGTGCCAGAACATCCGTTCTGCCATGTGGTATATTGAACAAGTTGTATCTTAGGTTACATATAGTAGCTACTTGTGGTTGCGTAAGGCCCTCCGTTCATGGAGATACTTACAAACTACGTGATTGTGACACAACCACAAGTACCCTGCAGATATACTACTTTTTAAAGCTGGTTTCCGTACACGGCACTACCCGAATTAAACTGAACTTGATCATTTTTCACGTGCAGCCGTGGAGTTAACACGATGTCAAACGATGTCAAATGACTTTTTTTCCAACATCTATGCCTTCTCCACTAAATCCTTTCTTGCGTATTCTGGTAATGTAAAGTTATATAAACACGCATTTTTTTCCGCTTACAGAACAAATCTAACATTATTTTCATGTTCAGACGCCATTTCTGTCAAACGTCAAACGAAAGTAGTAGACACGAATGCTGCAACGCGTAGCGCGCTAGCAGCACTGTCGGTAGCGCGCTTAAGTGCCTCCGTACATGGAGCTACTTACAAGCTACTCGAGCCTTAAGCGCGTAGCAAGCGCACCGCTCGTAGGTACCTGCCATACAATTTTGCTGGTGTTCACTTCCGACGGTGCTGGTAGCGCACTACGCATTGCAGCATTCATGTCTGCTACTTTCGTTTGACAGAAACGGTATCTGAACATGAAAGTAATGTTAGATTTGTTCTGGAAGTGGAAAAAAATGCGTGTTTATATAACTATACATTACCAGAATACGTAAGAAAGGATTTAGTAGAGAAGGCATAGATTGATGTTGGAAAAAAAGTCATTTGACATCGCTGGACATCGTTTTAACTCCACGGCAACATGTGAAAAATGATCAAGTTCTGTATATTTCGGGTAGCGCCGTGTACGGAAACAAGCATTAAAAAGTAGTATATCTGCAGGATACTTGTGGTTGTGTCACAATCACGTAGTTTGTAAGTATCTCCATGAACGGAGGGCCTTACAGTCACATAGCTTGCAAATATCTCTGAGTACGAAGGTTCTGAAAATGGATGTAGCTTACCCCTCCAGGCGTGAACATAGGTGTATGATGTGGCGTGTGCGACGGAGTGCCGTGTGACGGGGTGTGCGACGGCGTGTGTGAGGGGGTGGCGTGGGTGGGGGTCGCATTGCTGGGCGTGGCCTGGCCGGGAGTGGCGGAAGGCGTGGCTGCGCCACCTGCGCCGGGAGTCTCGTCCCAGCGAGAGCGCCGCTTGGATGCGCCGGGAGTGGGGGTCTCCTGGATCAGGTCACCACCGCGGTCGGTACGCGGAGTCTCGGCCCAACCGCTGTTGTGGCCCGGTGTTTCTGGGTAATTATTTTTCATTAGTATTTAATATTGTACTATTATAAAAGCATACTGTTGATAAGGCTAACTAATAAGGTTAACTACAAAGAACAGACATGTTTTTATGTAGAAAACTCTGAATGGAAACTCTATTTTTTGTTATGTTGACATTACTACGTCGGCTACAAAGCGGATATTTTTTTTGTTAAGAATTTAGAAATTGAACTCACCCCTCTCCGTCTTGGGCGTCTCGTCCCATCTGTTCCTCCTGCTCTGTGGCTGTGAGGCGTGAGAGGGGGTTTCACGGCCGGGGGTGGCGTGTCCGGGTGTGGCATCCCATTGGCGGGTGCTCTGCCCTGGGGTGGCCCCCGGAGTCTCCCCGCCTCGCCCGGTGCCCCCGCCCGGGGTCTCGTCCCAGCGGTGATCGGCTGGAGTGCGCTGTACACAAATTAAAAGTTATAATATATCAGAATATCATCATTTATGAATCCATCAATGCATGTCATTTGGAAATTGACGATATTTGGAATTTGGAAGAAATGATTTGGCAATAATCGTATGTCGGCAGAAATAAAATCAGATTCTATTAGTTCTAGATGTATTCTGAATGTGATAAAGACCGCTGCAGGTTTTTTCCTCTCATGAAAAGTGCCAAACAGAAATAACACAAAGATGGATTTGTATATACGGTATCAATTAAAAACAAATTATTTCTCATCATCATTTTCACTCCCTTTTTCTAGATGGTTGGAGAACTAAAACGCTCCAACAAGGCATCCCTATCTTCAATGACCTCCTTTCTTTGAATGCTTTGAATATTCTAATAGTTTTTACTCGTACATCTTCCGCATTGTTTTCCCAAAATTTATAATTATTTTGGTTGAAAGATGTATGGAAAGAAAATATTTTGAATGGCTCATTAATCTCTCAGTAATCCGCCGGTAGATTTTGTCGATTTTGAATAAAAATGGAGTCTCCTCGCAAGCAAAAACATGAAACCTTAACTTAAAACCAAAAAAGGAAATTTAAAGGGTATTTGTTTATTTTCCACTTGCCCTCTTTTTGGAGTGGCAGATAAGTGAGAGGATCAGCATTCAAAATTATGAAAGTTTCAAAATAATTTTGGAAGAAAATTGACAGACTAATAATAATATTGACAAATAGTTTTATTTCTTACATCAGCCTGCTCCCAGGAGGTGGGTGTGGTGGCGGTAGTGATCTTCTTAGCAGGTGTGGCGTGCTCCTCTACGGTCTGGTCCCAGCGGCCGCGTTTGCGCCCCGCGGTGGCCCCGGGCCCCGCCTTGCCCTCCCCGTTGCTGGGGGCCGATGCCACCGTGCGCAGCGTGCCGTCCTTGGCCTTCTCTACGATCTTTTTCCTGAGCTGGAATTCATATTTATTGTTAGATTGATTTATTGGATGTAACATCCAGTACAATGTTCAGAATAGACACTTTACAAACAATATTCTGTATTAATTTACATAAAATTACTACCATATCAAGCTGTCAATTTCAGTTCGTACTGAGCTTGTAAAGAAATTTGTCTATTGATTATGAGGAATGTTTTATATCGTCGCTGGTGGCGTAATACCTCCAATGTGAATTTAAATTTTACAGCAGAGTGAAAAAACACATTTTTAAGCAGGGAAATGAAGGGAGAGTTAGATTTCTTTTTATTTATTGTGTACATTAACCCTTTGAGGAGTATCGCCGCACGTATGCGGCGGCACTCGGACAATCCGAATAGAGTATCGCCGCATATGTGCGGCCGTACGACTTAATTGAAAACATTTTATTTGTAAAATGTTGAGAACCACTGAATTTTTTCAACTATAATTTATAATGCAATATGAAAAGGTTATAGTAATAAAAAGAGCTCCGAAATTAACTTGTGAATTAAAAGAAGGTAAGAAGATAATTAATTAAATCGATTGCAAAATTAAGAAAAACTTGAAAAACTCACCCCCACAATGTAAATGGCAAAAAAATAACTCACTAATCAAAGGGTTTATAATCATCATTAATATAAATAAATATTGTTTAAAGGTTCACCTTCATTTTCCCGTATAAAAAAATTGTTTTTCAACTCTTTTGTATAATATTAATTTTTTGAGGTATTACATATCGATTGTCCAATTGATTAGTCAGACATCTCCGAAAAGTCTAAATTTGACTTGACTATGCAGTTACATGTGAAAGCGTACCCTCTATCTAGTACAATACTCAGATTACTCAAAAACACCACCAAATCGCTTACGACGCAGAAAAACTTTAAGTGAATTAAATAAAACATAGATATTTTCTGGGTCATTAATAGGATATTTCAAAATGTCCTACTAATGTATCGGACGGTTATCCATCCCTCCTCAAGGCAATGTTCCGAGAGAGTTTTGCTGGAGAGATTATAATGTCTCCCTCAACCAGTCTCTCCCGATCTGGCCTACCACGCAGTTGGTGGGCAGAAGCATCCGTCGCCAAGATTCGGACAAAACTCACCCCATGAACCCGGGCAACTCTGCTAAGTCACTAAACTTGGGGTGAACCACTTGGGGTGACCTACGGCAGAGGTGTTGGTTATCCAATAAATGGTTAGCGGTACTCATTCTCGCTTCCCAAATTGAAATAAAATGTAACTCCACGTAGGAGACCATTAGGCATGCTAAGTCATCTTTAGTAAGTGGATCTTAGTATTTAAGAAACCAATGTTGTAGGATACAGGAAACACAAAAGATGACAAATCATTTTACATTGAGTGCAAGAACTAGTCCTAAAAATGACCTATTCTCATTTGGCAAACACCGGTTAAATGTGAAATATTGTACAATAATTGAATGTGAAAGGTGTATAGAATGATTGTAACTTACCTCTGTTTCTTCTCCCTTGAGGAACTGCTCTTTCATGATCTCTGTGTATGTACGGGAACCCACATCCGGAGTCTTCCCACCTGGAATCATTTTACAACAGCTGTGAGTATCATTGCAATCAATCGGCACTCGCTAACTTATCGCTGTTCGTGGGCGCACATCACCGGGGGAGGATTCAGTCCAAACGGTTCGAGTCAAGTCAGTAATATGGGAATCTTTTGTTCGGTACAGAAAATATGTAATTTTTTCTCACCAGATGTCAAGAAAAAGATGTTCCAGTGTAATGACTCAATTTGGCAATAATTCTTTTGACTGTGACAGCATTTGACCATTGGAAATTAGTTTACGATTACATAAACTATCAAAGACCGCTGGTGTGATGTTGAAACGCTCGGTAGTACAGGCAGGATACTCAGAAACTGGAGAAAACAGACCGCCTTTCTGCGGTCGGGAGATCTTTTGATCTTTGACTCTTGGTATGTGGAGGCATTTCACAAAAGCATGATTAAGCCCAGCTTCTGCAGCACTGCATCTTCCAATCGCTTACATCGACTGCTAAAAAAACACAGTAACTTAAAAACATGGAAAAGATTTATTGCCATATTGAGTATTTGAAGCACAAAGTTACAGAAGCTGTGTAAAGAATCCTGCGCGGTCCCTGTGATGCACCCACGAAGGGAGAGAATTAGAATGTTAAAGTAAGAAAAGATATAGTGTAAATAAGGCCAATGTCGCTAAATGACTGAAGAATGTGCCCACAGTAGGTGGGCTACCTGTTCAACACTCGTAACTAGCAACGGGGGCTCGCGGGTGCACAGAGACACCGCCAGCGTGCCGAGGCGGAGGCAGTAAGAGTATTGTATCGAGAGAGTATTGCGTGCACAGGACGGTGCCGGTGTCTGAGCTTCCCCACTGCCCGGGCCTGAGATCATACGTACATTGTGTCCAGCCGCTCTCCCTCAGTATCGAGTATTTGTGCTCCTAAATACGCATGTCGCAAGAGAAGAACCTAGAAAAAAGCTGGGGCAATTAATAATTTTCTGTTCGGTTCATTCAAACTTTCACACGGGAATATAAACGGACGGTTCAATAGCAAATTGTTCTTGAATTTATCTTTAACTGAATTGAGTACACCGAAGGATGGACGCCGGTTTCTCCCATAAGGATCCGTAGCAAATCATATTACCATACCAGTACTATAGATGTCGGGACCCTGTGGAACCTCTCGGGGAGGAAAAAAATTGTTTACATTAGTAAAGTTTATTAAACTCATACCTTTAATCATTAGACAAGTCATTCACTGATACAATACGGCATATACGTGGTTCAACCAACTGCCAGTTCTAATTCCAAAACTACAGATCTTACAAAATACGGTGCTTTACCAAGTTTGTAGAATGTAAGTTTGTTTCTATCAAGATTTGAACCTGACAAACTGCTGAGAGGAATTACTTGCAGTAAATTTAGAATTACTCTCAATCTATAGTTTACTGGAAACATAATTAGTCTCACCGCAGATTTGTAAGATTTAAAACTGAACTTGCAGAATCAACTAAATAAGTAAATCCACAAAAGTGACAACAGCAGGGCTATTAAATCTGATGAAACAAGTTTTACAACAGTGGTGCCTATTATTCTTAGGTCGAATAGTTTGCTTTATTATTCCCAAAAACCATATTCCACACATCGTACAGGCTTCACATTCATATACCCCAACTGACAAAACAAAAGATTTCATTGACTGATTAGAGAACACATTTCAAAATCTTGATTGGATGGACCATTTTGAAGACATAAATAAAGTATGATTGGGAATCACACGTTTCATTGACTAATGTGTTTAAAAAAATAATAAGGAAGCTGAAAAGGTTTTACAATGGTTTAATGTCATAAAATCAAGAGGTTCAAATGTGATTAGGAAACAGATAACCAGGAAACTATAAATATGTGCAGGCAAGGTAAGGAGAAGCAAGCAAACCTTGTGCAAAGGGGTCGGAGCGCTCGGGAGATATGATCATCCTTCCCCTTCTCCGTCTGTACTCATCTTCCCGATCGGCGATGGTCGGCCGGCGTCGGTCTGCAAACGGGTCATAGTCCTTCTCGCTCTGGAAAAATATACATCCATTTTAGGTAATCGTCATCTATGCTTTACCGATATTAAAATTAGTAAAGTAAAAAAACAGCTCTCCTGGGAATTCTCGCATTAGACACGACACTATTGACATAAAAACACAGGTTAAATCATATGTTGATCATTGACATTCTAGTAAATATCCAGAGGCGTGCCTCATCCAATATGAACAAACGTTCTGGGCCCTTAGATAGAAAATGAATTCAAAAACTTCCTGGCAGACGTGCCCACAGACGGGTTGTGTTTAATGGGTTGAAATTTACAATGTGTAGATCTAAGTAAATTACATGTTTTCAACAGTTGTTATGAAATCCAGAAATAATTACCTGTGCCACATCGTTCAACAGCGCTGCTGGTGCAGTGTATCCAGCTCTCTTATTTTGGTTAAAAGGAACTGTGTCATATTCCTCATCCTCCACTTCATCGTTGGCAGCGATGGATGTCACATAACCTTCATACCGAGATTTCGCACCCCCTGTGGATCCATCGTAGATATCCCTGTCGAAATAGCCGCTTTCTCCTAGACCTACTCCTAGGTCTGGATTCACATTTTCAATGTCTTTCTTCTTAGATTGGATGTCTCTTATCTGAGCCTCAATATCTGAAAAATCGTGAAAAATTAACCACCCATTCAAAACATTTCACAAGATCATATTACTATGTGAATTAAATGCTTCCAATCTGTGTTTTTGAAAAATAAAACAGATTGTAAGCATCTGATGTAAACGAAAATAACCAAAATGGCCCCGTCTGTGGGAAGCATGATGGATTTATTATATTTCGTTATACTAACGGAATATTACTTATTTTAGCAATGTAAGTGTTAGACAATATTGTAATTACCCTCATGCGTCCTAGGGATATTATCCATTATAATTATCACAAAATATAAATCGTTTCCATTCACCGCCGACTAACGTCAATTTTCAACGCAAATTCGCAAATATGGCCGATTGTTTTTGGCTAACAGGATTATAGATACGCAGCCAGCAAGAACGCCAACAATATCGAACTCTTCCATAAATGTTTCAGTGTGAACAAAAGTTTCGGCTAGTTTATGGCATATGGACTTTTGAAAAACTGACTTTAATTTCTTTCTTTTGTAATATCTGAGCCATTTATCTTGGATATCGCATGTCGTGTGGCGTGTTTTTCGTTGTTCTGCGTGATATTTGTCGAATTATAAACATATAATTTCGTAAAATATTAATAAAGAACGTAAAACTGGAGCTAACACGTCGAGCGACATCGGCCTGATCTTCTGAATTACAGTACAGTAAGTCATTTCATATTTTAGTGTAGGTGAATGGACTCCACGTCAAATCAGACTGCTGGAATAGGTGACACGTAGGCTAGAGCGCACTAACTGAAAGGCACACTTGCTTAGCCGAATTATTTAAGATATGTGCAACAATATAGCCATTATATTTATTTGCGTCAGTCCAGGTCCATAGTCATTTATATTCCGCAGTATATTTTTCCATATGTTTTGGTTTACTTATTTATAACCGTATTTTTTATCATCAAAAGACCCGCAGTCGATCAAAACGGACAGTTTTACAAAATGTACACGCGGACAGAACACGTTTAAAAAAGAAAAAGTACTAAGCACGGAATTTTATGTAAATACGAATTCAATGTTCCAGTTTGATGCCAGTCAAAATAGTCCGCGACATAAAACTGTGTCAAACTTTTTTCGCAAGTATTTTTTATCCTTTTGTCAGATAAACTATGCATGATAATTTGACATATTGCTTTAAAAATACGACATCAACCTTCCCCCCCAAAATCAGGAATTATCATGTCATCTTATTCCCTGGTTTCAACCTCAACTTAAGTTTTCACGCAATTGTTGTGCAGATGATACCACATCCCGGCTTCAAATCGTTTTCATGACAACTAAAATTTTAATATATTATTATGAATTATGATTGTTAGGTAAAATCCAATAAGAGTTATTTCTATTCAATATTTATTTATGAACATCACCCACTAAATGCGTTGCTGTCATTATTATACAGCCAGTCATCTTTTTACATTCATTTTGTAACAAAAATTTCTCAAAATATGCGAAATTGCGCTTTTCATCGACTACCATATGGATAAACGTAATCCCAGTTCTATCACCGGTCTTGGCATTATCTTATTAAGTTCTAATCCTTTTATGCATTCAGCAATCCCGACAATCATCAAATCACTCTAATTCTAATCAAAATCAATTTTCACTGATAATTGAATTATTTTATTTTTGTATTTAATTCAATCTTTTTATGAGTGTTTTCCTTGCCACATTAACAGTATTAAAGTTAGCTATGAACATAAAAATAATACAGCACATTTTTCACAAAAATTCGAGCACTTATATGTTTATTTTGCCAACGTGGATTCTATTTCAGCGTTCAAATGTCTCTTTTCGATGCTCTTTACATAGTCAGTTTTTTCTGTGCATTATCATAAGATAAATTTGCCACATATCAAAAGAATGTGATGAAGTGAACATCTGTTATTTGTGTGTAATATGTACACAGCCACTTCAATTATAACAGTATGATTTCTTAAATACATTTTTTAAACTTTTGACAATTCTATTATTGCTTGGTTCATTTTTATTTTGATCATAATATTTGAGGCAAATTTTTATAGCATCTCTTTGTTAAATCTACCCTTAAATGCTGTTATTGTTATTAAAGGGGGAGAATCATTTGGGAGGGTTGGGGTGTTTAAGAATATTTAAAAATATTGTTTTAATGTTGTCGTATGAATCTCCACATTCTCTTGGATTCCACTTGAATTCTGTTTTAAATTCTTATACCCCAATTTAAAAATTGTAATTTGCCGTCTACTTCTTTATCTATGATTAACTAATGATTGTTTTTTTCTTTGTGCAGTGTTACTGTAACGACTTGGCGCTAACAAGGACACTGAGAGGAGAAGAAAGATGATCCAACAACCACTAGAGGAGGCACTCGTGGGAGCCGAGGAGCCCCAGCTTGAGGAGAGGGAGGATGAGGTGGTGGCAGCCCCCCCGCCCGTGTTTACCTACAATGACCTGTTCCCTCCCCTGCCAATGGGGCCCACCACTCCCCACCCGGCCGCCGCTTCCAACAACACCGACAACATGCGCGTCGGCTCTTCCAGCGTCACCCAGGTTGGCATTACTTTATATAATCTATTCGTTATCTCAAGATGTACCAGTTATTGGCCGAGTTAGCAAATGCGTTGGATTCCCATCGTCGTGCTTTGTGAGCTTAATTTCTCTGTTAATCTTAATTACTCAGTCCTCCATCACTGCGCAAGCAATATTCTCTGCTGATGTTAGTTGGAAATTTTCAAATAATATTGTCAGGTTATTCGTAATCTGAGAATGCTTGTCTTTTGTTTTTAATAAATGAGAACATAAAATTATTGCCTGTTGTAGTGTTTGTGAGAAAGAGGATTGGTTACAATGGAGTTATCAGCGGTACGCCATTATGGCTAGGTACTTCCCCATCTTCCTCTTCCCATCTCCATCACCTCCCCACTACTTTCAACCTCACAACATACTCTATTTGGGGATGCCATAGTCTTGAGCAGTTGGGACTCTTGTGCGGTAAAAAGGGTTATTTTGCTGCAAAAAAGAACACTACTTTGATTGTACCCAGTCACTACACTCCCTAAGGTCTGTACAATATGATTTTTTTTGTTTCTAAGTAGAAATAATCTGTGTGATCTCACTTATTCGTCCATTATGCAATTCAAAATGAACCAGTTCATGCATTAGAAAGTACTTACTGATGAACCAGATTAATTCATCTTATAACAACTGACCGTCAATGTATTTATTTTTACAGTAAGTTAATATTTATAAACTAATGTTATAAACTAACCATCTAATATTGACATTATTTATCTGACAAATTTGTCATGCCTAATACAATTTATTTCTTCTAATAAAATATATTAAATATTCAGGGACTTGCATTTAACAAAATAACAATTTATTCATTATTACGGACTTGGTTTTATGCATTTCTTTTTGATTTCATCTCGCATAGCTTGCGCCGGGGAATCTGATAATCCATTATCTGAAGCCCTGATAGGATAATAGCTGTGCAAAATAAATCATTGGGTCATTGTTCTCATTCATGTGATTTCCACATAAGTCACGATGAAAGAAACAATTACACACCATCACCGTTCCGCATTTATTTCATCTAAACAGATAATTAACTAACTAATTAATACACTTCTTTCTGGCTTTCCCAGTATTTTTCTCATGGCCCACCGCAATCACTTATTCATTAACTTCTTAATCATTATATATTTTAATATTCCCTCAATCTACTGATTGTGTATTTACGACATCCTGAATACATCAGAAGCTGTTATCAGCAACAGGTAGATAAATAACCAGATACACGGGACACGGTGCACAAATTATTTAAAAAACCCCTTCAATCATTGTAATAACAATGAGAAAACTATTTCTGTCATGGAAATAGAAAAAAAAATGCATTTTAATAGTTTTTTTTAAAAATTATAATTGATTGTTTACTTGGCTGCCATTTTTTATATAGGCCCTGAGGAAAATAATTTATGTCGTCTTTGGGGATGCTGTGTGGAGGGTTTTTTTAAAGAAGGAAAGGGAGGAGAGTTCTGGGAAGGAAAAGGGTTTAAGGGGTGGATAGGAATCTGGGGTTTCAGTGTGTCCTGGTCATCCACCTCCAAGACCTAGACAAACCTCACATCATGGACCCGGGCACCCCTGCTAAATCACCAAACGTAGCGAACCACTTGGGGTGACCTATGGCAGAGGTGTTGGTTATCCAATAAAGGTTCCCGGGGCGGCGGTACCCATTCCCGCTTCCCAAATTGAGGAGAAATTAGAAATTAACGCATTGTTATTAATGTGAAAGTTTTAAGGTTAGTTTTTTTCTTCTCTCATTTAACCCAAACTAAGAACCTATTTATAGGTCCACAGGTTTAATTTAAAAAAATAAACTAGCCCAAAAAACCTATTTTAGTATTGTCCGGTCAGTAATTGAGTGGGCATCGCGTTTGGGTCCCATCCTATTGTCCCATGTTCGATTCCTCGGCTGGCTAAGTCCTCCATCACAACACAAGCAACATTTTCGGCTTTCTGTGGTGGTAGTAGGAGATTTTCAAACATTGTTGCGTTATTCGTAACCCGGGAATGTTTGTCTTTCTTTAAAATAAAAAAAAATTGTGTTGTCAAACAAGGCTTGAAGAAAAGACATCAAATTATCCATATATTGAATGAAATAGCTATACAAAGCACTCTTTTTTGGGTGAATTGCTTAATTAAAAAACAGCAGCATTATTTTCCATTTTCGGCTACTGAAATAATTGATTCTCATTGTTATCTAACTGATACAAAGTGTTTTTAAAATGAAATATGCCTATTAACCGTTTCCCGTGTTTCTGGATTTTTATCACTTAGTAAACTCTTGCGACTCCATCATCAACCACTTTTCTCTTTCCTGTATGGCTTCCTCCTGATTTGGTCAACAGTAGTGGAATCATTTTCTTTATTTTATATCAATAGATCTCCTTATTTATACTTATGTGCTTAAAAAATTTGCCTGTTTTTAATGCGTGTTTTGGCAATGCAGGTGTTCATGCTTCCCTTTGCGGAACGCAAGCAAGATCACTCGGACAAGTTCGGCGAGGGCGAGTCCGTGCGTACGTGCCAGAACATCACGCGCGAGACGGGTGCACACATTGAGATCTCCAGCAGCCGTGACCAGAGCCTTACCTTTGTGGTTACCGGCAAGAAGTCCGCCGTTATTGAAGCTCGTCGCCGCATCTCCACCAACTTCCAGACTCAGGTAATGTCCTCATTATGTCCCCCAGAAGCAGTATGATATTGCCTCTGATCTTAACCTCTCCATAATGACTTTCTAATAATGCCTCTAACGGATAGTTAGATTTCAATGAAGCTTTCTGTCAGCAGTATGCCTTTATTATGAAGGCGACGTGCTAACAGTGAAAAACTGTATTATATAATCATTTGAGCGATGGGTTTTCGATTTGACCATTCAATTTAATTAAAATCATACCTCCAAATATTATAATACTAGCTTTTCCCCGCGGCTTCGCTCGCATGGTATTACGGGAAATTACTGTAGCGCTTGCACTTATCAATTATCTCCCCCCCCCACCCCACCCCCATCCCCTCCCGCATTCCATATATTCATTCCCTTACATTCAGTTTTCAAACATCGCGCCTACCACCTAAATTTCATAATGCTATAGCCCAAAGAAAAAAAGAATTACTTATCCAATTTTGTTCATTCGTTCGGAATTTATGCGCTTACAAACATTTCGGGTGTTTATTTTTAATTAAATATTTGAAAGTTTGTGAATATAATAAAAAATTACACTATTTATTCAGTTCATTTTTTCAGTCTTTATAATCGTTACGAATTATATTTTTAATGTAGGAACTGACATTTATTCCAAAACAGAAGCTTGTCCAAAAAAATAAAACATTCTAATATTTGAATTTTCTGAAGCAGTAGCAATCGTTTCGTTGAAATTTGTGAAAAATCGAATCGTGTTGAAGGTTAGAAATTAACACATGTGTGTGTGATTGATCAATCTATTTGACTTGATTTAATACCTTTATTAAATGAAGACTAGCAGTTAAAAACGCGCTCCGCAGGTTTTTGCTGCTAGGCCCTGCTTGCGGCTTTTGGATCGGCTTCGCCCAGTTGTTGGTGACCATTTTATAAATTCAATTTCTATTCCAAAAATAGCCCGTTTCTCGGATCCACTGTCATCCAGTGTAGCTAGTCACCAGGACAATGTAACTGAGACAGGCAAGGACATCATATGTAATATATAGCCGCTCGATACAACTATGTATTACCGTCAATCTGGAGGGATACTACGTATTCACAAATTTGTGGCAGTTATACCTAGGGGGGGACGGTGACCGGCCAACTCGGAATGAAACCAACTCAGAACCATCTCAGATAAGTCATTTAGAGTGATAAAAAAATATAAATAAAAAATTGGTTAAATAGGTTAAGTTAGGTTAGGGTTATCGGCTAATTTAAAATTATTTATTTATCACTCTAAATGGCTTATCTGAGATGATTCTGAGTTGGTTTCATTCCGAGTTGGCATGGAACCGGGGGGGACACGTCCCCATCCGACCTGCTGACGGAAGTGGCGACACCTTGTAAAGATTTCTTGAATTCGAAACCGAATTACAACGGTAGCTTTGTTTGAAATTCCATGTACACAGATGTTATTTGTGGCGCGGTGCGTATGGCGTGGCGTCAGACATGCACTCGAAGCCGGGTTCTGAAATTCAACCACGCAGACGCAAGCCTATTAATACTATTCGATTTATATCTTTCAATAAGTTAGTCAGTTCCTATAAGACAATAAAACATTTTTAAGCATTCTGTTAATCATAAATATTACATGTGTAAACAGAGATGCGCAACATTATTCTACTAATAATGCAACTTTGAGTTGTTTTTCACATTATAAATTCTACCTTTGACCTTGATTGTGAATATTTGTTAACAATTTCATTGGTAAGTGTGTAGTTCAATTTTTAGTGCCGACGTTGCTCCAAGTGAAGAATTATAAATGTGGCGATAAAACAGTTGCAAGTTGTCCAATGTCCAAGCACATTATTTAATCAGTTACGTAAACTTTACATACATTACACACTTTTAAATATTTGATTGTTTAAAAAAAAACACCAATTGAAAAAGCATGTGCCACAATTCAAGGTTTTGTGCCCTGTCAGCAAAAGTAATATTCAATATTGATACAATAAAATGTACAATTCTTTTACTGAAAGAAATATTTTGGTACTACATCAATCTACATGCTTCCCTTTGCGGAACGCAAGCAAGATCACTCGGACAAGTTCGGCGAGGGCGAGTCCGTGCGTACGTGCCAGAACATCACGCGCGAGACGGGTGCACACATTGAGATCTCCAGCAGCCGTGACCAGAGCCTTACCTTTGTGGTTACCGGCAAGAAGTCCGCCGTTATTGAAGCTCGTCGCCGCATCTCCACCAACTTCCAGACTCAGGTAATGTCCTCATTATGTCCCCCAGAAGCAGTATGATATTGCCTCTGATCTTAACCTCTCCATAATGACTTTCTAATAATGCCTCTAACGGATAGTTAGATTTCAATGAAGCTTTCTGTCAGCAGTATGCCTTTATTATGAAGGCGACGTGCTAACAGTGAAAAACTGTATTATATAATCATTTGAGCGATGGGTTTTCGATTTGACCATTCAATTTAATTAAAATCATACCTCCAAATATTATAATACTAGCTTTTCCCCGCGGCTTCGCTCGCATGGTATTACGGGAAATTACTGTAGCGCTTGCACTTATCAATTATCTCCCCCCCCCACCCCACCCCCATCCCCTCCCGCATTCCATATATTCATTCCCTTACATTCAGTTTTCAAACATCGCGCCTACCACCTAAATTTCATAATGCTATAGCCCAAAGAAAAAAAGAATTACTTATCCAATTTTGTTCATTCGTTCGGAATTTATGCGCTTACAAACATTTCGGGTGTTTATTTTTAATTAAATATTTGAAAGTTTGTGAATATAATAAAAAATTACACTATTTATTCAGTTCATTTTTTCAGTCTTTATAATCGTTACGAATTATATTTTTAATGTAGGAACTGACATTTATTCCAAAACAGAAGCTTGTCCAAAAAAATAAAACATTCTAATATTTGAATTTTCTGAAGCAGTAGCAATCGTTTCCATGGAAACGATTTTTTTCGAACGTTAGCAAAAATTTGCTTTAGTTAGCGACAGAAAACATATAACAAATATAATATATTAATATTTATAATTTCATTACGCCAGAGCTTACTATCATATACAAAATATAGTCTGCGCATATAATTTAGCTGTCTATTGGTGAATGAATTTTTAAAGTCTTTATATTGTGTTATGGTGAAAAGGTCATAAACAAACTCGAGCAGTTTCGCATTTATAATATTAGTATGGATGTAAACTTGAACTATTTACAGCGGTTTAGCCAATAGATACATTTAGACTTTAATCTCACATTTTCTCTGAAAAAAATTGAAAATATTGTAGAATTTTTAATTCACAAAAATACACCCATCTAAATTAGAGTAGCCATTGCTCGATTGGATTAATGATACATAATAACATGCACATTTTTTATCGATGGTTTGAAATTTGTGAAAAATCGAATCGTGTTGAAGGTTAGAAATTAACACATGTGTGTGTGATTGATCAATCTATTTGACTTGATTTAATACCTTTATTAAATGAAGACTAGCAGTTAAAAACGCGCTCCGCAGGTTTTTGCTGCTAGGCCCTGCTTGCGGCTTTTGGATCGGCTTCGCCCAGTTGTTGGTGACCATTTTATAAATTCAATTTCTATTCCAAAAATAGCCCGTTTCTCGGATCCACTGTCATCCAGTGTAGCTAGTCACCAGGACAATGTAACTGAGACAGGCAAGGACATCATATGTAATATATAGCCGCTCGATACAACTATGTATTACCGTCAATCTGGAGGGATACTACGTATTCACAAATTTGTGGCAGTTATACCTAGGGGGGGACGGTGACCGGCCAACTCGGAATGAAACCAACTCAGAACCATCTCAGATAAGTCATTTAGAGTGATAAAAAAATATAAATAAAAAATTGGTTAAATAGGTTAAGTTAGGTTAGGGTTATCGGCTAATTTAAAATTATTTATTTATCACTCTAAATGGCTTATCTGAGATGATTCTGAGTTGGTTTCATTCCGAGTTGGCATGGAACCGGGGGGGACACGTCCCCATCCGACCTGCTGACGGAAGTGGCGACACCTTGTAAAGATTTCTTGAATTCGAAACCGAATTACAACGGTAGCTTTGTTTGAAATTCCATGTACACAGATGTTATTTGTGGCGCGGTGCGTATGGCGTGGCGTCAGACATGCACTCGAAGCCGGGTTCTGAAATTCAACCACGCAGACGCAAGCCTATTAATACTATTCGATTTATATCTTTCAATAAGTTAGTCAGTTCCTATAAGACAATAAAACATTTTTAAGCATTCTGTTAATCATAAATATTACATGTGTAAACAGAGATGCGCAACATTATTCTACTAATAATGCAACTTTGAGTTGTTTTTCACATTATAAATTCTACCTTTGACCTTGATTGTGAATATTTGTTAACAATTTCATTGGTAAGTGTGTAGTTCAATTTTTAGTGCCGACGTTGCTCCAAGTGAAGAATTATAAATGTGGCGATAAAACAGTTGCAAGTTGTCCAATGTCCAAGCACATTATTTAATCAGTTACGTAAACTTTACATACATTACACACTTTTAAATATTTGATTGTTTAAAAAAAAACACCAATTGAAAAAGCATGTGCCACAATTCAAGGTTTTGTGCCCTGTCAGCAAAAGTAATATTCAATATTGATACAATAAAATGTACAATTCTTTTACTGAAAGAAATATTTTGGTACTACATCAATCTACATAATGTTACCTATAATGAAGGCTCTACTTCCACATGAATACAAAAGTATCCAAAACGATTCAAGTATCTTGGTGACTACCGCCATATATGCGCGCAGAGGTTCGTACATAACACAGTTTTTAAACTCTGGCGACGCCAGTCTCTCTTGAGTAGGCTGTACCCATTTGCGTCTTGGAGACTTTGAACAAGGCGTCGCTGCTGTCACTTGTGTCAGGCATTTTGTAACAATTAGATGAATGCTAGGAACAAAACCGTCAACAGAGAATGGTAGGGTATAAAAATGATAGCTACAGCAACCGTTTCGTTGTGAGTGAGTTATGAAAGCATTCTAGTTTTGTCTTTTCGGGAATAATGATTGCGGTGACAATGATACGATTGCGAACAATGATGGCGACGCGGGTCTCATTATTTCAGTAGCAACACATGTACAGACTGTGTGCAATAAGTTGTTTGCGACGTTAGTTCACAACATGAATATCAGATAATTGCGTATACCTGTGAAAAAAGGGCCTATATTGGTTTATGTACGAATATTTTCCTAATATTAACATGTTCTATTTTTAAATTACAAAAAAATTATTATATCTTTGCATTGTTAATTCTGTTGAGTTGTAAAACTCATTTTGGGATATGAGAAAAGTACGGCACATAAGTGATAGTTGATACAAATTTACATATTTTAGAGAGTTCCATGCCAACTGAGAATAAAGTCAACTCAACACCTTGAAAAGTCATTAAAAGCCATAAAAAAAGTAATTTTAAATTAGCCGATAACCCTAACCTAACGTATCCTATTTAACCAATTTTTTTTATCACTCTAAATGGCTTATCTGAGATGGTTCTGAGTTGGTTTTATTCCGAGTTGGCCGGTCACCATTTTAGAGAGATATCAACACAATGTGTCCATTTTACATACAAATAACACAGTGTAACAATTTGGGAGGAAAAACGAGCTTAAAAATGGGCTTAGATAAAGTTTAGAGTAATGGAAAGGATTTAATAAACATAATTAAAAGATAATAAATTGGTGATGTGTGCTGCAAACACAATTATACATATTTATTCAGTGACTTTACATAACATTTAATCATCAATTTGTTGCAATGTTGGAACAGATGTCTCACCATCATATTAGGGATGGCGCATCTTCAAAGAACGCAAAATGAAAGCAATATTATGTAAACATTATTGTGATGTTATTATTCTCAGTAGAAATTATCACTATGTTATTTTAAGTAAGTACACATTACTGCAATCTTATTCCACGGAACTACCACACTGTAGATATGACACAGTAGCATATTATGTATTCAAATTAAAGTTATGACGTGTATTATTAAAAATTACAAATAGATCATTGATAGACATGTTATGTTTAATGACCCTTGAATTACATAATTTTAAATAACATAATCTTATCTTTTTAACGCTATCAGGCATGTGTTATTTTATTGTTCGTCCAATTAGATTCTCATCTTTATCAGATTATGTCAAGCGAGATAATTTTTAATACGATATTGTATCGTAATCTGCCATGATAGTTAAAATAATTAATTACATTTGCAAAGTTAACATAAAAAGTTACCCCTGCCATACGCCACACCAAGTGGTTCGCCTTGTTTGGTCAAGGGGTGCCCCGGTTAATAGGACAAGGCTTGTCTAGGTCTTGGCGGCGGATGCTTCTTCCACCCACTGCGGGGCGGGCCGGATCGGGAGAGATTAATTGAGGGTGACTTTTTGACCTCTGCAGCCGGACTCTCTCGATTCATCGCTTCACATCGTAATGGGAGGAATGGATTCATATGTGCGTCACTCCTAGACACACTGACCCCCGATTCCTACCCACCCTTTCTTTCCCAGAACTCCCTTGATTTCCATTCCCAAAATACCCTCCACACAGAATCCTCGAAGATGACATAGGCCCCAAGAGAAATTATTTTCCTCAGTGTGTGGAACTAACATAAAAAATATAATTGATGATCTGTCCACTAAGCTATGAATGAATTAATTATCACTACATTATTTGGGTGGATAGGAATTGATTGTCCTGATAGTATGTTATCAAATTCCAGAGTTGCGAAAATTAAACAATTTAACTCTGAACATACTCAAGTTGTCATGAAATTCTCTTATCTTTTCATGAATAAACATACTTTAACATCTTACAATTATTATAAAATGATTTGTGGGTTGAAAACATTGATGAATTATTTTTAAATGAGACCTGAAGTGAAAACAATGTCCAATTAGTCCGATTTGGCCTCCAACAAAAAAACCTCGACTCTGCAGAAACGGACTATCCGTTTGATATTTGCATTCTAATAGTGGAAACCTTTCAATGATATATTTAGTATGCAGTAGCATCTCTCTAATTGTACAGCTCTAAGTTGGAAAGTGCTTTAAAAACAGCCACACGAAACTTGATTGTTATCTCAGTACCATTCAGAGTGGAAGATACTGTTAGTATCGCCCCCGTAAAGGACCACCGTTCACTTGAAATGAATTTAGACACGTTTGGTGACCAGATCTGAATAGTCAGGTACTTTTCAATCTCTCTTTTCCCCAACTTCTTCTCCTACAACTAGAGCATCCTGAGAACAGAACTTTTAGAATTTTTAGGGCCGAAAAGCGTGTAACATCACAGAACTTACGAGGCGGTATTGAAGCACTGCCATTCGAATTATGAATTTTACTGAATCGTTTCTCACGTTACATCACGAGACATACTTTTTACCCAAGTTCACTTTGAAAGCTTGTAACTTTTGAGATTTCAATAAATTAATTTTGCTGTCAATATTAACTCTTTAAATATAATACATTACCATAAAAATAAAAATTAGGCGGCATCCTTATTGGCGATGGTCTCAGTGGCACGGGACAGAGGAAAATGGTTGTGAAGCGGACATTCATTGACTATCGTATATTGGCTCGATCTGATGTTGGCGTTGTTTGTTTGTCCAGGCAAGCAAGCAGATCAGCATCCCGAAGGAACACCACCGCTGGATCCTGGGCAAGCTGGGCCAGCGCCTGAAGGATCTGGAGCGCACCACCGCCACCAAGATCTCGGTGCCGGGCATCGACAGCCCCAGTGACGCCATCACCATCACGGGCAGCAAGGAAGGCATAGAGGTTGCTGAACATGAGATCCGCGTCACCTCTGATGAGCAGGTAACTAAACATTAACACATACATTATGCAGCTGATTAACTTATACAAAACCGTTCCACGACAAAACAGAGCATTGATGAAAAGTAACAAACCTAACTTAACCTCTTATTTTATCATTTGTCACCTCTTTTTGGTTACCTTCGAAAACAGCCACACTTTTTGTTGTTGGTATTTTCATGGATGAATGTCGAAATTGCTTGTCTACACTTCTTTGCATTGTGAGGATTAGTAACAAAAAAAGGCATATCTGATATTTGTAAATTTTTTAGGTGCCAAAATACTGTTTTTTTGCCAGATTTTTGTACATTTTATTACAGTAAAACTTCTACCTATCGTTTTTGAAGGGACCTATTGAAATAAATATGGTTGCGGCAAAACAATGATTGCTGCGGGAATGGGGAAAAAACACATTAATATTAAAAGGTTTAATTTAAAAATATTATAACAAAATAAAAAAAGGAAGCTGTACGGAGACAAAAAAATTACTCTTTGTGCTGTATATAATCTTTCATCATCATATGTCTTTGGCTTTTTTTATTGCCGTAAGAAATCAGTATTTTTTCGGTGTTACAAATTACATTTATTTTCGGAATCAGTTATCAAATGTGCATAAAAGAAAGTTTTCAATCTTTCGAACATCGCTTCCGAAAATGAAGGGACAGATGGCGGATACTCTTCAACGACCTCTTCTACTTTCAAGCTTGCGTCACACAAATTTTCGAAGATTTTCTGCACTTTTGTACTTATTCCCGAATTCCATTTTTCCTTGAGTAAATCGAATTCAACATGACCCACACCGCAATGCTTGAATGTCTAATGACAACTAACAATAGGTTTCTTTCTCTCTCTCGCTCCCGTGTTATTGACCATGTATATACGAATTTGCTGCGTAATTTAAACAATTAATGCGGTAAGGGGCCATCATTGTCAATTACGTCACACGAGTTTCATGATTTTTTGGCCCTACCCCCCCGTCCCTGTCACACATCATCACATTTGTGAGACCTCCTCCCCACCTAGTGTGACGTCACACAGTTTGCAATTTATGTCTAAAAATAATCAAAATTCAGATTTTTACACGTGACATCACAGAGCTGATGACCCCCCATACTCCTTGTCACACTTCTCTACTCCCCCCCCCCCCCCTCCATTAAGGTGTGACGTAATTTATGGATGGCCCTAAAGAGAAACAATCAATGCGATCTACTTTTGCATGTTTTAAAATAAATTAATTCGGGACTACAAGAAATAACGACACATACGGAAAAATGGTTATTCAAGGAACGATAGATAGAGATTTCACTGTACATGTTTTGTTGGTTCCATGACAACTAAGAATCATGCAATTTCAACACCCTTTTGAAAAGTTGTTAAAAGTTATGAAAAAAAATTGAAAAAAGCTCATAACCTAACCTAACTAAACCTATTAAACCAATTTTTTATATATTTTTTTATCACTTTTAATTAATGACTTTTCAAAGGAAGTGTTGAAGTTTCGTGATTCTGAGTTGTCTGGTCACCATTTCATCAATGTGGTAAAAAGCGTGCACATTTAAAGCACCATTAGTTGACCTAACCTATTATTTTATCATGTTCTGTTTTGTCATTGTTCTTTTTTATCTGGTTAGCAGTATCGTCAGTACTTTATTAAATGGACAGTATTATTAATTTAATGTGTGCAAGTCTTCACAGAGTAACAACTGTCAATAACAATTGCAATCATACAACACGAAGATAGCAAAAAAATTAAGAAAATGACGATAATGTTGGTAGCCCTCAGTGGACGTATGATTAAGTTAAAAATGACTTAAGTTAATACGGTCGAATCAGCTCAATAATCGGAGCACTTCCCGGCAAGGAAGAGGTCCTGGGTTCAATTCCCAAGCGACTGAATCTTTTTCTGTTTCTCATTTTCGTTTGAGAGTCGTTAATGTTCTCTTCAATGATAAAACAATTCTTTATTTTGTTTTCCAGGGGCCCCGCTGCCGCAGCCGCAAACCCGAGCGCGACCGCTGCAGATGCTGCCGCAGCTACAAACAGCAGTTGGGTGCAGTTCTAGGCTACATAGGATAGGATAAGGACCTTCTCTAATAGCTTTAGATGCTATACACTATAGATATGATGTTACGACCGCATGACAGCAATTCTCCAAAGTACACAGAATACCCAATCATTTTTCTCACAAAAATTACGCCGGATAGACATTTTTATTATTGGGGGTAAACAAGAAATAAAATTTAATTATAATCGTCTATTATTGAGTTCTCTAAAGTATACATTGATTGTCCAGTTGATTAGGCAGACATCTCCGAAAAATCGAAATTTGAGTTGTACGTAGTTATATGTAAAAGGGTACCCTTCATCTGGTACAATAATTCTGGTACAATACAATTACTCATAAACACCACCAAATCAATTTATAATGCAGAAAAACTTGTAGAGAAATAAACAAAAAATTTATGTTTTTTGGGTTACTAGTGGAAAATTTCAATATGTCATAAAAATGTACCAGACCGTTATGCTTCCGGGTGTTATTTTAATTTGTAATATGTAAAACTCAGTCGCATGTAAATAATATTTGATTCATGGTGAGCATTCGAATATTGGTTTCCCCGTTATCTCAAAGCTTAGTTTTTGGAGATGTTTGACTAATCAATTGGACGATCGATGCGCATATTATTACACTTTTTTCACCTACTTTTATGAGCAAGATTTCTTTGATCAGTAAGAGAAGATGTTTATTGCTCGTTCAAAACACTGAAATGAGTCTTGCAAGATAAAGAGACCATTTAAAAATAGGGAGATGCAATTTTCACTCTTGCTTCATAAATTCTGACAAGGAAGGAGTATGGACATTAGCATTGCAGTAATGATTTTGCTAAACATTTCTTGTTTACAATTGCTATTAAAAGTACAAGGGACTGAAATCAGCTGCAGATCTTAATGTTCAACTAACTTCATAGATTGTCACTACATGTTCAAATTTTTTTGACAACATTTAAAAAATAATTTACAATCACCACCTTAATATTTCAATTCTTCGTCTGCTTAAAAATCTATAATAAACTAAGTGTAATGTTATATTGTACATAATGTCAAACTGGTTAGTAGCCAAGAAACTACATTTCTTTTTCAAGCAAGCGGGAATGGTTTTGTCAGCGATAGCAAAACTTTATAATTTATTTGGTTGGGTTTTTAGTAAAGTTCAGTGTTGCCATTTGAATTACAACTGAATGTTTTATTTTTTTATTTGTTTTATGGCTTAAAGTATGAAACGTATCTCTGCAATCAGAGAACAGTATTCTAGCTGTGTACTGGGGAGAATAGCTTTCTATGTGGGGACACTAGCATTGTGACGCACCGTGTGTGTATATTGTTAAAAGAGATACTTATTATTCTAATGTTAGAAAACTAATATTATATCAAATAACGTACCGGTGCAATACTGTATTACCAGTGATCTATATCTATTAGTCCCACTAATGTTGTAGTACATATGTATATAATCAATAATCATTGTTGATTTGAGGTGCTCGGAACTAGGGGGGCATAAGGCACAATTTGACACAAATTTCATCTGAAGATATTGGTGAACTTAAAGTCTGGATGTTTACAGTTTCATTTATTAATAACCTTAAAATTTTCCATTCTCGCACTTGCAAGATAACAAAGTAGTTTCACGCAGCTTTTCTTTATTGTATGCTATGCTGTTAATTAGTATTTTATCCTCACTAGAACTTCTTTTAATATTGTGGACATCTTTTTCAATTGCCATATGCTCTCTTGTTAATTTGTTTGTATTTTAAAATTACAATTTTAGCGAATTAAAGTATGCCTGCCACAGTAAGTATTTCAATGAACAAAATTTATAAAATCTTACCATTTTTTTCAGAGCTCTCAAAATGGTGCTTATAGTTCTCTGGTTCCGAGTGCCCCAATTTGCTTTCATTTGTCTTTGTTACGACACGGTACACATTATTAGCACTTCAAGCCAAAATGTCTACATATATGTTCTGCGGCTTACAATATTGAAATACACAACATACATATTTATTGCAAATACGTTTAATGATTTAACAAATGATCGTCCAGTTAAGAATACTTGATAGGTATTTTCCTATCAACTTTCCTCAACGTAGAACTAAAATATAATCTTGTAGTAGCGGTATTTTCAATAATAGCGCAGTAGGGGCTCCATTATCCAGATTGGATAAATTTCAAAATGCACTGAACAGTATGCAAAAGATCTCAGCGCTCAGCAAAAGGTTAAATTTCGAAGCCTACAAACCGTATTTGCAAAATGAGGAAGAAATTGAGGCTACATCGGACTTATCCTGGAAGAAACAAGACAAAGAAGAAAATTGGTTTAGTGTAGCTTAGAATTCACCACGAAGGACGTACGTTACTCAAGAAAATTAATGTCTCAAAATATGTCATTTGACAACTAAGAAAAGAACTACATATGTATCTTCAAGCAAAACAAGATACATACTTTCATTAGGTATGTATTATATAACCATTTTCTGTGATGTATATCGACGGTCCTGAAGAAAATGTCAGATTTGAGATTTTGTAGTTTTGCAGTGGAGCTGTACAATGTTTAGTTTCTGCATTTTTTGAGATCAAGAAGATAAAGGGTGTCAGAAAGAGAAGAGATCAAGAAATACAGGGTGGGGATAGAGTGCACAAAACTTCGGGAGGTGATTCTACATGATGTTAGAAGTAAAAAAGATAAATAACTTTTTCGAAATTGCATTCCTGACCTCTTGCACCTCCCGAAGTTTATGCACTTTATCCCAGTACATAGTGTTGTTTTGATATTTGGCGTTAAAATTCCGAAAATACAGACTTTTAAAACATCAAAAGAAAATTAAAATAAGCCAACAAAACAATTAAAATTTTTAGCAGATCCGACATTGTTCTTCGGGACTGTCAATATTATTGTTAATTCAAAAGCTTTTCCTCGATTATTTGCTATCATCTCATCTAGTCTGGATAAACGAGGTTCTACCGAATTAGTAATGTTTGTTGCCTGCGATTCTGGTTTCATGAATGTTGTACTGTTGTTGCTGTGTTCCGGCACTGATAGAGCTCTAGGGTTAAGTGTTTAGATTCATATTATTATTTATTTATAAGTGTGGCTTAATAAATATAACCGTTAAAAATATCTAATTTAACATTATAAATATGTACAATATTTTCTGGAGTTGTAGAGCCAAAACTGTACTTTAATATGTAAAACATCGATGAATTGGAACTTTAATGAATTAATCTTAAGAACTAGTTTCTTCTCTACTTAGCGGAGTAGTCATTCTAGAGGACTAAAGGAGCCTGATTCGGAATTAAGCTCATCTTATCAACTTGTTCAGCAGGTGTTATTGGTGTTTGTGCATATATTTTTGTAAATAAATGCAGAATAAAAATATAATGTTTCCAGTTTAAAACTTAATATATAAATATCCAAAGCAAATATATCCCATATATATTACATTATAGTAATATTTTATTATGTTATAGCTTACATTCCAATAAAATTCTTTTGGTTTCCTTGAAGTTGTGATTTTTCTTCTCGCTGATCTTCCAGGACCCCGAAACTAACAAATTTCTCCCTAAGATAATGAGTTTTAAAATGATAAATTACTTCTATCCGCTGTGGGTTGGGAATATATTGTACTAGAAAAAGTCACCCAGCTTTGCCCAGCCTTTAGGCAGAGTTTTAAAATCAGATTTAGACAGTAATTATTTTCCTTTTATTTTGAATGTCGAATGTGCAAAATTTCATCAAGTATTAAAATTCTGCTCTGAAGGGTGGGGAAATGGAATGGTTTTTCGAAATCTCACCTTCCACTTGTCTTGGAGGTCCAGTGTGTAAAATTTCATCAATCTCGGAGTAAAACTAGATTTTTATAAAAAACAAAGCCACTCCGCCAGCCACATACACCTTATTTTTATATATATACGTAGATAGATGCTGAGGCAGTGCTTTTTTTTTTTTTTTACAGTTAATACCGCACAGTCCCAACTGCTCCCGTCTGGAGCCAGTGAGACTATTGCATCCCCAATCGGGGTATGTTGTGAGGCTGAAGGTAGTAGGGAGGGGAAGGAGATAGGGAAGAGGAAGGTGGGGAAGTACCTGGCTATTCAGATCTGGTCACTAAACACGGCTAAAGCCATTTCAAGCAACGTTTCAATTCTGAATGGTTCCACTCTGGAACATGCCGCAAATATACTATATATTATTTTAAATGAATAAATTGTGAAATAACATAAATTTATCAAATAAAATTTATTTGCGCACGCCGGGTTCGAACCCGCGACCTTCGGATTGTGAGTCAAGAGTCTTGCCTCGGGACCACGGAGGTCGGAGTGCTTGTTTTTATGTAAGATCAGCAGTCTTCATATTGTCTATGATGAATCATGTATGTACACGGAGTGATGAATAATTCAAGTCTATGAATATGTATTTGAAAGAGTGGGAAGATGAATGACAGAAACATGAATGGCATGATCAAGTGAATCAAATACTTAAGCAACAGAAGAATGAATAAACCAAGACAACTTTGTGACTTTCCATCCTTTCTACTTACCCCTACAGAATTGGGTCATGGTTAGTGAGTTGAAGGTGAAGACCTTCCCGAACAGCTTCCACTCTTTTCGGGTCCGCGCTTTGCACTGCCAAATATTTATCTTGCCGATGGAGGGTTTTAACCTGTCAAACGCCGGGCTTATTTCGAAAAACCGGACGGATTTTACCTTGTTGCTTTCTGGTCAAATATCCATATAAAAACAAAAGAATTTTTTTTTTCGATTGTTTTCTGTTTACTGGATAATGTATCTTATTATTCATATATACATGATAAAATCAGCAAGTTTTCCCAGAATAGCTATGTAACTTTAAAAAAAAAAAATTTCCCATTCGGCGAACAAATGTCAAAAAAATATATTCATACGAAAATGAACTGATTTTATTATTTCTACACAAACCTGAATATACATCCAACATGAAAAAACGCAATTCAAAGGAGTTTGCAGATAAATATAAGACATTTATAAGCATTTGAAAATGTAACATTGAGAATTTTCAACTTTGACAATTGCAAAATCCGACCTAACAAGTCACAGATAATTAATTTAAAAATATTCTAGTGTTGTTAGATGAATGAAACCTTTGGCTACGTCAAGAAGGAGAATGGTCCAAGAGATTCTGACCTTGTCCTTCATACAGTTTCTTTATACATAAGGGTTAAAATCGCATTTTAAAAAAGAAAATCTGAAATTTTTTCCGTGTGCCCCGACGCACTTTCGGCAAATGAGATGTTAAGATGGTCTTCAACCTTATTGGGTGTGAACTGGTTAACAAGGTTTGTTTGTATGACTTTCTATCCATCAGTCTCTGCTTTTGCCGCTAAAACATTTCACCAGCATCCTTACTTTTTCATAAAAATATACAAGTATTATTGATTGCAGTATTTATTATACATAATAGATTGTTGTAACCTCTGTCTCACAAATTATGCAAGTTGAGGAGAGATTACAACGGAGCTCTCTCAGTGACAGGACCATAATATACACTTACAAGATAATATTTTATTTTAAAAACAAAATCGTACAATTAATTGTGACATGGACAGTATATTATTAACAATCGATTCAATGTGTGCTAAAAATATTTATTTACATTTTCATGTCATATTTCCAATATTGTGGAAATTTATTATTATAGCCATATAAATAACTATACTTAGGTTTAGTACACGCCAAACTTTAATACCGGCCTGGACTTGATACGATCCATTCTCGTGCAGTTACTGACTTTATAATGAATGTAAGTGAAAGAGAAAGATGCGTAAAAACATAGGCGTGACAGAGAAAGACGTGGGTGTGGAGACATGTCACTTTTATGACCTTAAACTCGCCTATTGCAATGATTTCTGTATCAATGTCAGGCCGGTATTAAAGTTTATCATTTTAATTTGTTTTAATGAATGAACCCAAAGATAAATAATTAGAATGCCTATTTTCTATAGATAGATTAGATACATTATGATGCTGCTTCATTCTACATACTACTAAGTAGTTGGAGTTAAAAAAAAATACTTCATTACATTTGTTGGTTGTAAGATGCTCTTCATTCTTAACCAGAAGCAGATGAAAAGGTAACTGGCCATGACTAATACTAAAATAAAGAGAGATTTTTAAAATATAGAGCCGTATATGAGAAATCTTGTTTTCGGTACCGAAAACTGCCAAATTTGGAACCCTCGTAATATGTACATATGGTTTTCCCAAATATTTTTTTTGTCCTTTGACAACCTTACAATAGAACTTCCCTACGCATGTAACAATTGAAAATAATTCTTAGAAAAGGTTCTTAGAAATTTTATACTAGTATTACAAAATACGAGCATTTCTACAAAATGTAATTAATTTATTTAATTTGCTTTGAGCCATTACATACAAAGTTGGCTGAGATCTTTAACAAAAACTTTAAAATTAGGTTGGCAATTTTTGTGGTGTTGAGATGTGTTGTGCTACTTCCTTCTGCTTTCAACATGCAGGTGTCCATCCAGGCTCCTGCTGCAGGTGTCCACCATTAAGGTGGATGTGAAATCAAAAAAATATAATACCATGAGAATCTCAAATCACACCCATAAACTTTAAGCTGATCAACTCGGCTATCGCTTATGTGATCCAAGAAATTTCACTAAAACGCGTACATCGTATTAAAACTGTGACCAGGTAAAACAGGTCATGATCAAATCAATAGGTCACGTTTTTTTTCCTTCACTTTTCTTATACGGCCTATTTTATCACAGGACCTACCAAAATGTACCTCGTGATGGGTTAGATTGCGTTGAAATGACCAGCATTGTAAAAGGTTAAAAAGTTAATATTTTAATATCAAATGTTTAAAAGCAGGCGTTTAATCCGATTCGGAGTGATGTTTCCTCTTTTTTCTGCCGTCATCTCGATCTCGGCTGTGTTTGTCCTCCTTCTTCTTCTTGCACAAATAACTTGCCATTCATGTTATAAAAAAACCACAAACTTCATATCGTCGCAAGAAAGCAATACTGCTGTAACAGCCAAAAACCAAATTGTTCAACTGTTGAAGTGTATACATCAGTTAAAAAACGTATTATTGACAAAACGGCTAGTTTTTCCAACATCGTACAGTTCTTATTTATCATTGTAGAGTCACGGGACCCAGAGAGATCGACGCAGAAAAAAAAACTCTGCAAAATGGTGTACAACAAGTATTTTCATAGGAAGTGGGCGGTCACAGCAGTATAGCTTTCTTGCGACGATATGTATCTACAAGTTATTTTGGATTGGAATGCCTTTGAATATCATTTATCTTCAATGGAAGTGATGTGATAAATAATACATTGTTAGTAAAAAGTGTGATCTAAAGGCAATGGATTGAAATCCTTCCAGGAACTTAACTGAAACCCTGGTGAGAGACCACCACTCGAAATCCAAACGCTGCTTGATATCATAATTTGCATATTGTTGGTTTTTATGAAAAAAATCACCTCAAGGGCGAAAGGGCTTTATTTGTTTGGTGATTAAATTTCAATAGCCGGGTACTTCAGCCACACTTAGTTATGCCCAGGCCCACTGGCTTCAGCAGCAAAGTGTTGTACAAATTAAAATAAAACATATTCAATTTTTTATAGTGGAACAACTTTTGAGTAAAACCTCAAATTGTAATATTTAATCATTGAAGAAATTCTCAAACAATAAATGTGAAGCAGAAAATGATCCGGTCACATCTAGCAATTGAACCCATGACCTCAACCTTGCCAGGGCTTTGCTCTAGACCAGTGATTCCCAAAGTGGTCCAGGTGGACCCCAGGGGTCCACGGAAGACTCGACGGGGGTCCACGTAGACGTGATAAAAAAATGAGGGTTCACGAAAATTTATCTGCAGGCTTATTCTCTATCTTTTGTGGGATCGTTATCTAGATAACGGACGTGATCTCTTGTCAAATTTGTGTGATTTTTTTATATCTACTGTAACATATTTTAGTTCAGATCGTTTTAAACATGAATTCCTGCAAGAATGCATGATTATTTATTCATTTAATGTACGTTGTACATATAAAAGGAAATAAATCACACAAATCTGTCAAGAGATCACGTCCGTTATCTCGATAACGATCCCACAAAAGATAGAGTATAAGCCTGCTGGTTTCGATAGTAAAGAACAAAAATGTTGGCTTGGCTTTACCTGTCAATGTAGGCAGATAGTACGCTAGTACTTCGGTGAAAAATGGTCATTTTGAGACCCATCTCGTGCCCATAACCCATCCCAACCCCATCTCATATCACATTACCCCCCCCCCCCCCCCCATTGTGACAGATCACAACTCCAGCGTTATATTCCATATTCAGTACAACGCGTGTCCATTGGGAATATGGTAGAAATGTTGCAGCAGGGGATCCACCAAAACCAGTAAAATTTTGAAAGTGGTCCACGAGAAAAAAAAGTTTGAGAACCTCTGCTCTAGACACTAAATTGCAATTAAATTCGGATAGAATCTTGCAATCACATATAAAATATGCGTTAAGAAAATTAAGACAATGTTGGTAGTTCTAATTTGAAGTTGATATGGTCAGTTGATAGCTCAGTGGTCAGAGCAATGCCCCGGAAAGGATGAGGTCCAGGGTGCAATTCCTAAATGTGACATGAAAAATGATAAACAGAATAATTTTTAGTTATTCTGTTTCGGATTTTTCATTTCAATTATCTTCAATGATGAAATAATATTCTTCAAATTACTTAAGAAGTTTCTTCTTTTGCTTGTGCGAGAGCTGTGCCAGCAGGTCGGGTGGCTGCACCTCCGTCTCGGGGGCACGGTGGATGACCTCGCGGGCGCCCAGTGGGATGGCCCCCGGCCGCAGCGCCAGCCCCGCCTCGGCCAGCCCTCGCACCAACTCGGCCCCCGCGCTCTCCCCTCCATCCTCGCCCTCGCCGCCCCGCCCCTCCGTCAGGGCGCGTGCCTCGCTCATGGACAGGGCGTACATGCTGCATTCCTTGTCTGAAACATTAATTCAAATTTGAAAATAATTATCAGAAATGCTTGTAGGCACAGGGGCGTGCACTTCATATAATAGGCAATAAGCACTTTGCCTACCCTACTTGCATAAAAATTAAATAATATTAACATTTATAAAATTATTGCAAGAAACCAATTTTAATTTTTTAAAAATATGCACGATTATCGCAGCGCAGCAAACAAATGTAGCAATCAGTGCCATCTGTCGGTACCTCTATTAATTAGTACAACTTTGTTGGTTTGGCTTTGCTTGTAATATGCGTAAATGAAGCGGTTATTTGGATATTTGATGTGGCTTAGGTAATCCCAACAAACATCACCAAAAGTCAGCAGCGTAGCCATTCTTAACAAAAAAAATCTCTCGTAATTTTTTATAATATTGATTTCGTTTTATTACATTTATTTACAGACTTATTATTTATTATCCAATAACATAACAATACACACATATAATACACACTGCATAAACACACTGCATACACACAAGCATATAATACACTAAAAAACAGTAGAAAAGAACGAAGGAAATGGTAGGATCCTAGCTAAAAATTAGCTACACCTGATTCAAAGTATATATTTTCCAAATTTAACCCATGCTACCCCCTACCGCTACTATGTCTCTTTTGTAATGTCTCCTTTTGCCCATCCCTATTCCCCCACCCACCCCCTGGGTGTCTTTTTCCATGCATCAGTTGGTTGCCCAAGATGTCCAGTTGGTCGCCTGGGACGTCCTGTTGGCAGCCTAAAAAGCTGGCTCTGCAACGGACGGAGGCCGCTGAAGTAGCCCAGGATAGAGATGTCATAGTGATTGACCCGAAAAAGACAAAGGGAAGATGATGAGAAAAATTGTACACAAGCTCCTCACCTGTATTGATATGCCCCCACTTGTGGCACTTGATGCAGCGGACATTCCGGACGAGGATGCCAAAGGGCTGGTCGCGGATCTCGTTGTCCCCTTTACAATAGCTCTCGCGAGGCGCATTGTACTTGCGCTGCCACTCGAATTTGTACTCCGGTTCGTTGTCCTCACGCTCACGCTCTTTCTTAGCTCCCGGCGGAGGCTCGTACATGAAGTTGACGCTGAGTCGCTCCTTGCTGTCTTTGCTCAACATGGCTCTGTAATCATTGAAGGATTCATAAGTATTATAATACATATTAAACCAAATGGTTTGGTAAACTTTAGAAATCGCTAAACACCCTTAAAACTTAAACTAGGATTTACCTAACACACATAGATTAATCAGAATCTTGTGTGACCCGAAAATGCCTATAAAACATAAAGCAAAAATATACCAGACCATTGGGAGACCCGCGATAATGTATGGCTCCGAATGTTGGACTATGTATATGGACTATGTATATAATTATACGATAGTGAAATTAGTATTAAAAAAATATCTCGGTATTGATGACAACTCTATTCAGAAAAAAATATACATGATATGCTTTCTTTATATATTGCCACACTTCCGCCATAAAGAAATAGTTAAATAAAAAAATAAAAATTTCAATGTAAATTATTGTATATAGTTCAATAAATACAAAATTATAAAAAATTTATTGCAGTCAATAAATTTACTGTTAAATGCAGGAAAACAATTCACGTGTTCTGAGTACAATAAAATTTAATTACTCTTGTGTTAACAATGCAAATTCTAGTTGCGGATTCATCTGCTGACGCATTTCAGAGGAAACCTTCCATGTGTTCCACGCGCAAAAGTCAGAGCAAAACCATTTTCGTGTTCTGGGTGTAGTATCATTAAAGCTGGAGACTAGCAGGCAGATTCACTCTTCAGTTAAAACCAGTTTCATGATACGAATGATCTGCCAAAATTCCAAAATTGCAAATATTAATGCGCAGAAACGCGTCAGCAGATTACGCCGACGCATTTTGGAGAAAACCATTCTAATGTTTCGAGTGGAGTTAAAGATTTTGTTCCAAATGCATCCAGATTCTCTTTCAATTTAAAATCAGATTTTTGTTCAGAATGTAACGATTAAATTTCAGTTGTGGATTCATCTGCCGATACATTTCGAAGTAAAATATTTTCTTATTCAGAGTGCAGTTATAAAAATCTAGTTGCAGAATCAAAGAAAAACCATTTTAATGTTCCGAGTTTAGTTTTAATTCCCCGCATACAGATTTAATTTAAAAAAGTTTTTTGCTCAGAATATAACGATAAATTGCGTAACAAGCAAGCTTAAATATTATTTTAGCTTGTGGACTCTTACGCAGAATCAATCTTTAATTAAAAACTGCCTTGTGTTCTGAACACAATGCAAAAATTCAAGATGCAAAGTCCTCTGCTCACGCAAGTCAAGGGGAACCATTCTCGCTTTCCGAGAGCAGTTATAAATTCCTAATCGCAGAATTTGTGTACATGATTTTGTTATTGGAAGACTGCTCGTCACATGTGATATCAATTCCATCGCCCCGAATGCAAATAAATAGTTGCAATACATTTTGTTTTATAGTAATTTAGGTGAATCAAAAGGTTTTTTCCTAAAAACTATTTTTATAAAGTGTCCAGCAATTTCAAAAGTTTACTAATGGTTTTTACTGGTGGTTTTGGGGGTTAAATCCTTGATCATAGTTCAAGGAACATTTTGCAATTGGTCAACTGAAAATGAAATTATTAAAAAATTCTGTCTATGTTGGTTTAGAATTTACACATTATCGTTGCTGTTGCATAGTGATTGTTATGGAATTATCTCCTATAGCAGCAGTTTTCAACCTGTCATACGAGCACCTCTTGGGATACACAAAACAAAAATTGGGGGTACACAATATCGTGGCACGAATGTAGGTATTAAAACTCAGCTCAACATTTTCAAATTTCGGCGGTTTACCTCGGTGGTTTGGCAGCCTGCCGCACCGCCGTACATCAGTCAGTCAGCAGTCATGCACGCGCAGTTAGTGAGGAAGTGCATGTGTGTATTTCACTGTTTGATTCACTGTTACAATGACGATTGCATTTGTTGTATTTGTGCGACTTGACTGTTAAATTCATGTAAAAATGAGAGTACTAAAAAATTACAAATGAACATGTCTTTCATTACACGTGCACACAAGACAGATAGTGGGTACGGGGTACAGCAAATTTATAGTTAAGAGTCAAGGCTCAAAAAGGTTGACAACCACTATTCTACAGTACTATTTTTGTACTTACTTATTTTCATGAAGATCCTGTTCTTTCTCATACTGCACCCGCAGTTCTTCTTGCTTCTTTTTGTATGCCTCGGTTTTTTGTTCTGCCATCCATACCTAAATATCAAAATAATACCTTTTAAAAACAAACTCAAAACTAATGGTATACAGCTAAGGCATAAATATAGATGCAGAGCGACAGATAAACATAAAAATACCATTAGGAAAAAAATATAAAATTTCATCATGAAAAACTTGTGTTTACTAATAGTAAAAAATGAATTATTCTCTTGTACACACAAAATTCTTCCATAAAATTAATATTGTTGGGTTTGGTTGATTGTCGAAATTCTTAATGACGTTCTCGTTAATTTAACAAAAGTGTTTAACATTTTTCACTCCCAATAATATTTTAGCAATTCCTCAATGCAAGAAAAAAATATTTACCCTTTTGAGATTGTCTCTCGAAGCAGGGTGGAAGAACTTCTTGCACATGTAATTGTTGAAACCTTTCCCCATTTTGAAATCTTAATAACTTAAACTACACGATTTAAAATATTATTTGTCCTCGTTAAATAACACCAAAAACTATGACAGACAAAGCCACCATTTGGCAGGAAAAAGCATAGACGACATGTAAATAAAGATCAAGATATCGAAAGAAGTCCTTGTTGTAGTGATGGGTAGCGACGGGCACAATCGATTATGTAAAAATCGAAATACTGTTACCGATTACCTTGGATACGCCGCTACTTATAGCGAGTTCAAAATTAAATTGAAAAAAGTCTGATCACTTCGACGATTGTAGTAAAATGTGCAGCCATTTCCATTTTTTTATGACGGCCTAGAGTCTCCGCGCGCACACTAATATTGGACCATGGCAAGGAAGCTACGCCCTTGGAGTGACCATCGGCTACCGACCTCCACACCCTCTGTGCAACCGCCAATTCCACCATTTGGATTTTGAGCAGACTACCATATCACTATCTACTAAACCTTCGGAGCTCAGTCTAAGTTTGCGCAACAAAATAAGTTTTAAGTATGATTAAATAAGTTTACAGTGCCAATGGTTTAACCAGGACGATTAGTGTGCACGCGGGACCAGGCCATCATCAAACAAGGGAAGTGACCAAAATTTTACTATATTAACCATCGTTCTGGAGTGATCAGAATTTTTAGAAATTAAGGACTGTTGCGTAGACTTAAAGCAACAGATATTCTAATTTTACGAATTAATTAAGCAATTATAAGACTAATACTAGGTTAATAATGAACACCTGCCTTTTGTATTAACAGAATAAATGTATAATTACTTAAATCAGCGGCGCTTTCAATTCGTTTCCTCCTTAATTTAATTTAATTAACTTAATTTTGAACTCGCCATAAGTAGCAAGCTTATCAATTTATTTAAGATATCACGTTTCGTGTAAAAAAATTTTATAAATTAGATAAAATTACTATAAAATAAGCAGTAATTCTTTTTGTGTTTAATTTGTAGAAATCCATCAGATTTTTCTTTTAAATTAATGTAAATATAATTTCATATTCTTATTATGTTAATGTTATATAAAAAAAACATCTATTATATTATAATAAATAATGCTTTTTCTTTATTAGATTCCATTTCGGATAAATTTCACTTTCGATTACCGAAAATCACACGAAGGCATAGAGAATGGTTTGCCAAGCGGCTTAAGGGCATCAAGCCGTTGTGGTAAGCCGTAATAGACAATAATAGTCAACAAATTTACGTGCTTGCCGTCAAGCCGCTTGATACTCTCAGAAGCCTTAAAGCAGCGTTTCCTACTTTTGTTAAACCGCGGACCACTAGGAAATCAAACACAATTTTCAAGGATCCCCTTAATAAAAAAACCAGCAATAAATTTTGGACCATTTATTTTAGTACTAAAAATACAAAAAAAATCTTTAAAAAAAAAAAAATACGTTAAAAATATCATATAACAGCAACACCAACATTAACATTAATTAACGGTTAATTTATGTGAAGGTTGGTGTTGCTTTTTTGCAACTAAATTAGTGATTTTCGGGCTGATGTTACTACTAAGTTCTAATCTCAAACCGGATTCCACTCGGATTCCTCGGAATTCGGTCATCGGGCATTCTTAGTACATGCCCAAGCCACCTCAGTTGCGATTTAATGTTTAGATCGTCTCGGATCGTCGAGTTTCTTATATGATCCCATCTCGTAACCCCTGCTACTCCTCTCAAGTACCTCATTTCGGCAGCTTCGACTCTAGAGCGCGTTCGTTCGCTTAGCATCCATTTCTGGTAGCCGTCGGTGAGCAATGGGCGATATACCGTTTTGAACACTGCCATCTTTGTGTTGATACTGAACTCGGCTTTGCTTATCACTGAGCTGTAGAGAGGACGCGACACACCGCTTGCCGCACTAATTCTTCGATCAATTTCTCCGTCTTGCCGTCCATCGCTGGAGAATTAATCTAATAACCAAGTTTCATTTTTGTCGGTTACTGGAAAATAATCCTGAAACGAAGATCTTAAAGCGCGAAGGTGTTTAATCATTTCATCTTGTACTTGTTTTGGCAACTTTGCTCCACCAAAGGATTCCAAAAACGCTGACAGTATAGGAAAATGATTATTGTTTTTTTTTTTTATTCTACGATTTGACTTTTGAAGCATTTTTTCAATTTTATCTTCAACTTGGAAGATTTTGTCATCTCTCCCTTGTAAACCCAAGTTCAACAATCGATTCTCATAATTAATCGAAATGTTACACCGAGACTATCGTAGTATTCAAACGTAAATTTTTAACGACGAAATAATACTTTAAGGTTATGATTTATGTTTCCAGTATGTGTTAAAGATTAACGTGGTGATTATTTTTCATAATTTAAGTAGGTAAATGGGTTATTTTGAGGTTATTTATTGATTTGGTTGGCGTTTATTTGATTTTTTCTAAATGAACAACCGATATTTCATCGAGTACTAACTAGTACCTCAAAATATTTTGTGTGACTGTATAAAATATTGATGGTTTATTCTAAAAAGTCTTATCAGCGCTAGAATAAGACATTTCTGTGTAAAGATATTATTATCCAATAAATAACGATTGCAAAAAAACAGTTTGGCGACTGTTTTAATTTATAAATTTCTGAACTCCGAGCGATTAATCGATGAATTATTCAATTCTTTTGATATTTCGATGAAAAATATTCGATTATATAAATGTTTCGATCGTTCTCATCACTACTTCGATCCGAAGCCCTTTAGTCGTATATCTATGGTATTATATCTTGTCTATGGCCATAGGCCACCATAACCATAGACTTGGATTTATTTATGCCATAGACAATATTTATGCTATGTTTTCCCATGGTTTTCCCTTTGACGCGTTCATGGTCGTGCCGTGAAAAGCATTAAATTTTATAACTGACTTTTTGTTGAAAATGGCTCAAAGGTTTCCAGGCGGTGGACCGAGTCCCGGCCCGCCTGGACCAATGCAGCAGCAGAGGTATAACCAACCCCAAAACACTGCTCTACCACGACAATACGCTGGACCGAACTTTCCTGTAAGTCGTTCGTACCTTTTGTAAAAATGATTTCATTTTCTGTTTACGACTGCAAGGAGCTTATTTTTTTAATGACATCCATTCATTAAATTGACTGTTCAATGAACTATAAGTATTATCAACCAGAATGTTGTATTTTTGTGCAATTTTGATATCCAAACTCGGCATATCAGCGAACTGTTTTTGTTCCATGTTTTGTTATTTCATTAAAATAGGTATTACAAACCATCAACGTAAGTTTGCCTTATCTTTATGTTTTGGTTCAAATGTTTCGTTTCATGATGATATAATAGTTTCTCAACCATCAAATAGTTATTTCAATGTATTTTGGCCTTATCGTAACACCACAAACCAAACTAATTACTTACCTGTTTATATAAACGTTCAAAAGTGTTACGGATAATTGAATCAATAACAATCCTTTTGTTTAGCCCCAGCGCAGTGGTTTCACACCTCCTCCGTCTATGGGAGGTCCCCCTGGTCCGGGCCCCACTCCCCTACCGGGACTCATGCAGCGCCCGCCCCAGCAGGGATATCCCGTGGGCCCACCTCTGCGTGGGGGTCCTGTGCCTCCCTCCCCCCAGCAGGGAGGGAAGAGACCCCCACCAGACGCTAGGGGGCCCATGCAGCAAACTCCAAAACCGTATGTCTACGCTTAGTATGTGTTCAGTTTGCTTTTTACTATTTTTATTTTATGCTTTAAGTCAGCCACACAACGGTGCTTTTATTCTATACGACATTATTGAAAATAATAATGCTTTTCTGTTGAATTCAAATGATATGGATAATTTCTGTATCAGGATTAAGATGTGACTGTCAATGTTTTAACGATAAATGTAAGGAAAAGTGGGACACGGCCAATGGGCAGAATATATTATAGAAATGCTTTGTTAAATCGATTAGATAATAATGAGAAGTGAGTATTTCAGTTTCCGGAAATTGAAAATAATGCATTTTAATACATATTTTGTATAAAATCAATTGTTCTCTTGTATTGATATTAAATTTTACGGTTAGTTTTTTTCTTTTCTTTTTTAACCCAAAATATGAACCTAACAAGCTAAAATAGTTTCTTAGTATGGGTAATTTAAAGAAAAAAAAACTATTTTTTTATTATCATGTCAAAAGATGGTGTGAAGATACCAAATTATTATTTTTTTTTAACGAAATGACTTGTGTTCATTTACAATTTTCGGTTACTGATATAGTCGTTTCTCATTGTTCTGATAAAAAAGTGTTTTTAAAATAAAAAATGTGAGTATTGACCGTGTCCCACTTTTTTGTATATTTACCATTTCATTGCTTACAATCAATGTAAAAAGGTTAAATGAAAGCTCTGATGTGTGGTCATTAATTTAAGTCCCAAGCTTGTGATAGCTCTTACAGCTATTCTTAGGCATTCATAAAAAAAACTAACTACATTTTGTTATTATTTATTCAGTTCGGCAATTTTATTTTAATCAATTTGAGTTTTGTACATCATTGACTGAACATTTAAACTTTTATTAGCAATTAATAGTTAGTGCGCAATAGTTATAATTTGAATGTTATGTATAACTTGTATACTGATATAAGCATGTGCCTCGTTTGAATGGTCTGATTGATAAAAACAATAACACTAATTAAATGTAGAATAAAAACTGAATAGGTACCTAGATTATTAGACTAATGTAGTCCGCAATAATAATTTTTATTAGCCTAATAGATCGTAGCCTGGCTTAGCCGATACTTGTGGAAATACAATGAAATACTACCGTTGAAATACTAATCAATTATTATCATAGATATCCAAATTGATAGACTAGCACATGAGAGAAAAGGGAACAAACCAATGTGAGCAGAGTGGGGAGGCGAAGTGACTGTCTCCCTGTCTGTGATCTGTGAATAAATAAATCTGACATTGTACGGGCAGTTGCATTGCATTGTAACATCGCTATTTAGTCTGCGAAAATAAAATGTGTTTATGATTTACTACTCTTTACAATGGCATGTAAATTGCTGACTGCGTGAAAACCTTAACTACAAATCCCAAATTGGGTAAATGAAAGTTCGAGCTTGTTTCCAAAATTGAATATTTTATTACACACTATTTAGTTAGACACTTTGACAAATGTTTCATAATTTACCCATCTCACTTACTTTTAGCATTGCGACGCTACTCGGTTCAGTTAAAAATAAACATTCAGATCCTGCTCAGTAAAGTTTCATAATGGACTGCTCTGCAAACTGTAGCATTACTTTAGCGAACTTTACTTTTCTGTGCAGGGTCTGGTTATTTCAATGTGTGCTTTTCGGCGATCTAGTTACGACTGATGTAGTTTATTCAAAGCATTCATCCAAAAATATGGTCACATGGTTTGCCTCCAGATCTTCGAAATGACACCCAGATTTCATGTTAGGGCGAGTCTATCAATTCGGATGTCTATGATAATTATTAATTGAGTACAATAATTGAAAACGTTTCCATTTGTTTTGTTAGTGATTTCCAGCACCCTGTGCCTCCCAAAAAGAAGAAGAAGTTGGCGGATAAGATCCTCCCGCAGAAGGTGAGGGACTTGGTGCCGGAGTCCCAGGCTTATATGGATTTGCTGGCCTTCGAGAGGAAGCTGGACGCCACCATTATGCGCAAGAGGCTGGACATCCAAGAAGCTCTCAAGAGACCCATGAAGCAAAAGAGGAAACTGAGGATTTTCATCTCAAACACATTTTATCCCGGGAAAGAGAATGCTTCAGAAGGTAGGTTTTTTCCAGTGCCTCTTCTTTTTGTCTACTCCGAAGAATTAGCATTGATTCCTTGTCATTGATCCCTTCGGCACCGGTGCATAGTCGGGAAACATGTCAAACGCTTGCCCATTATTTGTTGACATTGTAGGTTATCCACCGCACACCCGCCCTGTTATACGTAACAGATGGTTACTCCTTCAGGGCTCTCACGAGGACTCTAATTTTTTTAATAGAACGGCTCTACATTTAAATCAATCAAAACTAGACCCCCAATGTCCCTCAATGTCATACATTGTTAAGGAGCAGTACGCAAGAGCTAAATATGTACAGGTGTTAGTTTAACATTTATTAACAGTTGACACCTGAGAATGAGTTGTTTCTTCGACTGGGGTTTGAACCTTCATACCCAGCGATCGGAATCAACTGCGCTACTAACCGGGCCAAATCCCGAGTTGGTAAGACATTTATTTTATTACATGTATCGTGCTACAGACAATGAGTTTATTTGCCGAATTTCAGTTCCTCTAAGTGGGTTAAGATTTCACTTCTAAGATTTCACTTCATTCAAATAAACAAGTGTACTTCAAATAGATGTATTTAAAAAAAAAGAACAGAATACGCTTGTACTTTACAATATTGTGTTTTATTTTATTTTGATTGTTTAACTTTTGGGATATTGAGTTGTATTGCGCTTTCTCCTCATTCTTGAGACAACACCTTACATTTGCCCTGATGATGAACTCTGAAAGCGGTCTGAAACGTTAGCCCAAGAAGGAAGCACAACAAAGCTCAATACACCAGAAGTCAAACAATATGTTACAATATTTCTAGGAGTCGGAGAAGGCTCGGTGGCTTCGTGGGAGTTGAGGGTGGAAGGTCGCCTCTTGGAGGACTCCAAGAGTGACCCTAATAAGGTAATACATTAACATTTGATTATCTTTCTTTTTCAGTGGTGTCATGAACAATTTGAAACTGTATTAAAGCCTGCTTATATTACAATATTAATGAACTCAATATACATGTGTCGTTCATTGTAAAAGTGGTGTAACTCCATATTTTTAAAACCCCTTTTTTCTTGCTTAATGGTATCACATCTATTCATATCAAGTTACTAGAAATAATTATTTTCTTTGATTTGTATTAAACAATAAACATAGAAAACACTGAATGAATGCTTTTATTTATTTTTTTCTACACTTTAATGTCCAAAAAGCTTGTTATTTAAAATTTGAATAAAAAGGAAATACTTCACTTTTACAATGAACAACACATATCAATCATATATATTGGTATCAGAGCATTGGAGTATATATTTCCCAAATTTTGAATTTGTCTTGTAGGCGTGTAATACTACAACATTGGAGAAGAATTGTTACAATAATAATATATATATATATATATGTTTTTGTTTGTGTGTAGGTGAAAAGGAAATTCTCGTCGTTCTTTAAGTCCCTAGTTATAGAGTTGGACAAGGAACTGTATGGGCCGGATAATCATCTAGTTGAGTGGCATCGAACCCTCACCACGCAGGAAACAGATGGATTCCAGGTTAGCTACATACATATTACAGTACACTTATTTTCACACCTTCAAACTCTGCAAAAAATACTAAAGGTAACTTATTGGTGCTGCAATAACCACTTGTTGTTTATCAGGTGAAGCGCCCGGGGGATAAGAATGTCCGCTGCACAATTCTGCTGCTTTTGGACTATCAGCCGCTGCAGTTCAAGTTAGACCAGAGGCTGGCCAGGCTACTGGGAGTTCATACGCAGACCAGACCTGTTATCATCTCAGCTCTCTGGCAATACATTAAAACACACAAGTAACTATATGCAACTGTAAAACTTTTTCACCACTGAAGAGATAAACTGACAGAATGGTGTTGTGGGCGCGTCCTTGTACCTTGTAAGGTAATTTTTTCCTTACTTAATTTTGATAAATATCAATTTGAAATTTACCGCCAATTTACAAGACCTTTTGAATCCTAAATTAACTCCAAAATTGATTAATCTGTTTAACCCTTTTGTACCATATGCATATTTGAAAATATACATATGGTACAATAATATATTTGAAAATATACATATTTTAGAGTGAATAAAAAGCGTCGCTGCCCGCCTGTCTGCCCACCAAAGGGCAAAGACACTCCATTTTATAAATATAAATTTGCAAACCTTGCCAAATATTTTTCAAATGCTTACCTTTTTTCTTGTTGTGAATACTGCACAAGAGTCCCAACTGCTTCCGTGGAGTCAGTGAGACTATTGGGGTATGTTTTGAGGCTAAAGGGAGCGTCTATGGTAAATTTTTCTACGCAAATTGAAAGCGTGGTGTTCTCTCTTTCTAAAACAGTATATATCATACTAGCTTTTACCTGCGGCTTCGCTCGCATGGTATTAGGTGGAAACACCATTGATTCATTCATTCATTCACTCACTCACTCACTCACTCACTCACTCATTCATTCACTCACTCACTCACTCACTCACTCACTCATTCATTCATTCATTAATTCTAATGGTTTAGCAACGCATAGGCATCTCATCTAGCTGGTACCCGGCATGCTTTGCAATGCCATACAAAGAAATAAATTGATTCTCCCTGCATGTCCTTTCCCGTGCGTCCCCGTTCCCTTCCACCTTCCCCGCCTTCCCCCTCCCTCGACTTTTCCCTCTCCGTGAACCCCACCTTCCCCCTGCCTTTCCTCCCTGCCCCTAAAATATATGAAATACACACTTTTTCATTTATACAAATTTCGTAAGGCTAGAGCTAACCATTATATACAGCCTATGTTACTCACTGATAATGTAGCTTTCTATTGGTGAAAGAATTTTTGGTTTGATGGTTTAGAGTGAAAGCGTAACAAACAAACACTCATTTTCGCATTTATAATATTATTATAGATAGAATATAGATATCTCACCTGAATACAAAATGAGATAGCAGGCTGGGAGAAATATCTTCCAAAAAGACCGGTGTTGATGTCTAGGAGAAATGTCTCCCAAAATTGCTCGAGGGGTTAATAATTATGTATTTTGTTGTACAGATTGCAAGACGCCCACGAACGCGAGTACATTGTGTGCGACAAGTATCTGGAGCAAATTTTTGGGTGTCAGCGCATGAAGTTTGCGGAGATCCCGCAGCGCCTCAACCCGCTGTTGCACCCGCCCGACCCCATCGTCATCAACCACGTCATCTCCGTGGAGGGCGGCGCCGAGGCCAAGCAGACTGCCTGCTACGACATCGACGTTGAGGTTTACTCATTTTGATCGCTTTTTAAAAATTTCAATTAAACATCTTATATATTGACCGCCATGCTGGGAGTTCACCAGTGTTGTGAAGGACATTTTTTGTATCTGAAAATACCGGTAGGATGTACAGTTTCGCTAAAATATAAAAATTTTATAAAGTGAAATAAAATTTTTGGCAATATTACTAGTAGTTCTGTGAACAGTAATCCCAAGAGACCCTAGTGATACATAATACAGCTCAGCATGTTTTTGAGCAGAACATTTTTTCAGAATCCGGATAAATTATTGACGAAAATGTCTACTTCGGCACACATTTGAGTCAGAGGGCTAAAGTAGGCGTTAAATTTTTTTTTTAAATGTATTCACGTGAAACATGCTGTGGCGTCTTAAAAAATAGGAATTTGGAACATTTATTCCAATATTGCTAAGACATAATTATAGTATCAAGATGACTGAATAATTTTATGTTAACACATAATATTAAAATAATAATTGTTGTAATTGACAGGTGGACGACACACTGAAAGCCCAAATGAACAACTTCCTCATGAGCACGGCCAGTCAACAGGAGATTCAAGGACTCGATACCAAGATCCATGAGACGGTTAGCAATAAATATCTAGTCCTTTATCTAATAACACCTTTACTCTTATATTGTTTGTGCATACATTCTATTAATGTTTATTATTTATTCATTTAGGTGGATACAATCAACCAACTTAAGACCAACAGAGAGTTCTTCTTGAGCTTTGCTAAGGATCCTCAACAGTTTATACAGAAATGGGTGGTCAGCCAGACCAGAGATCTCAAGGTAAATAACTTTACATTCTTCAACCACTCGGGCGATAGACATTTCGGGGTGTTTAGATTTCGGTTCGGCTGCGCTCATTACTGCAGTTTAAAACCAATTAATGCACCCAGATTTCATTGTTTATCCCATATTTTTAGGTTTTATAAAAAAATTCAAAAGTCGTTGAATTTATAATTCGTAAAAATCTCCTATCCAAATTTAGGTAGCTACCGCTTGAGTGATTAAGCTCTTCCAGAAACTTCTTTTAAAACCCTGTATGACTCACCATAATTGGCTTCGTGGCTATTTCAGTATAGAATATTTCTTTTTAATTAGGCATAAATTTTTCAAAATTTTCATAAAACTTAATTCGGCATTTTTAGAATATATTTACTAGCCTTGCGCAGATCCATGATAAATCACAGGATAGTCATAGAGGCGCTTTTGTGTACTAATCTTGTTGAAACTTACTTCTTCCACTGTTAAATTTTCGACTATGTAGCATCTATGTTAAAAGGTTCCGAATAACGTCAAGCTCTCAAATGTTCCAAAAATCCTTCCGTGTCTTAAAGATTCCAGTAATCTGAAAAATTGTTGAACTGAACGGCTCAGTTTTAATTGTTTGGATTAATAATATAATAATAATAAATGTTTTAATATTTTCCTTTTTTGTAACAAATAGTCATATCTCCATAGTCCCCTCACTGGAATCCTCCGTGCTTTTCATTAACATAGTAAAATTTAATTATTTGATTAATATGAAGTTACTAAAGAATTATAAATATTTTATGTACTGTTTCAGTCTGTATTTTATTTCTCTCCCTACGTTTTGTACCCGGCTTTTTTTTTGAAAGAATTATAAATATTTTATGTACTGTTTCAGTCTGTATTTTATTTCTTAAAGAATTATAAATATTTTATGTACTGTTTCAGTCTGTATTTTATTTCTCTCCCTACGTTTTGTACCCGGCTTTTTTTTTGAGTTTTAAAAGTTATTAGGTTGTGATTTTTGAATGAGGATGGATGGGGTTACAGAGACTATACTTTTGTCCCTTTTAATTCCCCAGACAATGACGGATGTGGTGGGCAACCCTGAGGAGGAACGGAGAGCCACCTTCTACCAACAGGCCTGGGCACCCGAGGGGGTGGCGCGCTACTTCCATTCCAAACTGCAGCAGAGGAGGAACGAGATTGACTCGGCTTTGACCAACAGAAACCCATGACCGAGTGAATAGAGTGGTCTCATATTTGATTGTCTCCAACCAAAAACATTTGTCAACAACGGTGTGTGATGACAGAGATAAGACATCTATGTGATACAATATAATATTCTGTAATTTTTTGACAGTTTTTTAGAATTAAGGCGATGCACGGCGAAGTAATGCAAAATCATGTGTTTTTAGTTTGAAAATTTGAACACTTCGAAATATTATAGACATTTTAATTAAATACATATTGTGAGTAGATCACATCTTGGTCATTGCTACAATCAAGCTTTTTTTAACCTCTCAGGCTAATTTGTTCGCTTTTGGGAACATCTCATATGGGTATCATAAAAATCATTGCTTCTCCCTTAATGACTTGGTAAGAAATACAAACTAAACAGTGTTAGAAAGAGAAAACACCGCACTTTATATTCAAATCTAAAAGTTATCCACAGAAGAATTAACATGTACACATATAAACAATCAAAGTTTCCCGCCACAATTTTACAATATTTATGAAACTTTTTGAATTTTTTATTAATTATTTTTGCATGATACATACAATGAAAAAGTGAGGTGACAGTAATGTTTATAATACATACGTCTAATAAAATATCTGTGTGCTTTTTTTTTTCGATATCAATAATTTTAGTTAAAAAGTGTTGCATTTTAAAAACTTTTTATGTTTGCATTAAAAAATTGTACGTTTATTTTTAATTTTTAAATTTAAAGCATATGTCATTACTTTTCATAACCTTTTAGTTTTCGGATGCGTTCAGAAATAATTTAATTATTTGTATTTTGAAAAGCGGAAATACTCTGACCTCCTGACAGGATATGCTCAAGTCCTGAGGGTTAATGCCTTTGTATAAGCCTAGAAAGAAATAAAGTATCAGGTCTGTAAAAAATGCTTTGAAGTCAAAATGTCATGCTTTTCTGATGTGATTTGATTGTACAACGTGGTAAATTATGTTCTTTAGATTATGGTTCGAAAACATTTTAATATTTGTGCCTGAATTTTGCAAAATAAAACAAAACAAGCATTTTGGCTATGTTTCCTTTTGCATAAATCAAAACAGGCAGCTGGTGTTAAGTGAAAATTTCAACCTTATCGCCATCCGTGTAAGGAGTGCGTGATTTCGCCTGATTCCGAATGTTTCAAACCGAGGTGCATCGCCTTAATATTCTCAAATTAATTTTATTGGATGTGTATGGATATTCTCTTAAACTTTGTGGTATCTAGATTATAATAAAAGTATTAAATCGTAATTTTGTTTTCTTTACATGCATATATATAATATATAATAAATATACTAATGGTCTGCATCCACGATGTGTCAAAAATATGTTATGACAGATTTACTTTTATTTGCTTCCAAAAAAGTATATTTCTAATTTTCTTATATTCAAACTTTCTTCAGGCCGGTAGGCACCATAGTATTGATTAATCTGATTTAACAGCTCGTGGTAGGAACCACGATCATGCGAACTCTGGCGTGTTAAAAAGGTAGTATCCAACAAGGACACCATCTTGAACTGGAAAGTGCCATGAAGAGTGGTAAAAACAATATTCTCAAGCGAATTTGAACTTTCAATTTTGAGCTTTGAGCCTTGAGATTTGGTAAATATTCCCCTAACCGCTGCAGTTTAATAAGGCACAGATTTTGGAAATTACATTACGGTTCAACTTAATTACAAGTAACAACTAATTACGTTTTGATAAATGACAAAAGATGCATTAAAATTCCACTTTTGTTGAAAGTTCAAAATTTCTTGTATAAAACCATTTCTTTCCCGCCATTTTTTTTTTTCTTTTTGCGTAAGTTTCGTTTCTATCTAAATAACCATGAATTACTTAAACCAATTAACCTGTGTTAACCTGTGTAATTTACCTGTGTTATATCTGTCTGTCTGTATATTTTATGCTTTTGTATTGTAGGTACTTAAAAGTTATTCTTCTGGAACTATTTTGCTATTGTGTTTTCTTATAATATTTTATGTTTTAGTGTTTTATTAATATTGTCAAATTGACCTGCTGACAAACTGCCTTGGCAGTTTAGCGGGTGATTAAAATGAAGAATAAAAAAATAAAAAAAAATCTATTTTGTGCGTGTCTTTGCATGTCAGTTGTAGGTAGCAATTGTTAAAACGAAATATAATTTACATAATCTTTGATTAAAAGTGCGGCGGGTAGGGGAATAATAAGGAACTCCAGTGAAAAATATTATGGCTTTAAAAAAATATGTTCATATAGACCAACAAACGCTGATTCTGAATATATAAATTTTATTAAATAATATTTAATGTAGATTTTTGAAAAAAATATTAAAAAGTCCATTTTCAAACGCGTAATTAAAACACCCTGTCAAGTTGGTATTATTGAAATTGTGAGGCGTTACGTCACCGCGCCATAATTCTCTAGTCACGTGGTCACATTGTACAGAAATTTTGACAAGCTAGTCAACATTCCGTGTTATTGGTTTGTAGAGATTTAGACATAAAATGGTTGTTGTTTTTATTGAAACATTATTTAGGCCTAAATAATTCAGTATCAAAAATAGTGAATCTTTATTAGTTTATCTATATTATTTAAAATATTCAAAAACTTTAACTCTCCAAAAACATCCTTATTGCCTGTCGCAATGCTCTAATTTTGATTTTCAAAATGGCCGACGACGAACAGCTGATTTCGGTTGCATACAAAATAACAACATCTGTTGAAAATAATTAAAACTTTTGGCCATGATGACGTCACACTAGATTCGGTGGGTTTCGGGGGATCTTGAAAAATTAAAACTTTGACATTTATTTTAACTATTAACACTAACTATAAAAATAAAAATAAATATGCAGTTATTTAAGTTAGAAGATCATTATTCATTTAAAAAAATAAAAAAATTGGACTGAAGTTCCTTATTACCCAAGTTTTTAAGCTTTGGGCTTTTAAATTTTGAGCTTGTGCATGTAAACAGTTGTTTCTTAAGTAATTGTTGAAACGAAATGTAATTTCCCTAATCTTTGACTAAAAGCACGGCGGTTAGGGGAATAATTACCCAAGTTTTTAAGCTTTGGGCTTCTAGCCTTGAGCTTGAGCCCTGCCCTTGGGTAAAATAATTTTATTTTTGGACATGGCTCGATAAGTTGACAAGTCGCTTGCTGAGGATTGTTTTGTACTATGTTCATTTTTGGGTTTTTTTAAACTGTGAATGCAGTAATATTAATTATATTTTTATCTACTACGTCCACTCACAAAAAAAACACATTTTCGGCGGGAAATTACATTTTGAATATCGCTTTTTATTCTATCTCCGTAGTAATTACAAAAAGGTGAGGCTTGGAGTGCTCTATATCCATTGGCCAATAGAAATGCGTCATTTTGCGGAAATGGTACAAACCAAAACTCAACACTTGACAATAACTGCGCGCGCAACATTGGAACCGTCATAGCATTTGAATCTGCGTTCGGTTAACTTGGTGCTGTTTATCGTAATATTTAACATTAAATCTCATTTAAACAGTGTATTTAATAGAATAATATATCATCAATTGATCTTTTAGTATGTTGTGTAAAACTTTCAAAATTTTATCGGTTTTTAATATAAATTGTGACATTAGTACCTTTTACACACAGAGTTCGGAGCGGGACGTGCCCCGCGCCACTTCAGGCCGCCGAAAAGTCTCACAGTGAACTGCGCTGTAAGCCGTTATCTTACTTTCGGGCTTTACTTTTCTGCGCGGCGGCCTGAAGTGGTGCGGGGCACGTCCCGCTCCGAACTCTGTGTGTAAAGGGTACTATTGTATTCGGTGCAGTGAATACATAAAAATATAAGAATACTAAAGATACGTAAATTTGTGTCTTCTAATGTAAGCACTATGGGCCCGTATATCAGTTTCTGCTAAGGAGCACATTCCTCGCTCAACTTAAACCGACCAAATCGGCCGCTTAAGCCGCAGAATAGTTCCATTTCTGGACGCGATGTGGCGCTATTGGCAATAACACATCTGTCAGATTTGACATTTGACAATGGTTCGATTTCGATATGCATTTGCTACGTACGTAAATTACATTTTAGGAATAAAATAACCAACAGCATGGAGTTTGAGCTTTCTTCGAGCGTTGAGGATATAGATATCGATAATTTCGTATAACATTTAAACAGACCACGCAAAGTGCGAATATATAGAAGCAGGGCTGACACTTCCTGGCGTGGATTAAATTGAATTTCATAACAGGTTTCGTCTCTCCAAAAGGGTCGTAAATTGCTTGCTAGATTTGATAAGGGATGACATCAAATCTAAAATGAACTGGTAAGTGAAAATGCTTTTTAAAAGGTATAAAAAAGTAGCTAACAACGCAAATACCTATCTACATAGTGTGTTTTCATTTCAGGAATAAAGCACTCACTCCAAAACGCCAGATACTTTTAACAATCAGATACCTAGCATCTGGCTCCATGCTGATTGCTGTGGATGACTTTATCAGAGTTCACAAAACCCCGCAAGCAAACACATTTGGATAGTTTTACAATCAATTGCACATTGACAGAACTGCTTTCATTATTTTCAAAAATGATCCTGAAAGTTTGGAAGAAAAAACAAAGAAGGTTGCAATAGCAAGAAGGCGTGCAATAGCACGCTTCCCCAAGTGACTGGTACTCTTGATTGCAGGCACATGCAGTCCTCCGGTAAGTTATCCAATTGCTTGTCCCAATATCAACAAACATTACACCAAAAATATATAATGCTTTCTATAAGGCTACAGAAATTGATTGTAAAAATATATCCACCTACAGCAAGTATAAAAATGTATTAAAAGTCTTGGATAAATACCGTCGACACAAACATTTACTTGCTGTAACACCTGATCTGCTGTAACTTAACAAATTTTTATTAATCTTTATGAACATGTCTTTTGAATATGTATTTCAGTAAACACTGAATCTATTTTTTATGTATTTAATTTAATTTTTTTTTAATCTTCTACAAAGATAGTGTAGGTTTATGAGTAAATTTCTGTATAAGTATAACCACGAATTGGCGATGCCTATGTGGGATTTTTTTGGTTAATCTGCTAATCTATTTGTATTATTTCTCTACTTCTTTAAAACTGTTTATATAAAAAGTTTGTATTACAAAATTTTACCAATTGTACCAAAAAAATTGTTAATAAATAAAAAAAAAATGTCGCCCCTTTGCTTGCTTACCTTATTCAACTCATGAATGCGCAGACTAATCATCAGTGTACCATTATTTTAGGTGGAAGCAACTTGGGATTTATCAGAACCAAAAAGGTTTCTTTTCTGTCAACGTGCAAGCTATTTGTAATGCTGATCTCAGATTCACCGATATTGTTTCAAGTTGGCAGGGGTTACATGTTTTATATTAGTGTAATTATTTATCTTTTGCATTAAAGTAGTTGTAAATTTATCCCAGGCCTCCTCAATATACTATCATACTGTAAAATGTAAATTAATAATGTATCAAAATAAAAAATTGTCTGAGAAAGTATAACAGGGTGTTTTTTTAAATGTCTTTATTCAGGTGTAATATTCAAAGGAATACAAACAAATTACACAAAAGAATTCTTAACAGACTACTCCAAAATGAAGACATTAAGATAATGATAGATCAAAACCTGGATATATTTCAGGTGAAAGCTATCACCGACAACAAAGAAATAGTCAACTTTATCTAATGGTTACTAAATAAAGTTGAGTTATATTGTCATGCTAGTTAATTGTGACAATCTGTATAGTTATAGTAAGTATTATGTATGTCATAATTGATTACATAATACAATTGCAGTTTAACGGGAATGTACCTTGAAAAACAATAAAAAAGGTAAGTATTTTAATTTGAATTATTAATGTTGTTATTTTTGTGTACTAAAGTACAAATATTAATTCATATGGAAGTAGTATTAGTTCTTAAGTTTTTTCTCCTCATCAGCAGTTCCATCCTGAGGAGGTGCTCCTCGTGTTCTTCCTGCATTTGGTTTTGAAGTTTTCGGCCCTGCAATGCAGATGTTCTTTTTCGTCTTCCTGGCGTTTAGCCTTGAAGCCCTCCACCTTGAGGAGATTTTGGAGATTTGAAGTTTAATTTTTTATTTTAAATTCTGCCAGAGAGCTCCACTGGTGGTTGCGGTGGTAGATTTTCTTTTCGCTGGAACAGAAGAATATAATATTATAAAAAGTTGTACATGAAAATACCAACAGTTGGTTTAACCCATGTATTTTGCAACATAATTGTTCAAAAAATTTATATTATTACATACATGTATGCAAAATAAACATTTCGTCCTGCCATTTTGTGTTAAGAACCTAAGAATCTTCTTTGAAGTCAACTGATCAATTTGAAAAGTGATGTAGGAATTAACTAACCTAAATTTCAGCGGGCAGAGAGGACAGACCGTCACACAACTCAGGCTTAGCATAAATTCCTTGCTTCATCCATATTCATACATACTCTTATATTATACTGTATTTAAATCATCCATGTATATAAATTTCTGGGCAACATGCATGTTTTATGTACTTAAATAAAAATAAATAAATTAGTCTGGTTCTTGACATGGTCCGACTCGCCATGTCTTGCCGACTTCTTCTACCATTCATATTTGCAACATACATTCTCCTAACACTCCTTTATTCGTTAATTCGCTCTACACACCCATGCGACCCTTTCTGTATTATATTACAAATAACGCAGGTTATTTTGTTATGAGTACTAAAAATGCATTATTGAACAGTAATAAAATTAAACAACACAATTATAAAAACTTTTCTAAATTAAAAAACCTATCACTTTGGTGATACATCCACTCAGAATCCAAATGCTATTTGAAATCAGTGGCAGTCTGTGACCTTTCAGTGAGCAAGTTTTTTTTTTTTACATGGGCTCCAAACAAGAGGCCCTGAGGGAAATTATTTTCCTCATGTCATCTTTGGGGATGCTGTATGGAGGGTTTTTTTAAGGAAAGGAAGGGGAGGAGACTTCTGGGAAGGAAATGGGTTTAAGGAGTGGGTAGGAATCTGGGGTTCAGTGTGTCCTGGCAAGGTGGTGTGAGAGCAAGTGTGCTAAGATATAATACAAACCCCGGTAGCTCGTACTGGATTGATAGTGCTCTCATCGTTTTGGTGTAATTTGGCTGCAATTCTGATCAATTTTAGAATGCTAAAACAAAAATAGTAATATTACTTACCAAAATGATGTAAAATAGACAAATCTTTAACATGCCATGAACACCAGAAATGGAAACAAAATTTTTTATGAGTTCAAATCAATTTTAAGTTAAGTAAGTAACTAACTAACTGTCATATGAGAGAAAGAATCGCCAAACGTGCACAACTCAGGCTTAGCATAAATTCCTAGTTTCATCCATATTCATAGTTATATACAGTTATATTGTATGCATAGCTATTTAGTATATTCATACATACTCTTATATTATACTGTATTTAAATCATCCATGTATATAAATTTCTGGGCAACATGCATGTTTTATGTACTTAAATAAAAATAAATAAATTAGTCTGATTCTTGATATGGTCCGACTCGCCATGTCTTGCCGACTTCTTCTACCATTCATATTTGCAACATATATTCTCCTAACACTCCTTTATTCGTTAATTCGCTCTACACACCCATGCGACCCTTTCTGTATTATATTATAAATAACGCAGGTTATTTTGTTATATGAGTACTAAAAATGCACTATTGAAAAATAATAAAACTAAACAACACAATTATAAAAACTTTTCTAAATTAAAAACCTATCACTTTGGTGATACATCCACTCAGAATCCAAATACTATTTGAAATCAGTGGCAGTCTGTGACCTTTCAGTGAGCAAGTTTTTTTTTTTACATGGGCTCCACACATGAGGAAAATAATTTCCCTCAGGGCCTATGTCATCTTTGGGTATGCTGTGTGGAGGTTTTTTTTTAAGAAAATGAGAGTTCTGGGAAGGAAATGGGTTTAAGGGGTGGTTAGGAATCTGGGGTTCAGTGTGTCCTGGCAAGGTGGTGTGTGAGCAAGTGTGCTAAGATTGAAAAATATTTATAACAGTAGTACCTAGTTGAAAATGTATTTTTATTTCAAATTTTTGTATGATATTTTGTGGCCCTGCTTTTCATATAAAAGATTAAAATTTTCAAAAAAAAATAAAAAAAATTGTTACAACATTATCAATTGGTATTTTTCAATCTAACCACTCCAGCTACGAAAAGTCTAGAACTGCCCCTGCTTCAAATGCTTTAGCTTTCTTTGGTGATCATTTCAGATAAGTCAGGTATTTCCGTACCTTCCTCTGCCCTAACTCTTTCACATATCCATCCCATTTACCCCGCACAACATACCCCACAGAAGATTCCATCTCACTGGTTTCAGTGAGCAGGGAGAGGTTGGGACTCTTGTGCGATATTCACATTAAAAAAATTAACAACATATTACAAACCCAGGTAGCTCGTGTTGGTTTGATAGTGCTCTCATCGTTTTGGTGTAATTTGGCTGCAATTCTGATCAATTTTAGAATCCTAAAACAAAAAAGTAATATTACTTACCAAATGATGTGAAATAGACAAATCTTTAACATGCCATGAACACCAGAAATGGAAACAGAATTTTTTATGAGTTCAAATCAATTTTAAGTTAAGTAAGTAACTAACTAACTGTCATATGAGAGAAAGAATCGCCAAACGTGCACTCACGCTTAGCATAAATTCCTTGCTTCATCCATATTCATACATACTCTTATATTATACTGTATTTAAATCATCCATGTATATAAATTTCTGGGCAACATGCCTGTTTTATGTACTTAAATAAAAATAAATAAATTATTCTGATTCTTGACATGGTTCGACTCGCAATGTCTTGCCGACTTCTTCTACCATTCATATTTGCAACGTATATTCTCCTAACACTCCTTTATTCGCTAATTCCCTCTACACACCCATGCGACCCTTTCTGTATTATGTTATTAATAATGCAGGTTATTTTGTTATATGAGTACTAAAAATGTATTTTTGAAAAATAATGAAATTAAACAACACAATTATAAAAACTTTTCTAAATTAAAAAACCTATCACCTTGGTGATACATCCACTCAGAATCCAAATGCTATTTGAAATCAGTGGCGTTTCAGTCGAAGTCAGTCTGTGACCTTTCAGTGAGCAAGTTTTTTTTTTTTTACAAGGGCTCCACACAGGAGGCCCTGAGGAAAATAATTTCCCTTAGGGCCTATGTCATCTTTGGGGATGCTGTGTGGAGGGTTTTTTTTAAGGAAAGGAAGGGGAGGAGAGTTCTGGGAAGGAATCTTGGGTTCAGTGTGTCCTGGCAAGGTGGTGTGTGAGCAAGTGTGCTAAGATTGAAAAATATTTATAACAGTAGTACCTAGCTGAAAATGTTTTTTTATTTAAATTTTTTTGTTTGATATTTTGTGGCTGCTTTTCATATAAAAGATAAAAATTTTGAAAAAAAAAAAATTTTTTTGTTACAACATTATCAATTGGTATTTTTCAATCTTACCACTCCAGCTACGAAAAATCTAGAACTGCCCCTGCTTCAAATGCTTTAGCTTTCTTTGGTTATCATTTCTGATAAGTCAGGTACTTCCGTACCTTCCTCTGCCCTAACTCCTTCACGTATCTATCTCATTTACCCCTCACAACATACCCCACAGAAGATGCCATCTCGCTGGTTTCAGTTAGCAGGGAGAGGTTGGGACTCTTGTGCGATATTCACATTAAAAAAATTAACAGTATATTACAAACCCCGGTAGCTTGTGCTGGATTGATAAGTGCTCTCATTGTTTTAGTGTAATTTGGCTGCAATTCTGATCAATTTTAGAATGCTAAAACAAAGATAGTAATATTAGTTACCAAATGATTTAAAATAGACAAATCTTTTGAGATGTTTTGAATGCAGAAATATGCCGTGAATAGCAGAAATGGAAACATAAATGTTTATGAGTTCAAATCAGTTAAGTAAGTAACTAACTAACTGTCATATCAGAGAATGAATCGTCAAACGTGCATACATCATACCGTACTGTGATTCTGACTATTGACGTGGTCCAACTTAAGTATTAGAGTACTTGATCAAGCCTGATGTCAACCTCGGCTTCTTCTACCATTCACATTCATGCCATATATTTTCCTTGCACCCTTTCTTCGTTCATCCTCATATACCTAGTCAATTGATATGACAAACATAATAAGTTAGTATTTCATATTACAATTGAATTTGAGGGGCTTTTTTCAGAGAGGCCGCTCAAGGGAGTTTTGAATAGCCAAAATTTAAACTTTACAATCAATGAAATGTCCCTTCGACAGCTGTCAGAGTTGTGAATTCTAAAAAATTTAAAATTAAATTCCTTGGTTACTTGATATGCATACTTAATAATAGTTACCTTTGAGGACTGTTGATTCTACTCCGGTCGACTGGGTGGGCAACAGTCCCATTATACTCCCATCGATCTGGGTGTACCTTGCATCGACAGCAGGCCCACCTGTCTGATACGATACTTTATATTTGAGGCAAATTTTCGCCTCATGTTCATTTTAATGTTGTCCCACTTTTTTTCCAATGCATCTGCCGAAATTGAATTCTCAAGTCAGCTCATTCGATTCCAATTGACCGCATTGGCCGCTTTATTATCCAGCTCTCTGATGAGACCAGCTCCACCAGCAATTTTATCCCCTGTCTTCCGCGAAGTTCGGTGTTCTAGTATTTTTGATTTCTGAAATTATTCACGTAAAGCAAGGTAAACAAATAATTTCAAACTCGTTATTCAACTAGTCAATTTTAATAATTAATCTAAATCGAAGTAAAAACATGAAAACTATAGTGAACAACAATGAATAGAGCTTTTAAATACACAATTGTGCATAAAACTTACCACAAATTAATAAAAGCATTGACACTTGACGTTGACGCCATTGACGTTTGAAGTTTGAAGCTTACCATAGAGTCAATAGATATTAACAAAAATAGATTGGTTCGACATAGAAATCCTCGATTAATATCATAGACTAAACGTTTAAAATTGGCCAACTCTAGGTTTACGACTGATATACGGATTTCGTGCAAAGCCCGGCTTAAGCCTCACTTTGCGTCAAAGCCGAGCTTTGGGATAACTGATATACGGGCCCTATGTGTGCAATTAGATGTATTAGTACCCTTTACACGTAGAGTTCGGAGCGGGACGTGCCCCGCGCCACTTCAGGCCGCCGCGCAGAAAAGTCTCACAATGAACTGCGCTATAAACCGTTATCTTACTTTCGGTCTTTACTTTTCTGCGCGGCGGCCTGAAGTGGCGCGGGGCACGTCCCGCTCCGAACTCTACGTGTAAAGGGTACTATTATTTAACCATTGTAATATTATGCAGGTACATAAATATTTCGTAAAGTAATAACTGTTTGAATTTGTCTTTTCTTTTAATTAATACAACTTTTTTTAACACTAATAAAACAGTCTTAAAATCTTTCTTTAATTTAAAAAAAAATTGTTGTTCTTATTACATAAAAAAATTAAAGAAGATTTTTTTGTCAAGCAACACTTTATAATTTTGATAGTATAATGAAAATACTAAGAAAACAAACAATAAGCATTACATTTTTAATTCAGAAAATATTTTTGTTTCTAATGGAGAACTTTTTATTAAAACCTTATTATGTACTCGTATGTGTATGTAAAATAACTAATGTTTGATTACTGCTTACATTCATAATTTGGGATTCGGGTATGGGTACCGCCACACCGGGAACCATTTCTGGATAAACAGCACCTTTGGTACTCAGCTCATAGGTCAGGTTCGTTCACCTGGGGTTCGCTACTTTTGGTTACTTAGCAAGGGTGCCCGGGATCATGTGGTGAGGTTTGTCAAGGTCTAAGTGGCTGATATGTCTGCCCATTTGCTGCGTGGTGGGCCAGTTTGGTTGAGAAAGTCTCCAGCCAGAATCCCTCGACCCATCGCCTTGCCCCGCAGTTGAAGGAATGGATTCACACATCCGTCTCTCATGGACACAATGACCCCCATATTCCTACCTACCCCTTACACCTATTTCCTTCCCAGAACTTCCTCTTCTTCATTTCCTTATAAGCACCCTCCACACAGCATCCCCTAAGATAACATAGGCCCTAAGGGAAAATATTTTCCTCAGGACCTCCTGTGTGGAGCTAGTGTATAAAAAAAAACATTTTATAAATTCGTATGAAAATATTTTATTTTCTAATTTTTATGGAAATTTTTTGATTTTTTAAATATTATTTATGAAAACCTTATGCATGTGTACGTGTGTATTACTCCATACATTTTATTCATTCACAGAAAAATATTTTCTAATGTCTAATGAAGAATTTTTAATTTTATTATTTTTTATAAAACCTTATGTATGAAAAATTACTGATGTTTGATTACTCCATACATTTTATTATAATATCCACACTGTGCCACAGGATTAAATTACTGCTGGTTCGGTCTATCTTCACTGAGAGTGCGGATATAGAATAAACCAACATGGACATGGTGCAAACCATACAAACCAACAATCAATTTTTGGCTGTTTTGTTTAAAAAAACGTGTCCTTATACTTTTTAGATTATGCTTTAATTCAAATAAAAATTAAACCAATTACGTTGTTCTTTTACTTATGGATGTACTAACCCTTGAACTTTTTATTATTATTTATAAAAATTCGTTTGGAATAAAGCAAACAACAATAGAATATTTTTAAACTTCAAACCTCGTTTTCGACGTTTTCTCAGTATGAGTTTTTGTGGATAAAGAACAAACCAATCCTCAGCAAGCGAAGTAGCTGAAGTAGCATTCGAAAGGATGTTCCGTGTCTATGGTATGTTATATATATGGCAATTTATGGTGTCTATATTGTCTATGCATCATCATTTTGTTTGAAAAACAAATAACCTCACTTTTAAACTGTCAGACTGTCAGATAACAAACTGCTTACATTATTTTTGTTAATTTTGGAGGCGCTGCTATTATTACCGTATAATACAAACAAAAACTGTAATGGAAGTTTCTCAACCACCACTATACAAGTTGTATCCTTTACAAATTTTAAATAAATACCGGCTGTAAGCTGTAGTAAATGGTGCTCTGAATTTTATGAATATTTTTATCTTATTTCATTGTAATATTTCAATAACTGATTGTAATATCTCGCTGCTTTGTTCATCTTGTCAGTCAAAAACTCCCAGCTTCCTTTTCTGGTTTACAAAAGCATTCATCATGGGCAAAATTCGCTCGGCTAAATCGCCGGTCGGCATTTCCCATGTGGACAATCATGTCAAACTATATACCAATTCAAGCTGGCAATATTTATATATCACCGAAAGATTTCTGTTGGCAATGGAGCATTTAACAAAATTTGCCGCAAGCTGAGCGTTGAACAGTCCCAACTTGTAAAGGAGACTGGTCAATTCTAACAAATGTTTATCATATAAATAAATGTTAATTTATAGAATTTCGCTTCAATCTTCATAAATAATTCGTTTCAACTTAATTAGTTCAAGAAACAACTACTGTTTATGTCGGGGGAGTTGGAAAAATTGTGCTTACTTATTGAAATGGAAGCTTCCGGTAAATGCCACATCATACTAACAAGAAAAAACACAGTTTTGAATTGGAAATTTTGAACTTTGAAAAGAAAATTAAACTTTAACGAATAAAGTCAAATATTTGACGTTAATTTTCACATTCTGTGATGATTTCAGTTTTATGAAGCAGCGGGCCTATGATGATAAAATATCAGAAATTGAATAGAACTTACACAGAACGTGAAAATTAACTTCACATATTTGAACTCGTCAAATTTTTTGAAACCACCCGTCCTTACCATCTCACCTAACATAGTTATTTCCCATATCAATGTTGAAAGGAAGTGTTATTTTAATAATTTGTGCATATTAGAATTTCGCTTCAATTCTAGAATTTTACCAAATAAATTTCCTTAATTTGTGGCCAGACTAGTGGAGGTACCCTTCCCAACCAAGAGATATGCACAAATAATTTATGATGTCCTGAGAGTTGACCCTGAGCCTAAACGAAGCAAAGTTACTAAAACTATAACTATTGACAACAATACTTTAAAAGCGTAAGAGACCAAATTATTTATTTTTCATATCAACTTAATTTTCTTTTAATTTGTTTCCTGATTTAAAAAAAAATTCAATCAAATAATAAATACTGATTGTTTAATTATTATTACCTTTTAGAGAATTCTTCAGCTTTGAAGTGAAGAATCTCCGTGTTGGAATCAACTCCTTTTTCGAGCACATGCTCCTGGCAGTGGAGACTGTGGAGAGCTTCGGTCCTCCGACCAGTGAAGAGTATTCTCATTACTAACTTCAACCCATCCAAAATGCCGGAACACACGCCTGCCCCCACCCCTGCTCGATCCATTTATGGATTTGTAATGTACTTGTCTTTTAAAACTGTGTTTGTAATCTACCTGGGATGGGCTCTGATTCCCGACAAGTGGCTAAATATGATGAACATTTATTATTATCCGCAAAAGTATTGGGCAGTGGCGGTGCCGATCCAATTCCTCGTTGCGGTAACACTTTTTGCATTCTTCATCTATCCCGGCCTTAATCTCGCCATGACTCCCGGAGTGGACGATATGAGAACCATCACAGATAATTTTGCTCTGAAGCGTAAGACGCCCACTTCAGATGATGCACCCGGGACTTGGTGCGATTGCAGAGACAAGCGGAAATGCCATTTGAAGAACAATTGTGTAAACAGTGAAATAAAAGAAGAAACGAGGATCCCTCACGTGGAAGATTTAGATATTAAAGATGTGTGCAGAAAACTTTATTCCAAATAATGTGTTCACTATTTATATAAACAGTTAAATTACATAACCTTTATGATAATGATTAACTTATAAGGTATGTAAATAAGATAGGAACAATAAACAAAAGAAAATATATATTTTCAATAATCTTTTTATTTTTTTTATGTTTCAAATAGTTTTTCTTTTTTGTCAATATAAAACAAACAAGTATTGGAATACATAATTTTAGAAAAATGGACTGTTAAGTTTTGTTTAAAAAAAACAACTCAATCATCAAAAACTAGTTCAAACAAGAATTTCATTTGGTGCTGTCAGACTATGCTATAAAATAGCAAGCGTTTTTGGGATTGGCCTATTTCAGCACAGGCGTTATGTGTAAGACGGCTTGAAATTGAGTTTTTACATATTATTATTACTCAATACCATTATACGTCGGTGGTAACAATAGTGAATTAACAACATCCTGCAGTTGAATACTAAGGATGGGTTGTTTCAAAAAATTTGATGGATTCATCAAATATTTGAAGTTAATTTTCACGTTTTGTGTAAGTTCTATTCAAGTTCTGTGATTATTTCAGTATTGTGAAGCAACTGTCCTATAACTATATAATAACAGAACTTGAATAGAACTTACACAAAACGTGAAAATTAACTTCAAATATTTGATGAATCCATCAAATTTTTTGAAACAACCCGTCCTAAGTTTTGGAATTGAACGGCTGCATTAAAACTTTGGTTTCTCTTTATTTAACCATCCATCGCAAAAGAAAACATTTCAAAACAACAGAAATTATGATAAAAAGTATCTTCTTTTACATAATATCGCACACCCAAGTAACAAAAAATCAATTAATATACAGCAACATATACAAATTGAATACCTTAACCATGCTGGACAACCTTATGGGCCTGCATCAGTATTCCACTAACATTTATAGCCAAAACTTACATATTTCTACAATCATTCTTAGTCCAAGAAAAAGAAATCATTTTATTGTGTATTTCTAAAAAAAAAAAAAACAAACGGTTGGGAGTATGGATGATAGTATTGTACTAAGAGGTGTGCAATATGTCCCATCAAAGATAACCTGTCTACAAATAATTGATTGAATAGATATTGATAGTAGGATACATAATTACAAGGTAAGAAAACACAATAAGTAAAAAATTGAATATTTTGAACATCTTATGCATAAGTCATGATGAAATGGACCAATTACGACTCAAATGTGTGTTTTAAATATCTATACTACTCACCTTAGCTAGAGATTGAAATTGAGAATAATTTTCCTTTTTTTAAATTCCTTACGAAATCTAGAGAAATTATAAAGACGCATGAAATCATTATTTTGTTGAGTATTCCCAATAACAACTTTAGGATTGGCTAAGAAAATGGGTAAGACATTAATCGCTATTGTAACACATAGTTAATTACTAATTATTATTATTATCTACAGCGCGCAGACTAAAGCATGTAGTCCAACTCGTATCTGGCAAAGTGATTGTTGGGGTCGTTCTGTATCCGGGGATAGCCGGCCACCAGAGCGTCCTGTCCCCCGATGTACAGCGTGTTGTAGATCTTCCAGTACACATCTCGGACTTTTCTCGCTGGGTGGAACAAACCCTGAAAAGAAAGAATTATTATAATTTCAAATTAAACTATACAGATTTATTCACAGTCAGTTTAAAAACTGAATAAAATATTATCATTGGTTTATAATTTATCAATGTTGTTTGCGACAACTGTGAAATTGTTTTGGTAAGAGTAACCAAATTTATTAAATTCACAATGATGAGAACTGTCCTAATATGTTGCTGAATTCTAACAATCGTCATCAGATATTGTAGTGCACTTTAACTGAAAACTGGTATGGTAGAATGAGTAAGTTCCTCCATTCTGGGCCCAGAAACACAACATTCGTTATTGAGTGGAAGTGGTATCCTGATGATAGAGCATTTGAAATACCATAATAATTTAGTAACCATAATGAATAGACAAGTACTTCCTATTCTCACAGTTTTTCAGTCTCGTAACATCTCTAGTAAATAGACAGCACCTAAATGCATACCATTGACAGCTCCATTGTAATTTCTCATTTACGACACATGCAACAGAAAGAGAGGTTGCAAGGAAGCTCTCACTGGTAGAACTATACAACAACTTGAGACCAAAGACTGGAGTTACATAATTGCGCACCTACCTACACCTACTAGAACATTTTGTAAATCTTCCACAAATATGACATTGAAATTTAAAAAATAAATAAACAAACCTGTAATGTGTACTGCAGAATCTTAATAGGTCCTAGCGCAACTCTGAGGCCCTCGATGGCGTCCATGAACGCCTGCACCAAATGGGGTGACGTCTCGAAGATGTTGGGCCACACGTGGTTGAGGAGGTGAATGAGGGCATCCTCGCAGCCAAAGCCAAACACGCCCAGTGCCATGTGCTTTATGGCTGCGCATGCTGTCTGCCGGTGCACCAGGTCCCTGGGAAAGAGACACAGAACTCAAGGGTGCGGTCAGTCAAGGCCAGACGCATTGGTTTGGATTGTGGACAGACAATTCAATATGGACATAGTTGTTTATAAATAAATAGTATAGAGTTATATTTTCAATAGTACCCCCTTTCAATTATGTAATTTTTAAACAATCACAAAATTGTATAAGTTTATTAACCTCTTGTGCGCTGCCATTACTGACAGGCACAATAATTTTTTTTTAATTAAATGAAGACATTATGAGCGAAACTCAATCGAAAATCTGGAAACAGAAAAATCAGAAAAAGATATTTACACCTCTGTCCCAACCCGGAAAGTAGGGAGGTCCTGGGTTCGAGTCCCAGAGGTGTAAATATCTTTTTGTGATTTTTCTGTTTCCAGATTTTCGATTGAGTTTCGCTCATAATGTCTTCATTTAATTAAATATTACAGTTTGAGGTTTTACTCATAAAAAGTTAAAATAAAAAATAATAATAAAAAAAATTGTTTCTCTGAATATAATGTAGCTATTCTAGGGAAATTACTTATGGTACATTATATACCTATTATAATATACTAAATATAAACACATTATCTGGTAAGACAGTACAATTTACAATAACATAATTTTACAAAAATAAAAAAGTTATTACGAAAATAGAATCAGCCGGATGACGAAAATTTTGCAACAGCACACCAAGAGGAGGAGCTATTTATATAAGTTTAATAGGTTCTGTTTAGCAATTGGTTGTCCCATTTTAAGTGAACGTAATATTACACTGTATTTTTCATCACTTTTAACTAATCCAAACTAAAAAAATATTTTTATTGGTGGATTGTCACAAAATTATTTACAGCAGGAGATCCTCGGGTATAGGATAGTTCACAATAACTTTGCTTAAAAATAGATTAATTTAATTAACCTGTTAAATGTCAGGGGTATTTCAAAGTCAGGGTCAAATATCCATATAAAAACAAAGGAATTGCTTTTTTTGTGATTGTTTTCTGTTTACCAGATAATACATCTTATTATTCATGTATTAACAAGGTTAGCTCATGGAGGGGGGGTAGAGCGGTGATTGGCTAAAAATTTGTGACGTAGCTTGAAGTCCATGTTTCACTGGGAGATTTGAATTACAGTGAAACCCTCTGACTGCAATGGTGATGCAAGTGGCAGTGTTTTACTTCAAGCTAAGACATGCGTTCAAAATTTAGAAAGCGGCCCGACGAGTTTTTTTTTTCAAAAAAGGCCCATATGACCTAACCTTGTTAAATGCATTTTCAATGAACCTTGGGTGTAATCTACATAAAAGTGACCGATAGAATGACTAAAGCACAAAGGGAAATCTTTATAGAATCCCAATTAATTTTGATTTCTAATTTATTTGATCAAATGGGCGGTCCCAAAGAACAATGTCGGATGTGTGATTTTGTAGTTTTGCAGTAGAGCTGTTTAAAGTTTCATTTCTGTATTTTTCCATACGCAATGGAACAGTTTTTTTCAACTACTGTCTGTTATTGGGTTAACCCCTCAAGTGCCAGACGAAAACGAAAAAACGCCAACTTTAACGTAATATTTTGCAGGTTAATTTTATGCTATCTAATGTAATTTTTACTGAAACACATTCCTTGAATACTAAACTATACATAAGAACAATATTACTTGCGTTTATTCAATGAATTTATACTTTTTACTACGTTTCAAATAACACGGAAAAAACAAAAAAATTTCGCGATGTTTTGACTTTTACGTAATATTTTGCAGGTTAATTTTATGCTATCTTATGTAATCTTTACTGAAACACATTCCTTGAATACTAAACTATACATAAGAACAATATTACTTGCGTTTATTCGATGAATTTATACGTTTTACGATCATTTCGTTGCCCGCGACGCGAGACTTGACAGCCGCCATTTTGTCAGCCGAGCGGCGCGAAAAAGTTCCAGGCCGTGTCATAAACAATTTCAAAGAAATTATATCGCTGCTCTAGGTGGGTTCACGGTATCTTATACCTTATGAACAAGAATGCCCCAAGCGATTCTGACCTTCTTCTTCACACGTTTTCTTTATACATAAGGGTTAAAATCGCATAACAAAATTATTTTTTAGTGATTATTTTGGCTTGCGCCGATGGTACGCCGGCGGACGAACGGCAGTCTAGCGGTTAATAATGGTTAAGGCATAATATTTTTTATAAGTTTAGTCTGGTAAGGTTGAGCGGTCCAGTTGCAGGTGCCCACTGCAGCATCGAGGATTAAATCATTCACCAGGTAGTTAGTCTTCCATTTTGCCAGGATATTTATAACCTAATGTTTATAAGTTAAGTTACCTGTCCATGAGAGCATCTTCAAGCAGAGGGCTGACAGCATAAATGTAGTCCTTGCCCATCTCACCGATGTACTCGAAGAGGAAGGACAGGGACTTGAGGACGCCGTTCTGCACGTTGAGCTCCGGCACTCGGTACTCCGTCATGAGCGCGGGCAGCACGGTGAAGGGGGAGCAGGTCTCCGCCACTATGGCGATGGCCACGGTGGAGCACACTCTGGAATAAAAATTTTAATTAATTATTTTATCCGTTTGAGTTGCATGCAGCATTTTTGAATATAACTCCATCATACGGGCTCCTTCAGAAATAAACTACCCACAAAATATATTTTAGAAATCTAAGAAATGCAGGAAAGATTTATGTATCACCTTTGTACAAAAGAATGTACATAACTATTTTTATATCTGTTATTGTTTGCCACAGGTAAGTACACTTAGAACAACCTTAGAAATCCAAAATGACATATTAAAACACTTTTACAATCTAGTTTTTTCGAAGTATACAAATAACGATGAATGGCACATTTGCAAAATGTTGAGGAAAGAATAAAAACCTAGATACAATTATGTATTAATAAATGATTTTGTTAATTTTAATTCAAAAACAATTGTTCATACAGGGAACGAAGGAAATAATAATTTATTATGAAAATAATAATTTATTATGAAAATAATAAAATTAATGAAAAAATCAAAAGTTTCCAAGAGAATAAAGAGATGACCTGCATATGCCTCAAAGCATAGTCCTTGTGAATAGAAATTTTATACGGTGAACAGAGTATGCCATAGAGCATTATTCTTTTGTATGAATACAAGAGCGAAACTAAAACTATTATTAGTCTAAGAAAATAAGTTTACATGTTTGTGACATTCATTATTATTCCTCTTTCCCAGCGTCTTATACAGTGTTTTTGCCAATTTTGTACTGTTCATCATCATTTGTGGTAAAATTCGACATCGTTGTTTGTCAATAAAGCTATTTTTATTAGCCGTATTTGCCACAGAGTGGTGCCATTTTGAAGTTATAAAATATAAAACACACTTGTGATCCATAGTTTGTTTTTCTATTCGTGACTCACTTATGCCCAAAGTGTGCCATTCGGTAACCGGACAACTCGCAATGATATCAACTCAATACCTCCTTTGAAAAGTCATTCAAAGCGGTTAAATAAGTTACGTTAGGTTATGTTACGGGCTATTTTAAAAAAATTCTTTTCATAGCTTTTAATGACTTAAAGAGGTGTTGAGTTGACTTGATTCTGAGTTGGCATGGAACCGCGCCAATAATTATTCAATTTACTTAGCTTTTTTTAATGTTCACATCAATGTACAAATAATGAAATAAATAGTTATTTATGAAAATATTATAAATAAGGCAGACGTAACAGATGACAAAGACAAGTCAGTAAAAAATTAGTAATGAAATATAATTTTTTTTACCTGTTTTGTCTCTCCTGCACTTTGAGATTGTTGAGCAGGGTGGCCAGCACATCGTGGGGCCCGATGGCCTTGGCGATGTAGCCGAAGGTGTTGACGGTGGCCCTGCGGATGGCCTTCTTGTGCGCCTTCAGCAGCTCCAGCAGCTCGAAGCAGATTCGCATCCACTCCCGGGCCGATACGTACTCGGGGCCCCTATCGGCGATACGGCCCACGAGGTCTATGCAGTTTTCTTGTACTTTTTCATGTCTGCAAAGAGAAAGATATACAAATTGGTAAGTGAGAAAAATTAAACAAACAGAAAAAACCAAATGTAGAATAAAAGACTGATCACGGAGGTATACAGGGTGTAACACCGTGTACCCGAAGGATTTTAACCAGTGTTTCCTGAAAATGTTTTTTTTTTTTTTAAAGAGAAAGACAAACATTCCCGGGTTACAAATAACGAATAACCCAACAATAAATCTCCTACTACGTTGTGATGGAGGACTTAGCCAGCTGAGGAACCGAAGCTGAGGGACGCCCGGGTGGGACCCAAACGTGACGTCCACTCAACCACTAACCGGTCATATATGGAGTAAAAAATATTGACGTCATTTTGCTGTCCGATGATATACTTTTTCAATTAAAAAATCAAAAACATTGCAATTCAGTGGTCCGTTACAGCATGGCGGCGGGTTGCATGATAAGTACTCTGTTTCATTCATATGAAACGGCGCGCATATCGCTCGATCCCGTCGCGACTTGTAGGGATGAGATCAGACATGATTGAAAAATATATTATTTGTTTTGATAGAAAAAAAAAAACATCAGACAGCAAGATGACATGTACATTTTTTACCCCAAGGTAAAAAATATACATGTCATGTACATTTTTTACCTTGCTATGTTTGCTAGGGCTGACCATTTTACCCGTCACCATGGTTCATCATTGTTGTTTTAGGACATTTCCATTAGTACATACTTTGCGTATTCTTGCAACTGTTGTGTTTCTGTTCAAGTCGTTCTGCGGTATTTTTGAATAAGTTAACAAAATAGAGTCTTCTCACAAGCAAACTTGACACTTTAACGCCTCAAGCTATTTTTTTTTGCTTTTAAGAACAACTCTTGTAGGTCTCATAGAAATCGCTGTGCCTCCCTTACTATCATGGTTAGAAATATGTTCTAAACAGTGTTAGAAAGAGAAAAAACCACCCTTTTACTCAAATCTAAAAGTTAACCACAAGAAAATTAAAATGTACACTTTTATGAAATTAAAGTTTCTGACCGCAATTTGAAAAAAAAAAAAGAAACTTTGGGAATTTTTAAAAATTATTTTTCATGAAACAACAAAAGAGTGAGTTGAACACAACGTTACGTACATTTGCATAATAAAATATGTGCGTTTTTATTTTTTTTCCGTTATTAGTAATTTTAGTTAAAAAAAAGTAAGTGAGCCATTTTTTAACTTTTTTATATTTGCGTTCAAAATTTATATGTTTATTTCGATTTATAACATTTGAAAGTGTATATTATCACCTTTCTAAAACAGTTTTAAGTTTTTGGAAATGTTCAGAAATATTTCATTTTTTTGGATTTTATTGCAAAGCGGAAATATTTTGACTCTCTGACAAAAATAGGCCCGGAGCCTGAGAGGTTAAACCAACAAATGGAAATTAAACGAAAGAATGATAGCGGTGTTTTGACAAAATACCTATTTTAAATTTTAGCATTTTTGGTTTCAGTGTTCAGGTTTTTGGGATTACAGATTAGAGAGAGTATATTGTATTTAAAAAAATAATTTAGAAAACGTAACTGTCCCTCTTTAAATTTTTAGTACGATAATGAAAGGTTAGGTCTTCACCTGTTTTTCAATATAGGGGTTAATCTTGGTAGCAGGTCTTTAATGGGCGGTGTCATTTTGGTCATTCCAATAACATTAACAATGGCCTTGAGGGCACCGAGGATGGATCCCAGCACTTCAGGATACTCTTCTCCCAGGTACTCGTACAACACCACTCCCAAATGGCCCATTAGTTTTTCCTGAAACAAACCACAGTTAATACTATAACTAACGCATACCTGACAGATTTTACTCAAGAATAGCGCAGACTCGTGAAAAATCACAGGATAGTCGAAATTCTTGACAAATCAATCCAATTTTGATTATACTTATATACAAAGCAAATTTGAGTTCATTGAACCAGAGTTATGCAACAATATATATATTTTTTTATATTCAAAATGGTTTCCATTCAAATAAATCTATTTGTGAAACATAAATAAACAATTGATTGCAAAGCAATGCCTGAAATGGATTTAGATGTGTTTGGTGAAAATGTCTGAATAGTCTGGTACTTATCAATAATTTTTTTCCCCATTCCCTTCCCCTCACCCTACCTTCAGACTCACAACATATCCCAATTGGAAATGCCGTAGTCTCGCAGGCTCTAGACAGTTGCGACTTTTATGCAATACTCATATAAGAAAATATAATGGCTGGAGAACTGAATCAAAAACCTCTTTCTCTCCTTCTTGATTTGGAGGACCCGGAATTTGAACTATTGATGAACCATTGATGGGACCATAGGAAAAAGATTGTTAAGTGATTGCAATTTCAAAGAGTACTGTACTATGTATGCACTGTCAAAATTAAGAGTTATTGTTATTTTCTCACTCTGTAAAGTGCGTTAATGAGTTGATATTAGTCAGACTTTAGTTTGTCTCACCTCCTGGCAGGTCTTCATGACGAGTGCTATCCTGGCTATGAGATCGGCAGCCTGCTGGCGGACCTTGGCCGACTTGTTGTTAAGCCTCCAAAGGATGGTTCCGCATATCTGTGGCAGATACGGCTTCACTCTCTTGCCCAGCTGGTTCACAATGGTGCCGAATCCACTAAGCATCACTACATCCTGAAATACAACAAATTAACATAGAATTTATGCGGGTAAAAAATATTAAATTGGAACAGAGAAAGTTGTCCTTTGAAAAATAAAAAAAATGGCCTACTTTGAAACCAACGTTTAACCTATGGTGTGCCGACGTGGCCTATCGGATTTGCTAAATTTGCACCTGTCGTGTGCCGGCTACGGCATCCAGGATAACATTTCATGCGTTTTCTTAAATGAAAACATATTGGTAGCATTATTCGAACGAACCATAATCGCACGTCAAAAAATAACCCATCAGAAGAGAGATTTTGCATGGCTTGAAGTCCGGTATAAGTCAGGTATATATTTGAAATTGGTTTGCACCGCCACAAAAAAAATATTTCAAAATAATAATTATTTAAACTTTTCCAAATAAAATTGTGCTAACATATAAGCTTGTAAAAGTCTAATTTGTTGGATTTTTTACCTTCCTAATCTGTTACATTTGTTAACTAGAGGTATTAGTTCGATTCGCAAGCGGTCAATTTTATCATGTCCATTTAAAAAAACAGGCAATGAAAGAGTGAAGGTGAGGAACATATTTTACAAGGGATTCAGGCAAAGGAGTGGATTATTAGAATAAAGATAATCAGATGCCTGGTTTACCTCTGTGGTCTGCTCCTGGAAGGCGTACAGAATACCGTCAATGAGCTGCTCCTCAAGCCTAGAGTCGATGTCGGCTGCTCCGAGGTTACCCATAATCTTCTCGATGGATTCCATCACCATTTTACGGTACTGCTCATTCTCATCCTTTAGGTCGTCCACCACTCGGTTGATTATCTCACTGGCGCCCACCTGGAGAAAGTGATACATAGCATAAAATGGAGTCACGATTAGGTAAATATTTAACACCATGCGAAATACAGCATGCATCAAGATTATTGCGATAACTTAGTAGTTAGAGCAGGACCCTGGTTAGCGGTCCTGAAGTACAAATCCCAGTTGTGGAATAATATATTTGAAAATACAAAATGATTTGATGATTATTACTATTGTTTCAATAATTAATACAAAAACGTATTGTGACATGATGAGATAATTTACCTTGTTGGCAATTTCCACTGTAGTGTCGACTAGCTGTCTGTAGTTTCTGCGATCGAGCGCCATGCGGTGGTTCCAGAAGTGCTTGAAGAAGTGCGGCAGGATCTCGTCCATGATGTACTGGGACTCCACTCCATCGGTGGCGCAGCACTGCTTCACAATCTAGAAACAAGTGGATTGGGTAAGAATTTGAAATAAATAAAGGATGGCAGATATAATACATGAAATGTGTGGGAAACATGTCACTAAGGCCAGACTTTGTCACGGCAAAAATTTTGTCACTGTTTCAAAATCAGCATTATGTAAATTCATTAGATATCTATCCTAATGTCAAGTCACCATCTGATGTATTTTGTGTGATGAAATTGTTGCCAAAATAATGACAAAAGTCACCCTGCCCTGAGAACATTGCACCCTACCAATTCTGATAAAAAAATCTGATGCCTTTTTAGAAATTTGCAATGCATCCATACAAAAAGAGGTTAAACTTTTGGGCACCAAAAAGAGCATTGGCCATGTTACCGGTTACTTTAGGTATGTTTCAACGAAGGTTAAAAAAAGAAATTAGAAAGTATTTACCTTGAGAACAATCTTCTTCATCTCCTCATCAGGAGACTGAAACTCCCTGATCAGAATCAGCATCACTTCCCTGGTATAGTAGTTGGCGTATTCGGCATCCATGAGCGGGATGAGGTTTCCAATGGCCTTTAGGAAGGCGGCCAGGCCCTTTCCTCGGTGGGTGCGGATACCCTTCCATAGGGGCTTAAGGACAGAGTCGAAGGACTCAATGCCGTAGGGTGTGGCGGCCTCGGCCAGGGCAGCGCTGGCGAGGGCTGTGATGGTGCGGACCTTTTGTTGCTCATCCACCAAACCTGATCAAACAAATTATAATCAATAACTAGTGCAAATTGTCACAATTCAAGCTTTAACCTATTTGAGATGAGTATCATGTATACATACGTGCCAATCGATCGCGTGCCTAAAAGACGAGCGTCATCTATACACAACTCTATTACGTTATTATATTTAGATAACGAAATATTTGATTATTGGATTTGATATCTTTGAACTGTTTAGATTACATCTACGTCTTTGAATATTTTTTAAATGGCACTACATTAAATTAAAATAAGATTTATAAATCGCAAAAAATCTGCCCGTCCACGGGTTTTGCAAATTCTTTAATGACATTGTCGTAAAAAGGTTGAGTTAAAAGAGGGTTCTTTTTTACAAAAGTTTGAAGAAACTTCTGCAAGATTCATCAAGACAATAATTATCACAATTAGAGCACATTTAATTTTACACAGAGCAAATCCTGTCCAGATCTAAAGACTATTATGTATAGATTTGTAAAAAAATATCGCAAGTTAATGGCAACTGGACAAATCAGAGAACACTTGAAAAGTGTCGGAAAAAAAACTAAGTTAGGTTAGTTTTTATTTCATTTTCATAACTGTTAACCTATTGTGAGCCGCCGTTACCAATAGTATGGCAGATTATATACTATATTTATATTACACGAGTTGGGCAGTTTTGTTAAAAAAAATATATACTTTTGTAATTAGCCTAGAACAAAATGTATTTTTTTAAATCTATAATATGTATGTAAATTAAATAATTTAAAGAAATACAAACAGTAGAACCCCATTAATCCAAAATCAACAGGATATCAAAAATCAATTTTGGAATTAAGAAATTCCCACGTAATTCGTAATTAAAAAAAGGTTGAAAACCAAATTTTCTCGGCTGATTACACTCAGGTGGGCCCTTCAAATTCAGATATTCAAAGTAAATTCGTAAAAATATGACATAATATTCCAGTCGATTTAAATTTACAAAATAATATTACGAATCAGGACAATGAAAATAAAATAAATAAATAACAATATAAACCATGTGAATCGACATTTTACGAAGTTTTATTGGCACGGCTGTCAGACAGATTCAGATTTATTTTGGTAAAATTGAAATTTTTTCGAATTAACCACTTCGGTATTTTGCGATTTTGCAACTTTTTTGTCACGAACTGTCAGATTTATAAAAACTTTGTGTTATTTCCGCTTCGCAATTAACAGGTCGCGTGCCGTTGGCGCGCCGGTGCGCGCCCTACAGCCGAATAAAAAACAAAACTTTTTGATATGCGATTTTAAACCTTATGTATAAAGAAAATGTATGAAGAACAAGGTCAGAATCGCTTGGGGCATTCTTGTTCTTGACGTAACAGATATAAGGAACACACCTAGCCACTCAAATAATTGTCTTTGGACATTTTTATGACTTTGGAAAAGGGCATTTCTGCCACGATTCGAGCTGTCAAACTTTGAGCGTCGCGTGTCATAAAAAGATCGATAAACCTATCAATTTGTCTAATAAACACAAGTAAAGTTTTTTCTTCAAAATAGGCATATTTACTTTGGGGTGTCATCATTAATTTAATGAAAAACAAATACCTTTGTATAACACCACTATTTTATTAACAATATCTATTAATAAAAAAATTTTTGTTTTTCATTAAACAAGTAAAGTTGTTTGTAAGCGTAGTTTGTTGTTCAAGGAACGTATTTCGGTAAATATTATATACCAAAGCATAAAATTAACCCACAAAATTTACGTCAAAAGTCAAAACATCGCGAAATTTTCGAGTTTCATCCGTAGGTACCGAGGCATTCAACCGGTTAAAGCTATAAATGAAACATTTCTGAACGTACCCGAATACTAAAAACTGTTTTTGAAAGGTTATGAAATAAGCTTTCAAATTGTTAAATTACAAATAAATATTAACATTTGTACATATGTATTAAAACTTAGAATGCAAACATAAAAAATTGTAAAAATGACTCATGTGATGTTTTTATGTGAAAAAGGATTAAATCAAGGATTATGTAAAGAAAAACACTTATTCTATTGTATAAATTTATAGTAAACAATTTCATCACCCCACTTTTTTACAATTTCATACAAGAATGCTTAATAAAAAATTAACAATGTCTAACGGCGTGTAGGCGATTTGGCGGGTGAAAACTGTTTCTACAAAATAAGTATTTTTATGTAATTCTACGGACAACTTTTAATAGAAATGTGAAGCTGATTCGATATGGATCTACTACTTTTTGCTTTAGGGTTGTCACTAGAACAATAACAGAGTTATAACGATTTCTGTGAGAACACGCGTTAACATGAAAACACGCTTATTGTACTTGACTGCTATTGTTATATTGCCGTGTAAACACGTTTACGGGTCAGAGTGGTTAAGCTAACAAATTTTCATGAGCAGATCAAAATAGATTTCGAATTACGATTTTCAAAATTAAAAAACATTTTGCAGGAAAAAAAATTTCTGATGATTTTTGGCAAAAATTTTGAATCAAGCTTTTTTCGAATTATTGGTGTTCTAATGTACTTATAACAAACTATCAGGATTATCACCAAAGATATTGAAATACAAGGAGACGGGCTATCGGCGGTTTTTACTGGGTGGGACTGTGCTTCCTGGTGTCGCCGATATTTTTAACCAACACTATTGCACACATTCTAAATATCAACTAAATGAACGAATTCTTTCCGTATTCAAATTATATTGTTAACCTATACTACTGCACACCTTCAAAAAATCAACTGAATTCCGTATTCAAACCATTCCCATTAGGTAGTAGTTCCGGCGACAGTTGGGCGGACATCACAGCATATCTTCTTATATTTCAATATTTTTGGGTAAGACATACAATTCACAAAAGTATCATTTCGCAAAAAAAAAAACAGAGTTTTTACGAAAATAGAATCAGCTGGCGGATGGTGAACAATTTGCTTCGGCACACCAAGAGTTAACGGCTTTGTATCACTTTTCAAGTGTTCTGATTTTTCACGGAACTGAGATAACTTAGTATTTATGATTTTATCTCTGGAATAAAATAATTTATGAAAAAGTAAACTTACCGTGTTCGATGATCTCCACCAAACTCTTGAGATGCGGCAGGATGGCGCAGCCCATGAGGATGGCGATCTGTTGGACGATCTTGATGCCGGTGTGGCGAGCCTGCCACGATTTCTTGGAGCGGCACACGGCCTTCAAGAAAGGTAGCAGGGAGGGGATACCTGATACAAAATAAACACTGCATATTATTTACGGCACATAAATTACCCTTAAATACGTAAAGTGACTTTTGAAAGGAGGCATTTTAGCATTTTGGATTGATAAATAAATTTTTATTACAAAGTGCAATGGTTGTACATTTTTCGTTTGTATTTAGCCCTTTGAACCCTAAGCAAGTTCTCCCCCTCATTCTGCACTCGATACAATAGCTATGACGTCGCTAATGATTCTAAAAACTATTGTACCGGTTTTTTTTCGCAGACCGGTATTCCGGGCTGTAGGGAAATAAAGATAGACGCCGAGGTCGGTAAATCGGCCATTTATAAAGACTAAAACCAACGTCCAATATGATGATGTGCAGAAATTGAAAAACCTTATTTGTGATTCTATTTATTTATTTTTTCATGATCTCCATAAAATGATCATACACCAATATGTTACGAAAGAGATACATATAAGTATAAAAAGGTCATGGGGGCAGTTTTACTACTTTCTGACACTCGTCAAAAGATAGCCGCTAAACTGTCTGTGTGACGTTGAAAATGTGGATGGTCAATGCAGCATCGTTAACCCCTCAAATGCCAGGAAAAAACGAAAAAACGTCAATTTCAACGTAATATTTTGCAGGTTAATTTTATGCTATCTTATGTAATTTTTACTGAAACACATTCCTTGAATACTAACCTATACATAAGAACAATATTACTTGCGTTTATTCAATGAATTTATACTTTTTACTACTTTTCAAATAACACGGAAAAAACAAAAAAATTTCGCGATGTTTTGACTTTTACGTAATATTTTGCAGGTTAATTTTATGCTATCTTATGTAATCTTTACTGAAACACGTTCCTTAAATACTAAACTATACATAAGAACAATATTACTTGCGTTTATTCGATGAATTTATACGTTTTACGATCATTTCGTCAACCGCGACGCGAGACTTGACAGCCGCCATTTTGTCAGCCGAGCGGCGCAAAAAAGTTCCAGGCCGTGTCATAAACAATTTCAAAGAAAATACATCGCTGCTCTAGGTGGGTTCACGGTATCTTATACCTTATGAACAAGAATGCCCCAAGCGATTCTGACCTTCTTCTTCACGTTTTCTTTATACATAAGGGTTAAAATCGCATAACAAAATTATTTTTTAGTGATTATTTTGGCTTGCGCCAATGGTATGCCGGCGGACGAACGGCAAGGGGCAGGTTAAGCAGTTGAGTCGCTCTGTTTGTTGGCGCTGCATTTAGCTTTATAAGTACACTTCGTACAGGCCACTGTTTTTTGTTTGAATAAGTTTATAAAATGGAGTCTTAACAAATGACACCTTAACTTTCACCGGTTCCTTGTCGATTGCGCGCCGAATAAAATTAAAAAAAAAAAACTTTTTGAAATGCGATTGATGATGAAACTTGCAGAATCGCTTGGGGCATTCTTGTTCTTGACGTAACAGATATAAGAAACACACCTAGCCACTCGAATAATTATTTGTGAATATTTCTATGACTTTCCAAATGTTATTTATCCAGCGATTTGAGCTGTCAAACTGTGAGCGTCGCGGGTCATGAAAAGATCGATAAACCTATCAATTTGTCAAATAAACGTAAGTAATGTTCAATTTTTTTATAAGAAAAACTCTCTTTTTATAACTTTTGAAGGTTATTCCCATCAACGTAATATATATATATATATAGAAGGTGGCAATAGCGAAATTGGTTAACGCACAGGTCCCGGTTAGACGAGAGGTCTGGATTCGAGTCCCAGTTGCGATCATTGTCTTTTTCTATTTTTCTGTGTCTTGTTCTCTTTCATATTTTAATTTAGATTTTAAGTGTTATCTTGTTCTCTTTCATATTTTAATTTAGATTTTAAGTGTTATCTTCTTCTGCAAGTAATGTTATTTTTAGGTGTAGTTTATTGTTCAAGGAATGTGTTTCGGTAAATATTATATACGATAGCATAAAATAAACCCACAAAATGTTACGTCAAAGTCAAAACATGGCGAAATTTTCCGAGTTTCATCCGTGGCGTGTCAGAAGTTAAACAAAAAATTGAAATTGTACAAAAGATTGGCAGTGGTGTTGTTTTATAAAAAAACACCTGTTTTAATTATTAGCACATATGCACATTACAATCTGCCGATTTCACTAATCGGATACTTGGGGGATTAGTGGGAGAGTAGTGTATTTATGTAATTACCGAGAGCAGAAGCAACGACGGCAAAGGCCCTGGCCGTGGTGTTCCTGACATACTCATCAATGTTGTCAATGTCCGGTCTCATGGTGGAGATCATGGTGGCCAGGCCAGCAGCCTTGGCCAGGTTACTGATAATCTCACGCCCCTCCACTCGCGCATGGTAGTCCTCATCGATCAGCAGCGGCTCAATCACCACCAGGATCTACAAATCAATCAATTCATCTTTACAAAACAGAACTCATATACTTTATTATTTCTTAAACTCCACCTTCGATTCCAATTGCAGTGATAAATCATATTGTTAACAACTTTTTCGTTTGATTCAAGGATGATTCAAATGAATGGATTTGATAATGGATGTGCTTTTAAAAAAAGTATAAAAGATTGCTGAACTCACAAATAGCAACAAAATAAAGAACAGTAAACCCTGAACTTCCTGAGAAGTTTTGTTTTTTTCTCAGCACATCAAACAGTATCAATACCCTTCCATCTGTGTGGTTGAATTTCAGAACCCAATTTCGAGTGCAAGTTGATGCCACGCCATACGCGTTGCGCCACAAAAAACATCTGTGTACGTGGAATTTCAAACGAAGCTACCGTTGTAATTCGGTTTTAAATTAAAAAATTCGCAACAAGATGTCGCTACTTCCGTCGTCAGGTTGGTGTGGACGTGCCCCAGGCGATTAGTGAACTAGCTATCCCTCCGAATATAGAAAGATTGTTGGTAATACAATAGGAACTAATATCGACCTACAACACTCGTTCACATTTTTAATATTTACAGTTATCTTGAAATATTATTATTATGTTATTTTTGCTATTTAATTGTATCGAATGTAAGGCTAGGTTTACACTCGTAAGTTTTTCCCGTAATTCGCTTGTGTAAGCGATTTATGGCCAAATTACCAATGTAAATGACACCAAAAGTCACTTAACGTAATTTAAAGAATATTACAGAACTTCTTCTTTCAGAAGTTTTTTGACAGGTCTAATCGCGTCCGCGCGAAATTCCAGCCTTCTTACAGCTTATAAAATCAGTTTGATAAGCTGAGGGACTTTCTGTCAGAAATAGTACCAAATTGCGCCATTGCGAAATGTCAAAAATCAAAAGACAATTGTTTTTATTGGATTTTTTCCTATAAAACTAGTATTTATTTCCACTTATTTGAGTTTTCTGAAAATGAGCATCCTTCTACTCAATTATCGGTCCAAACCTTTCTAATCTCAATTTTTCTGTTTTTAAAATTACGTATTTGAATACGAAATCGGTTGCTGTCGGCAGCCGTCAGGTAGCTGTCATTCAGATAAAATGAAAGAAATCCATTAATTTTCGTCTTTGACGGCACAAAAGTGCACGGAGAATTGTTTAATTTAAGCCAAATTCTATTTCAGTACTTCATTTGGTCCTTTTCGTTTTTATTGACAAAATCGCGTAAATTTGACAGTAGCAGGTAGTTGTTGAAAAAACCATCTTACCGCAAATAAATTTACAGATGTAAACGGTTGCATGAGCAGTAACACAGGTCGAACTTCCGAAAAACTTCCGTGATCATTAATTACTACAAGTCAGATGCTTATGTAAACGCTCCTGTGAGTAACCTGACAAAATCTTACATAATCCGTAAATTTTAATTACGAGTGTAAACCTAGCCTAATGTAATAAATAAATACTCAGGTGAATCAAGCGGCTATATATTATATATGACGTCTTTGCCTCTTTCGGTTACTTTGTACCGGTGACTATCACTCGATGACAGTGGATCCAAGGAACAGGCTATTTTAGAAACCAGTTCCTATTGGATTTATAAAATGGTCTAACACTAACTAGACGAAGCCGAAACAAAAGCCGCCCGCAGGGCCTAGCAGCAAAAACCTGCGGAGCAGGTTTTTAATTGCCAGTTTACATTTTATTAGAGCACATTTATTTTTATCACATCTGACACCAAGAATTTATAAATACCTAAAATGTTATAAATTTGAAATAATTATGGAAATATATCAACGGTTCCGAAGAACAATGGCAAATACGTGATTTTATAATTTTGCTGTAGAGCGGTTTAGAGTTTCGTTTCTGCATTTTTACTATTTTTGAGATCAAGAAATTTAGTGTTGTTTTGATATTTTTCATTTAATTTCTTTTCATTCAAAATTCTGAAAATATTGACTTAAAATCGGAAATTAAAATAAGTCAAAAACATGATATATTTATAATATTTAGCAGATTCGACATTGGTCTTTGGGACCGTCGATAAGTTTCTGTTTACAAATTGTTACAATGACTTTTATATTCTCATTTGTTTACATTTTACATGAAATCACCCCGTGTACCATAAGTCTTTCAAGGCTGAATTATGCCCAAAACCGTGGGACGGAGTAATTAATTTTCAGTATTATCTCATTTATAAAATGTTCATTTCTGTTAACATATAAGAATAATTTAACTCTATTAACATATGTAGATACTGTACACTTTTTGCCCAATAAATAGGGCAGCAACTGACCCAACCAGTTAGTCGCCTGACGACATTCGGTCAGCATATCATTTGTAAATCCTGACCCAAGCTACCCACAGAGGAAGCCTGGAATTTACAGTTAGTATTACTAGTGTCCAGATTTTGACTGTTTCCTATGTATTTATGTACCATGATAAAAAAAATAAATAAATGAAATTGGGACACTCCAGGAATGATCAAATGTCAAGAGTCGGCATAATAGAAAAGCATGTATGAATGTGAATGAAGTAAGGAATGTGTGTCAAGAAAGAGCTGTGCAGTGTTTTGTCAGCAAGTAAATCATGATCAGGTTTCATCATTACCTTGTGAACATACGGGCGCACCAGGTCATCCAGTTTGTAGAGGATCCTGTCGATGACCTTGACGAGCAGATGTCTTTCCTGGTCCTCGAGCGTGGGGCTCATGAGCAGTGGCAGGATCTGGTTGAAGAGCGGCCCGGCACCAAACTCCCGAGCCTTGTCTGTTATCTGACGCAGGGCTGCCTTGCACATTGGAGGTGTACCATTCTGAAATATTGTTAAAATAATTATTAATTAGGAGTTAGAAAGAAGGTGAATGAATCCACAGGAAAGGAAGACAAGAAGGTAACATTTTCAGCTTTTTAATGCGATAAGTCCATTGCTCAGAGCCAGTGGAGCTATGACATTTTAATTTGGGGAAGGAAGTGGTGAAATGGAAGAGGTTTCAGATCTGATCACTCTGCATAGATCCAAAGCTATTTCAAGAAATGTTTCGATACAAAAACTTCATGAATCATACATGCAACATCTGCATAAGGGTGTAGCCATCGATGGATGTATGCCAGTGATGAAGATCAAGTTAACAAAGGGCATACAGATATATGGTGATATAAGACACAACCAGTCCTTACCTTGATCTTGAGCAGCAGCTTCATGATCTTACGCTCCTTCTGCTCCTCGGGAGGCAGGGTGTCCTCGTCTACGTCTGTCAGTAGCTTGTCAAAGTACTGCGCATCCTCGGGCTTCATGAAGGGCAGGTTGGGGTGGCGCGGCTGGGCGTCCATCAGACGGCCTGCAGCCCCTACCTCCTCCTGCTGAAGAAAGAAGCCCAGCGGGGTGTTGGCGCCTGGAGTAGGTGTTGCAGTCAGCTTGCGGGCAGGGGTGCGAATCGGAACGTAGCCTGTGGAAATAGCAATACTTTAAACACAACTATTTTTTAATGTTGTAAAAAACTTGACTTTTGGGCAATTTTTTTTTTTTAATTTCAAATTACACGGTATTTGTTAATTTAAATTTTTGGTTTTGGAGGCCTCGTGGATTTCGAATTAAAGTTGTTTTGACAACGGCAGAATTATTATTAAGAAAAGCATTATGTCACATTGTTGAAAGAGATTGATTGGAGGACAGATGCTTTAAATATGGTAAATAAGAAATACAAAACTAGTGTGAAATTAAGGTTAACGCAAAAAAACTAAGTCAGATGCTCGTAAAAAATGGTAAACGGGTCAAATATTACCATAAGCAAAAAAAAAAAACTGAAAAAAATAAACTGATAATAAGTAAGCAAGTATAAAAAAAAATAATTATATCATTTCCCGCAACATCTTGCAAACATGAGTTATTTCTTTATTCTATTTCTTTCCAGCGTCGATATATTACAAACTCAAGTGAAATAAAGACTTTAATGATGAGAAAAATCATACCTGCTGGTGGCGGCAGCACCTTGTACCCAGGCGGGAACATGGTCTCGAGTTCGTCGTCTGTGTACGGACGGTTCCTCTCGTCAATCTCCTTCTCCCAGCGGTATGCCTGCAGCTGCTCGGGGGTCATGGCGGCCAGGTGGCCCGGGGTTGGAGTGGCCATGCCCATGGCCTTGAGTCCCACCGGAGTTGACTGAGCACAACAACATTATTAGTACAATCTTCACATCACTATTCATCACTGAGTAAGACTGGAAATTTTAAAAATGTTTTAGATTCGTTTTCAATTCCCTATTGCCGAGGATCGAAATCCCCAATCAACTACATATAATAATAGGGTTTGAGAATGCTTTGAATAAACTACGACATCAGTAGTACATTGACTATTGAAGAGCGCACATTGAAATAACCCTGCGCAGAAAATTAAATTTCACTAAAGCAAATCAAAGGTTTGCAGCGCAGTCCTTCGTGGGACTTTTCTGCGCAGAATCTGATGTTCGTTTTTAAATGAGCCGCCTGGACTAGTGAGTTGGGTAAATTATAACACATTTGTAAAAGTGTCTTACAAAATAGTAAATTTGAGAAATAAGCCTGAAATTTTGTTCAAGCTTGTTTGCTTGCTTGCAAACAGGGAGCAATTTGCGCGCCATTGTAAAAAGGACTGGTAATTTGTAAGCAGATTTTATTTTCGAGGACTGAATAGCGATACAGTGAAACCCTCTTAAGAAATTTTCATAGGGATCGGAAAAAACAAACTTATTAAGCAGGAAAAACTTATAAGTGGGAAAAATTGGGCCAATATTGGGCCGAGGGACCAAAAAACCATACTTCTTAAGAGGGTTTCACTATATTACAATGAGAGTTGCCTATATTTTGACAATTTCATTTATTGAAAAATCGCAGAAAGGGAGAGTCACCCTGCCTCCCTCCCATGGTTTGTTTGCCTTTCCCTGATTGGCTGGTCTATTAATTTGAATGTCTTTGATTTTTTCCCAAAAACGAAACTCCTCAACTTTCAGGGAATTGATAAGCAACGTATAAGTTTTTATTTATTTACAGTAAAATGGATTATTTATGCATTCATAGTCCAAAAAAACATTTAGAAATTCATGATGTGCCAGAACATCCGTTCTGCCATGTGGTATATTGAACAAGTTGTATCTTAGGTTACATATAGTAGCTACTTGTGGTTGCGTAAGGCCCTCCGTTCATGGAGATACTTACAAACTACGTGATTGTGACACAACCACAAGTACCCTGCAGATATACTACTTTTTAAAGCTGGTTTCCGTACACGGCACTACCCGAATTAAACTGAACTTGATCATTTTTCACGTGCAGCCGTGGAGTTAACACGATGTCAAACGATGTCAAATGACTTTTTTTCCAACATCTATGCCTTCTCCACTAAATCCTTTCTTGCGTATTCTGGTAATGTAAAGTTATATAAACACGCATTTTTTTCCGCTTACAGAACAAATCTAACATTATTTTCATGTTCAGACGCCATTTCTGTCAAACGTCAAACGAAAGTAGTAGACACGAATGCTGCAACGCGTAGCGCGCTAGCAGCACTGTCGGTAGCGCGCTTAAGTGCCTCCGTACATGGAGCTACTTACAAGCTACTCGAGCCTTAAGCGCGTAGCAAGCGCACCGCTCGTAGGTACCTGCCATACAATTTTGCTGGTGTTCACTTCCGACGGTGCTGGTAGCGCACTACGCATTGCAGCATTCATGTCTGCTACTTTCGTTTGACAGAAACGGTATCTGAACATGAAAGTAATGTTAGATTTGTTCTGGAAGTGGAAAAAAATGCGTGTTTATATAACTATACATTACCAGAATACGTAAGAAAGGATTTAGTAGAGAAGGCATAGATTGATGTTGGAAAAAAAGTCATTTGACATCGCTGGACATCGTTTTAACTCCACGGCAACATGTGAAAAATGATCAAGTTCTGTATATTTCGGGTAGCGCCGTGTACGGAAACAAGCATTAAAAAGTAGTATATCTGCAGGATACTTGTGGTTGTGTCACAATCACGTAGTTTGTAAGTATCTCCATGAACGGAGGGCCTTACAGTCACATAGCTTGCAAATATCTCTGAGTACGAAGGTTCTGAAAATGGATGTAGCTTACCCCTCCAGGCGTGAACATAGGTGTATGATGTGGCGTGTGCGACGGAGTGCCGTGTGACGGGGTGTGCGACGGCGTGTGTGAGGGGGTGGCGTGGGTGGGGGTCGCATTGCTGGGCGTGGCCTGGCCGGGAGTGGCGGAAGGCGTGGCTGCGCCACCTGCGCCGGGAGTCTCGTCCCAGCGAGAGCGCCGCTTGGATGCGCCGGGAGTGGGGGTCTCCTGGATCAGGTCACCACCGCGGTCGGTACGCGGAGTCTCGGCCCAACCGCTGTTGTGGCCCGGTGTTTCTGGGTAATTATTTTTCATTAGTATTTAATATTGTACTATTATAAAAGCATACTGTTGATAAGGCTAACTAATAAGGTTAACTACAAAGAACAGACATGTTTTTATGTAGAAAACTCTGAATGGAAACTCTATTTTTTGTTATGTTGACATTACTACGTCGGCTACAAAGCGGATATTTTTTTTGTTAAGAATTTAGAAATTGAACTCACCCCTCTCCGTCTTGGGCGTCTCGTCCCATCTGTTCCTCCTGCTCTGTGGCTGTGAGGCGTGAGAGGGGGTTTCACGGCCGGGGGTGGCGTGTCCGGGTGTGGCATCCCATTGGCGGGTGCTCTGCCCTGGGGTGGCCCCCGGAGTCTCCCCGCCTCGCCCGGTGCCCCCGCCCGGGGTCTCGTCCCAGCGGTGATCGGCTGGAGTGCGCTGTACACAAATTAAAAGTTATAATATATCAGAATATCATCATTTATGAATCCATCAATGCATGTCATTTGGAAATTGACGATATTTGGAATTTGGAAGAAATGATTTGGCAATAATCGTATGTCGGCAGAAATAAAATCAGATTCTATTAGTTCTAGATGTATTCTGAATGTGATAAAGACCGCTGCAGGTTTTTTCCTCTCATGAAAAGTGCCAAACAGAAATAACACAAAGATGGATTTGTATATACGGTATCAATTAAAAACAAATTATTTCTCATCATCATTTTCACTCCCTTTTTCTAGATGGTTGGAGAACTAAAACGCTCCAACAAGGCATCCCTATCTTCAATGACCTCCTTTCTTTGAATGCTTTGAATATTCTAATAGTTTTTACTCGTACATCTTCCGCATTGTTTTCCCAAAATTTATAATTATTTTGGTTGAAAGATGTATGGAAAGAAAATATTTTGAATGGCTCATTAATCTCTCAGTAATCCGCCGGTAGATTTTGTCGATTTTGAATAAAAATGGAGTCTCCTCGCAAGCAAAAACATGAAACCTTAACTTAAAACCAAAAAAGGAAATTTAAAGGGTATTTGTTTATTTTCCACTTGCCCTCTTTTTGGAGTGGCAGATAAGTGAGAGGATCAGCATTCAAAATTATGAAAGTTTCAAAATAATTTTGGAAGAAAATTGACAGACTAATAATAATATTGACAAATAGTTTTATTTCTTACATCAGCCTGCTCCCAGGAGGTGGGTGTGGTGGCGGTAGTGATCTTCTTAGCAGGTGTGGCGTGCTCCTCTACGGTCTGGTCCCAGCGGCCGCGTTTGCGCCCCGCGGTGGCCCCGGGCCCCGCCTTGCCCTCCCCGTTGCTGGGGGCCGATGCCACCGTGCGCAGCGTGCCGTCCTTGGCCTTCTCCACGATCTTTTTCCTGAGCTGGAATTCATATTTATTGTTAGATTGATTTATAGGATGTAACATCCAGTACAATGTTCAGAATAGACACTTTACAAACAATATTCTGTATTAATTTACATAAAATTACTACCATATGAAGCTGTCAATTTCAGTTCGTACTGAGCTTGTAAAGAAATTTGTCTATTGATTATGAGGAATGTTTTATATCGTCGCTGGTGGCGTAATACCTCCAATGTGAATTTAAATTTTACAGCAGAAAGAAAAAACACATTTTTAAGCAGGGAAATGAAGGGAGAGTTAGATTTCTTTTTATTTATTGTGTACATTAACCCTTTGAGGAGTATCGCCGCACGTATGCGGCGGCACTCGGACAATCCGAATAGAGTATCGCCGCATATGTGCGGCCGTACGACTTAATTGAAAACATTTTATTTGTAAAATGTTGAGAACCACTGAATTTTTTCAACTATAATTTATAATGCAATATGAAAAGGTTATAGTAATAAAAAGAGCTCCGAAATTAACTTGTGAATTAAAAGAAGGTAAGAAGATAATTAATTAAATCGATTGCAAAATTAAGAAAAACTTGAAAAACTCACCCCCACAATGTAAATGGCAAAAAAATAACTCACTAATCAAAGGGTTAATAATCATCATTAATATAAATAAATATTGTTTAAAGGTTCACCTTCATTTTCCCGTATAAAAAAATTGTTTTTTAAGGGTATATTACCGCGAACGCAGCATAATTGCGGTTTTTGATGCAGTTTTTAGAAAATTTCTATATTGTTTATTAGAAAATAAAATTATGTTTAGAACAAATAAATTATTCTTCTAAATGAAGATAAAATAAAACGTGTTAAAATCTTTAAAACAAATGCGTAAAAAAATATTTACAGAACCTCTAAAAATATCTTAAAGTTCGATTATATCCTTTACTTCAAAATACAGGAGAATTATAAAAAATATACATTATCACCACATCAATGTTTTCTAAACGACTGTAGAATAAAATTATTTTAAAAAGCATTAAAACAATGCATAAATAAATAAAAACAGTTTTTTCAATATAACGATATTGTTTCTCGCATCACCTATTATATAAACCACGACGCGAACTTTTTGCCGTCAGTACGCGAGATGGCTTCGAAGCGGGCGGACGTCAATTTTTACAAATGGCACATCAGAAAAGAGGTCAAACTAAAGGAACGTCGTTATGTTATTATGTATTGTTTCAGAACCAAGTTGACTTTTTTACTAATAGCGGCGGCTGTCTAGAACCAGCGCCAGCGGCATATAATGTTTTAGAGCGCCCCTTCACCAGAAACGTATTCCTAGTTTTGTTTAAGTATTTATTTAGCCCTACTGGGCTTTTACTTAAATTTCTAATTATACAGTTATGTTTGTTGTAACAATGGTATATCTTATAAATTATGTTAAGATAAAATGAGTTACAAAGTTATAAAAAAGTAACAAAATTGTAAAATAGGTTGCAAACAAACAAAAAGAAATCGACATACTCCTAAAAATTAAATATTAGACTAACGAGAAAAATTGTTGAAATATATTTAATATAAAAAATGGAAAAATAAAATTAAAAAAAAGTGTGTGCGTGGAGTCCACGCGCGACAGAAGTCAAACTTCTTGTTTATTGGGTATGGATAAAGAGATAATAAATAAGAATAGTAGGGGAAAAGTTTCATAAAAACACGAAACGATCCTCACCATAAATCTCCCGGCATGAATCTAGCGAACCTTGCAAGCAATAATTAAAACTACCAAATGTGAATAACCAACAAATTGTGCTATTCAGTTCACATTGCTGCCGCAGGTTTTTAATGAAAACTATAGAATGGATGAAATATTTTTGTAGTTTCCTAGGCCATAATATCAAGGGCATATCTTGTGATGTAACTATTTTTTAATATTCGCCTCGGAAATCGGAATTTTCGTGACACTCCAAAATCACTCAGACCCCCTCAGCAAAGAAGTTGTTCAAAAATACAAATCAAATTTATTTACTAAGGAGTGGTATTCTCTTATATTTCAAGAAGTGTTTGTGAAGGATTGGTGGTGACGAGGGAGGGGAAGGCAGTGAAGGTAGAAGGGGAACGCGGAAGGGGAACGGGGACACATGGGAAAGGACATTTATTTTATTTATTTATTTATTTAACGCCCAGATGGAATTATTCCGGTAGTCCCATGTTTTATACACTCATCTCCTGATGAAAAATCCGAGTTTTCGACCTTGGCGCACTTGAACTTTCGCCGCCATTTTGAAAAAAAATAACCGAAATCGCATCAAAATCTAGTTTTTCTCAAATATCTCATTTCCAATAAAAATTTTGGCTAAAGTAGCCTTGCAAGTTTAGTAGAACATTAAATTACCTATAATTTTTATGGTAAAATTATTCTTCTATCTCTAATAAATATCGAGATACGCAGTCGTAAAAATGTCGAAGTTTATGAAAACAGGTAAATTGCTCGACTCAGTTTGGTTTTTGGTGCGTATCTCTTTTCCAATACAATTTTATGAAAAAATTAATGGAATCAATTTTGTAGAGAAGAAAATTTGATAAAAGACGTAGATATGTCGCTTGCTGAGGATTGGTTTGTACTCCTGTATTTTTAGTTTTCTTTAAGCCCTGAATTGAAGTATATGTTAGTTCGTTCAAAATTCAACCAAATACATTGTTCTTTTACTTATAGGAAGATTAAACCTTGTATTTTTTTAAAATATTTATAGAAATTAGTTTGAAATAAAGGAAACAAGAATATAATTTTTTGAAACTCAAAAACTTTTATTTTTCAATACGAGTTTTTGTGGAAGTAGTACAAACCAATCCTCGGCAAGCGATATGTTTAATGTTTTTATCTCAATTAGGTATCGAGGTTCTAATGCAAAAATTACTCTAAAATTAGGTCAAAAGTGCCAAAAGGTCAAAGCTGCCTGGTCATCCAAAATTCTGCCGGCTTCTGTCCATCCAATATGTTAATACTTTCAGGCACATTTCAAATAATAATATTTTTAGATCGCACTTGTTCATTCATTATGGAAATCGCCTCGCAAGTACTAAAGTTATTTTGAGAAGAATTTGCTCTAATATCCTTGTATGCACGCAGTTCACCAAGCTATCAGTTTTGGATGCTACTGCTGGAAAACATGGTACTTATGGCGTTTAAAATTTCACATGCAATTGGGGAAATTTTAAATACTTATTTGACATGCCGGGAGAAACATTTTTTTTCTTTGAATGGCATTGCAACAATATTAATAAATATTGAAAATTACCGATATTTTATTTATCTTGCCAATATTTTCAGATATAATAATGATCACGTATTATGAAAATGATGCGTAATTTAATACCGTATTGTTTTGACAACTGTCAATGAAGAACACACCGGTTACGAGTCATAAGCTCCTGCCTGCCGTCTAGCAGTGTAGTTGATCGTATCGAATAATTTATCAAACAAGTTTCATCGAAATCTGATAAGAATCATAAAATCACGAACTTTATCACTAAATTTACCTAAAACATGCACATTCAACTTAATAAACATAATTTGAAAGACGCCCGTTATTAAGCGTTTCATGTTCAAACCTTACTCAAGGGTACCATCTAGTCTAGTGGATTTGTTCGCTGCTTTGACTTCGTAGTGTGTCACCAAGCGCGTAGCATGTTCCCCGGTTCAAATTACTTCATTCCTCTCTACCCCGAAATATTATTTCGGTTTTCGTTAATTCCCCCTTAACTCTTTTGTATAATATTAATTTTTTGAGGTATTACATATCGATTGTCCAATTGATTAGTCAGACATCTCCGAAAAGTCTAAATTTGACTTGACTATGCAGTTACATGTGAAAGCGTACCCTCTATCTAGTACAATACTCAGATTACTCAAAAACACCACCAAATCGCTTACGACGCAGAAAAACTTTAAGTGAATTAAATAAAACATAGATATTTTCTGGGTCATTAATAGGATATTTCAAAATGTCCTACTAATGTATCGGACGGTTATCCATCCCTCCTCAAGGCAATGTTCCGAGAGAGTTTTGCTGGAGAGATTATAATGTCTCCCTCAACCAGTCTCTCCCGATCTGGCCTACCACGCAGTTGGTGGGCAGAAGCATCCGTCGCCAAGATTCGGACAAAACTCACCCCATGAACCCGGGCAACTCTGCTAAGTCACTAAACTTGGGGTGAACCACTTGGGGTGACCTACGGCAGAGGTGTTGGTTATCCAATAAATGGTTAGCGGTACTCATTCTCGCTTCCCAAATTGAAATAAAATGTAACTCCACGTAGGAGACCATTAGGCATGCTAAGTCATCTTTAGTAAGTGGATCTTAGTATTTAAGAAACCAATGTTGTAGGATACAGGAAACACAAAAGATGACAAATCATTTTACATTGAGTGCAAGAACTAGTCCTAAAAATGACCTATTCTCATTTGGCAAACACCGGTTAAATGTGAAATATTGTACAATAATTGAATGTGAAAGGTGTATAGAATGATTGTAACTTACCTCTGTTTCTTCTCCCTTGAGGAACTGCTCTTTCATGATCTCTGTGTATGTACGGGAACCCACATCCGGAGTCTTCCCACCTGGAATCATTTTACAACAGCTGTGAGTATCATTGCAATCAATCGGCACTCGCTAACTTATCGCTGTTCGTGGGCGCACATCACCAGGGGAGGATTCAGTCCAAACGGTTCGAGTCAAGTCAGTAATATGGGAATCTTTTGTTCGGTACAGAAAATATGTAATTTTTTCTCACCAGATGTCGAGAAAAAGATGTTCCAGTGTAATGACTCAATTTGGCAATAATTCTTTTGACTGTGACAGCATTTGACCATTGGAAATTAGTTTACGATTACATAAACTATCAAAGACCGCTGGTGTGATGTTGAAACGCTCGGTAGTACAGGCAGGATACTCAGAAACTGGAGAAAACAGACCGCCTTTCTGCGGTCGGGAGATCTTTTGATCTTTGACTCTTGGTATGTGGAGGCATTTCACAAAAGCATGATTAAGCCCAGCTTCTGCAGCACTGCATCTTCCAATCGCTTACATCGACTGCTAAAAAAACACAGTAACTTAAAAACATGGAAAAGATTTATTGCCATATTGAGTATTTGAAGCACAAAGTTACAGAAGCTGTGTAAAGAATCCTGCGCGGTCCCTGTGATGCACCCACGAAGGGAGAGAATTAGAATGTTAAAGTAAGAAAAGATATAGTGTAAATAAGGCCAATGTCGCTAAATGACTGAAGAATGTGCCCACAGTAGGTGGGCTACCTGTTCAACACTCGTAACTAGCAACGGGGGCTCGCGGGTGCACAGAGACACCGCCAGCGTGCCGAGGCGGGGGCAGTAAGAGTATTGTATCGAGAGAGTATTGCGTGCACAGGACGGTGCCGGTGTCTGAGCTTCCCCACTGCCCGGGCCTGAGATCATACGTACATTGTGTCCAGCCGCTCTCCCTCAGTATCGAGTATTTGTGCTCCTAAATACGCATGTCGCAAGAGAAGAACCTAGAAAAAAGCTGGGGCAATTAATAATTTTCTGTTCGGTTCATTCAAACTTTCACACGGGAATATAAACGGACGGTTCAATAGCAAATTGTTCTTGAATTTATCTTTAACTGAATTGAGTACACCGAAGGATGGACGCCGGTTTCTCCCATAAGGATCCGTAGCAAATCATATTACCATACCAGTACTATAGATGTCGGGACCCTGTGGAACCTCTCGGGGAGGAAAAAAATTGTTTACATTAGTAAAGTTTATTAAACTCATACCTTTAATCATTAGACAAGTCATTCACTGATACAATACGGCATATACGTGGTTCAACCAACTGCCAGTTCTAATTCCAAAACTACAGATCTTACAAAATACGGTGCTTTACCAAGTTTGTAGAATGTAAGTTTGTTTCTATCAAGATTTGAACCTGACAAACTGCTGAGAGGAATTACTTGCAGTAAATTTAGAATTACTCTCAATCTATAGTTTACTGGAAACATAATTAGTCTCACTGCAGATTTGTAAGATTTAAAACTGAACTTGCAGAATCAACTAAATAAGTAAATCCACAAAAGTGACAACAGCAGGGCTATTAAATCTGATGAAACAAGTTTTACAACAGTGGTGCCTATTATTCTTAGGTCGAATAGTTTGCTTTATTATTCCCAAAAACCATCTTCCACACATCGTACAGGCTTCACATTCATACACCCCAACTGACAAAACAAAAGATTTCATTGACTGATTAGAGAACACATTTCAAAATCTTGATTGGATGAACCATTTTGAAGACATAAATAAAGTATGATTGGGAATCACACGTTTCATTGACTAATGTGTTTAAAAAATTAATAAGGAAGCTGAGAAGGTTTTACAATGGTTTAATGTCATAAAATCAAGAGGTTCAAATGTGATTAGGAAACAGATAACCAGGAAACTATAAATATGTGCAGGCAAGGTAAGGAGAAGCAAGCAAACCTTGTGCAAAGGGGTCGGAGCGCTCGGGAGATATGATCATCCTTCCCCTTCTCCGTCTGTACTCATCTTCCCGATCGGCGATGGTCGGCCGGCGTCGGTCTGCAAACGGGTCATAGTCCTTCTCGCTCTGGAAAAATATACATCCATTTTAGGTAATCGTCATCTATGCTTTACCGATATTAAAATTAGTAAAGTAAAAAAATAGCTCTCCTGGGAATTCTCGCATTAGACACAACACTATTGACATAAAAACACAGGTTAAATCATATGTTGATCATTGACATTCTAGTAAATATCCAGAGGCGTGCCTCATCCAATATGAACAAACGTTCTGGGCCCTTAGATAGAAAATGAATTCAAAAACTTCCTGGCAGACGTGCCCACAGACGGGTTGTGTTGAATGGGTTGAAATTTACAATGTGTAGATCTAAGTAAATTACATGTTTTCAACAGTTGTTATGAAATCCAGAAATAATTACCTGTGCCACATCGTTCAACAGCGCTGCTGGTGCAGTGTATCCAGCTCTCTTATTTTGGTTAAAAGGAACTGTGTCATATTCCTCATCCTCCACTTCATCGTTGGCAGCGATGGATGTCACATAACCTTCATACCGAGATTTCGCACCCCCTGTGGATCCATCGTAGATATCCCTGTCGAAATAGCCGCTTTCTCCTAGACCTACTCCTAGGTCTGGATTCACATTTTCAATGTCTTTCTTCTTAGATTGGATGTCTCTTATCTGAGCCTCAATATCTGAAAAATCGTGAAAAATTAACCACCCATTCAAAACATTTCACAAGATCATATTACTATGTGAATTAAATGCTTCCAATCTGTGTTTTTGAAAAATAAAACAGATTGTAAGCATCTGATGTAAACGAAAATAACCAAAATGGCCCCGTCTGTGGGAAGCATGATGGATTTATTATATTTCGTTATACTAACGGAATATTACTTATTTTAGCAATGTAAGTGTTAGACAATATTGTAATTACCCTCATGCGTCCTAGGGATATTATCCATTATAATTATCACAAAATATAAATCGTTTCCATTCACCGCCGACTAACGTCAATTTTCAACGCAAATTAGCAAATATGGCCGATTTTTTTTGGCTAACAGGATTATAGATACGCAGCCAGCAAGAACGCCAACAATATCGAACTCTTCCATAAATGTTTCAGTGTGAACAAAAGTTTCGGCTAGTTTATGGTATATGGACTTTTGAAAAACTGACTTTAATTTCTTTCTTTTGTAATATCTGAGCCATTTATCTTGGATATCGCATGTCGTGTGGCGTGTTTTTCGTTGTTCTGCGTGATATTTGTCGAATTATAAACATATAATTTCGTAAAATATTAATAAAGAACGTAAAACTGGAGCTAACACGTCGAGCGACATCGGCCTGATCTTCTGAATTACAGTACAGTAAGTCATTTCATATTTTAGTGTAGGTGAATGGACTCCACGTCAAATCAGACTGCTGGAATAGGTGACACGTAGGCTAGAGCGCACTAACTGAAAGGCACACTTGCTTAGCCGAATTATTTAAGATATGTGCAACAATATAGCCATTATATTTATTTGCGTCAGTCCAGGTCCATAGTCATTTATATTCCGCAGTATATTTTTCCATATGTTTTGGTTTACTTATTTATAACCGTATTTTTTATCATCAAAAGACCCGCAGTCGATCAAAACGGACAGTTTTACAAAATGTACACGCGGACAGAACACGTTTAAAAAAGAAAAAGTACTAAGCACGGAATTTTATGTAAATACGAATTCAATGTTCCAGTTTGATGCCAGTCAAAATAGTCCGCGACATAAAACTGTGTCAAACTTTTTTCGCAAGTATTTTTTATCCTTTTGTCAGATAAACTATGCATGATAATTTGACATATTGCTTTAAAAATACGACATCAACCTTCCCCCCCAAAATCAGGAATTATCATGTCATCTTATTCCCTGGTTTCAACCTCAACTTAAGTTTTCACGCAATTGTTGTGCAGATGATACCACATCCCGGCTTCAAATCGTTTTCATGACAACTAAAATTTTAATATATTTTTATGAATTATGATTGTTAGGTAAAATCCAATAAGAGTTATTTCTATTCAATATTTATTTATGAACATCACCCACTAAATGCGTTGCTGTTATTATTATACAGCCAGTCATCTTTTTACATTCATTTTGTAACAAAAATTTCTCAAAATATGCGAAATTGCGCTTATCATCGACTACCATATGGATAAACGTAATCCCAGTTCTATCACCGGTCTTGGCATTATCTTATTAAGTTCTAATCCTTTTATGCATTCAGCAATCCCGATAATCATCAAATCACTCTAATTCTAATCAAAATCAATTTTCACTGATAATTGAATTATTTTATTTTTGTATTTAATTCAATCTTTTTATGAGTGTTTTCTTTGCCACATTAACAGTATTGAAGTTAGCTATGAACATAAAAATAATACAGCACATTTTTCACAAAAATTCGAGCACTTATATGTTTATTTTGCCAACGTGGATTCTATTTCAGCCTTCAAATGTCTCTTTTCGATGCTCTTTACATAGTCAGTTTTTTCTGTGCATTATCATAAGATAAATTTGCCACATTTCAAAAGAATGTGATGAAGTGAACATCTGTTATTTGTGTGTAATATGTACACAGCCACTTCAATTATAACAGTATGATTTCTTAAATACATTTTTTAAACTTTTGACAATTCTATTATTGCTTGGTTCATTTTTATTTTGATCATAATATTTGAGGCAAATTTTTATAGCATCTCTTTGTGAAATGTACCCTCAAATGCTGTTATTGTTATTAAAGGGGGAGAATCATTTGGGAGGGTTGGGGTGTTTAAGAATATTTAAAAATATTTTTTTAATGTTGTCGTATGAATCTCCACATTCTCTTGGATTCCACTTGAATTCTGTTTTAAATTCTTATACCCCAATTTAAAAATTGTAATTTGCCGTCTACTTCTTTATCTATGATTAACTAATGATTGTTTTTTTCTTTGTGCAGTGTTACTGTAACGACTTGGCGCTAACAAGGACACTGAGAGGAGAGGAAAGATGATCCAACAACCACTAGAGGAGGCACTCGTGGGAGCCGAGGAGCCCCAGCTTGAGGAGAGGGAGGATGAGGTGGTGGCAGCCCCCCCGCCCGTGTTTACCTACAATGACCTGTTCCCTCCCCTGCCAATGGGGCCCACCACTCCCCACCCGGCCGCCGCTTCCAACAACACCGACAACATGCGCGTCGGCTCTTCCAGCGTCACCCAGGTTGGCATTACTTTATACAATCTATTCGTTATCTCAAGATGTACCAGTTATTGGCCGAGTTAGCAAATGCGTTGGATTCCCATCGTCGTGCTTTGTGAGCTTAATTTCTCTGTTAATCTTAATTACTCAGTCCTCCATCACTGCGCAAGCAATATTCTCTGCTGATGTTAGTTGGAAATTTTCAAATAATATTGTCAGGTTATTCGTAATCTGAGAATGCTTGTCTTTTGTTTTTAATAAATGAGAACATAAAATTATTGCCTGTTGTAGTGTATGTGAGAAAGAGGATTGGTTACAATGGAGTTATCAGCGGTATGCCATTATGGCTAGGTACTTCCCCATCTTCCTCTTCCCATCTCCATCACCTCCCCACTACTTTCAACCTCACAACATACTCTATTTGGGGATGCCATAGTCTTGAGCAGTTGGGACTCTTGTGCGGTAAAAAGGGTTATTTTGCTGCAAAAAAGAACACTACTTTGATTGTACCCAGTCACTACACTCCCTAAGGTCTGTACAATATGATTTTTTTTGTTTCTAAGTAGAAATAATCTGTGTGATCTCACTTATTCGTCCATTATGCAATTCAAAATGAACCAGTTCATTCATTAGAAAGTACTTACTGATGAACCAGATTAATTCATCTTATAACAACTGACCGTCAATGTATTTATTTTTACAGTAAGTTAATATTTATAAACTAATGTTATAAACTATCCATCTAATATTGACATTATTTATCTGACAAATTTGTCATGCATAATACAATTTATTTCTTCTAATAAAATATATTAAATATTCAGGGACTTGCATTTAACAAAATAACAATTTATTCATTATTACGGACTTGGTTTTATGCATTTCTTTTTGATTTCATCTCGCATAGCTTGCGCCGGGGAATCTGATAATCCATTATCTGAAGCCCTGATAGGATAATAGCTGTGCAAAATAAATCATTGGGTCATTGTTCTCATTCATGTGATTTCCACATAAGTCACGATGAAAGAAACAATTACACACCATCACCGTTCCGCATTTATTTCATCTAAACAGATAATTAACTAACTAATTAATACACTTCTTTCTGGCTTTCCCAGTATTTTTCTCATGGCCCACCGCAATCACTTATTCATTAACTTCTTAATCATTATATATTTTAATATTCCCTCAATCTACTGATTGTGTATTTACGACATCCTGAATACATCAGAAGCTGTTATCAGCAACAGGTAGATAAATAACCAGATACACGGGACACGGTGCACAAATTATTTAAAAAACCCCTTCAATCATTGTAATAACAATGAGAAAACTATTTCTGTCATGGAAATAGAAAAAAAAATGCATTTTAATAGTTTTTTTTTTAAATTATAATTGATTGTTTACTTGGATGCCATTGTTTATATAGGCCCTGAGGAAAATAATTTATGTCGTCTTTGGGGATGCTGTGTGGAGGGTTTTTTTAAAGAAGGAAAGGGAGGAGAGTTCTGGGAAGGAAAAGGGTTTAAGGGGTGGATAGGAATCTGGGGTTTCAGTGTGTCCTGGTCATCCACCTCCAAGACCTAGACAAACCTCACATCATGGACCCGGGCACCCCTGCTAAATCACCAAACGTAGCGAACCACTTGGGGTGACCTATGGCAGAGGTGTTGGTTATCCAATAAAGGTTCCCGGGGCGGCGGTACCCATTCCCGCTTCCCAAATTGACGAGAAATTAGAAATTAACGCATTGTTATTAATGTGAAAGTTTTAAGGTTAGTTTTTTTCTTCTCTCATTTAACCCAAACTAAGAACCTATTTATAGGTCCACAGGTTTAATTTAAAAAAATAAACTAGCCCAAAAAACCTATTTTAATATTGTCCGATTGACCGGTCAGTAATTGAGTGGGCATCGCGTTTGGGTCCCACCCTAGTGTCCCATGTTCGATTCCTCGGCTGGCTAAGTCCTCCATCACAACACAAGCAACATTTTCGGCTTTCTGTGGTGGTAGTAGGAGATTTTCAAACATTGTTGGGTTATTCGTAACCCGGGAATGTTTGTCTTTCTTTAAAATAAAAAAAAATTGTGTTGTCAAACAAGGCTTGAAGAAAAGACATCAAATTATCCATATATTGAATGAAATGGTTCCATGCCAACTCGGAATGAAACCAACTCAGAACCATCTCAGATAAGTCATTTAGAGTGATAAAAAAGTAATTTTAAATTAGCCGATAACCCTAACCTAACTTAACCTAATTAACCAATTTTTTATTTATATTTTTTTATCACTCTAAATGACTTATCTGAGATGGTTCTGAGTTGGTTTCATTCCGAGTTGGCCGGTCACCGAATGAAATAGCTATACAAAGCACTCTTTTTTGGGTGAATTGCTTAATTAAAAAACAACAGCATTATTTTCCATTTTCGGCTACTGAAATAATTGATTCTCAATGTTATCTAACTGATACAAAGTGTTTTTAAAATGAAATAAGCCTATTAACCGTGTCCCGTGTTTCTGGATTTTTATCACTTAGTAAACTCTTGCGATTCCATCATCAACCACTTTTCTTTCCTGTATGGCTTCCTCCTGATTTGGTCACCAGTAGTGGAATCATTTTCTTTATTTTATATCAATAGATCTCCTTATTTATACTTATGTGCTTAAAAAATTTGCCTGTTTTTAATGCGTGTTTTGGCAATGCAGGTGTTCATGCTTCCCTTTGCGGAACGCAAGCAAGATCACTCGGACAAGTTCGGCGAGGGCGAGTCCGTGCGTACGTGCCAGAACATCACGCGCGAGACGGGTGCACACATTGAGATCTCCAGCAGCCGTGACCAGAGCCTTACCTTTGTGGTTACCGGCAAGAAGTCCGCCGTTATTGAAGCTCGTCGCCGCATCTCCACCAACTTCCAGACTCAGGTAATGTCCTCATTATGTCCCCCAGAAGCAGTATGATATTGCCTCTGATCTTAACCTCTCCATAATGACTTTCTAATGATGCCTCTAACGGATAGTTAGATTTCAATGAAGCTTTCTGTCAGCAGTATGCCTTTATTATGAAGGCGACGTGCTAACAGTGAAAAACTGTATTATATAATCATTTGAGCGATGGGTTTTCGATTTGACCATTCAATTTAATTAAAATCATACCTCCAAATATTATAATACTAGCTTTTCCCCGCGGCTTCGCTCGCATGGTATTACGGGAAATTACTGTAGCGCTTGCACTTATCAATTATCTCCCCCCCCCACCCCACCCCCATCCCCTCCCGCATTCCATATATTCATTCCCTTACATTCAGTTTTCAAACATCGCGCCTACCACCTAAATTTCATAATGCTATAGCCCAAAGAAAAAAAGAATTACTTATCCAATTTTGTTCATTCGTTCGGAATTTATGCGCTTACAAACATTTCGGGTGTTTATTTTTAATTAAATATTTGAAAGTTTGTGAATATAATAAAAAATTACACTATTTATTCAGTTCATTTTTTCAGTCTTTATAATCGTTACGAATTATATTTTTAATGTAGGAACTGACATTTATTCCAAAACAGAAGCTTGTCCAAAAAAATAAAACATTCTAATATTTGAATTTTCTGAAGCAGTAGCAATCGTTTCCATGGAAACGATTTTTTTCTGACGTTAGCAAAAATTTGCTTTAGTTAGCGACAGAAAACATATAACAAATATAATATATTAATATTTATAATTTCATTACGCCAGAGCTTACTATCATATACAAAATATAGTCTGCGCATATAATTTAGCTGTCTATTGGTGAATGAATTTTTAAAGTCTTTATATTGTGTTATGCGTGAAAAGGTCATAAACAAACTCGAGCAGTTTCGCATTTATAATATTAGTATGGATGTAAACTTGAACTATTTACAGCGGTTTAGCCAATAGATACATTTAGACTTTAATCTCACATTTTCTCTGAAAAAAATTGAAAATATTGTAGAATTTTTAATTCACAAAAATACACCCATCTAAATTAGAGTAGCCATTGCTCGATTGGATTAATGATACATAATAACATGCACATTTTTTATCGATGGTTTGAAATTTGTGAAAAATCGAATCGTGTTGAAGGTTAGAAATTAACACATGTGTGTGTGATTGATCAATCTATTTGACTTGATTTAATACCTTTATTAAATGAAGACTAGCAGTTAAAAACGCGCTCCGCAGGTTTTTGCTGCTAGGCCCTGCTTGCGGCTTTTGGATCGGCTTCGCCCAGTTGTTGGTGACCATTTTATAAATTCAATTTCTATTCTAAAAATAGCCCGTTTCTCGGATCCACTGTCATCCAGTGTAGCTAGTCACCAGGACAATGTAACTGAGACAGGCAAGGACATCATATGTAATATATAGCCGCTCGATACAACTATGTATTACCGTCAATCTGGAGGGATACTATATTCACAAATTTGTGGCAGTTATACCTAGGGGGGGACGGTGACCGGCCAACTCGGAATGAAACCATCTCAGATAAGTCATTTAGAGTGATAAAAAAATATAAATAAAAAACTGGTTAAATAGGTTAAGTTAGGTTAGGGTTATCGGCTAATTTAAAATTATTTATTTATCACTCTAAATGGCTTATCTGAGATGATTCTGAGTTGGTTTCATTCCGAGTTGGCATGGAACCGGGGGGGACACGTCCCCATCCGACCTGCTGACGGAAGTGGCGACACCTTGTAAAGATTTCTTGAATTCGAAACCGAATTACAACGGTAGCTTTGTTTGAAATTCCATGTACACAGATGTTATTTGTGGCGCGGTGCGTATGGCGTGGCGTCAGACATGCACTCGAAGCCGGGTTCTGAAATTCAACCACGCAGACGCAAGCCTATTAATACTATTCGATTTATATCTTTCAATAAGTTAGTCAGTTCCTATAAGACAATAAAACATTTTTAAGCATTCTGTTAATCATAAATATTACATGTGTAAACAGAGATGCGCAACATTATTCTACTAATAATGCAACTTTGAGTTGTTTTTCACATTATAAATTCTACCTTTGACCTTGATTGTGAATATTTGTTAACAATTTCATTGGTAAGTGTGTAGTTCAATTTTTAGTGCCAACGTTGCTCCAAGTGAAGAATTATAAATGTGGCGATAAAACAGTTGCAAGTTGTCCAATGTCCAAGCACATTATTTAATCAGTTACGTAAACTTTACATACATTACACACTTTTAAATATTTGATTGTTTAAAAAAAAACACCAATTGAAAAAGCATGTGCCACAATTCAAGGTTTTGTGCCCTGTCAGCAAAAGTAATATTCAATATTGATACAATAAAATGTACAATTCTTTTACTGAAAGAAATATTTTGGTACTACATCAATCTACATAATGTTACCTATAATGAAGGCTCTACTTCCACATGAATACAAAAGTATCCAAAACGATTCAAGTATCTTGGTGACTACCGCCATATATGCGCGCAGAGGTTCGTACATAACACAGTTTTTAAACTCTGGCGACGCCAGTCTCTCTTGAGTAGGCTGTACCCATTTGCGTCTTGGAGACTTTGAACAAGGCGTCGCTGCTGTCACTTGTGTCAGGCATTTTGTAACAATTAGATGAATGCTAGGAACAAAACCGTCAACAGAGAATGGTAGGGTATAAAAATGATAGCTACAGCAACCGTTTCGTTGTGAGTGAGTTATGAAAGCATTCTAGTTTTGTCTTTTCGGGAATAATGATTGCGGTGACAATGATACGATTGCGAACAATGATGGCGACGCGGGTCTCATTATTTCAGTAGCAACACATGTACAGACTGTGTGCAATAAGTTGTTTGCGACGTTAGTTCACAACATGAATATCAGATAATTGCGTATACCTGTGAAAAAAGGGCCTATATTGGTTTATGTACGAATATTTTCCTAATATTAACATGTTCTATTTTTAAATTACAAAAAAATTATTATATCTTTGCATTGTTAATTCTGTTGAGTTGTAAAACTCATTTTGGGATATGAGAAAAGTACGGCACATAAGTGATAGTTGATACAAATTTACATATTTTAGAGAGTTCCATGCCAACTGAGAATAAAGTCAACTCAACACCTTGAAAAGTCATTAAAAGCCATAAAAAAAGTAATTTTAAATTAGCCGATAACCCTAACCTAACGTATCCTATTTAACCAATTTTTTTTATCACTCTAAATGGCTTATCTGAGATGGTTCTGAGTTGGTTTTATTCCGAGTTGGCCGGTCACCATTTTAGAGAGATATCAACACAATGTGTCCATTTTACATACAAATAACACAGTGTAACAATTTGGGAGGAAAAACGAGCTTAAAAATGGGCTTAGATAAAGTTTAGAGTAATGGAAAGGATTTAATAAACATAATTAAAAGATAATAAATTGGTGATGTGTGCTGCAAACACAATTATACATATTTATTCAGTGACTTTACATAACATTTAATCATCAATTTGTTGCAATGTTGGAACAGATGTCTCACCATCATATTAGGGATGGCGCATCTTCAAAGAACGCAAAATGAAAGCAATATTATGTAAACATTATTGTGATGTTATTATTCTCAGTAGAAATTATCACTATGTTATTTTAAGTAAGTACACATTACTGCAATCTTATTCCACGGAACTACCACACTGTAGATATGACACAGTAGCATATTATGTATTCAAATTAAAGTTATGACGTGTATTATTAAAAATTACAAATAGATCATTGATAGACATGTTATGTTTAATGACCCTTGAATTACATAATTTTAAATAACATAATCTTATCTTTTTAACGCTATCAGGCATGTGTTATTTTATTGTTCGTCCAATTAGATTCTCATCTTTATCAGATTATGTCAAGCGAGATAATTTTTAATACGATATTGTATCGTAATCTGCCATGATAGTTAAAATAATTAATTACATTTGCAAAGTTAACATAAAAAGTTACCCCTGCCATACGCCACACCAAGTGGTTCGCCTTGTTTGGTCAAGGGGTGCCCCGGTTAATAGGACAAGGCTTGTCTAGGTCTTGGCGGCGGATGCTTCTTCCACCCACTGCGGGGCGGGCCGGATCGGGAGAGATTAATTGAGGGTGACTTTTTGACCTCTGCAGCCGGACTCTCTCGATTCATCGCTTCACATCGTAATGGGAGGAATGGATTCATATGTGCGTCACTCCTAGACACACTGACCCCCGATTCCTACCCACCCTTTCTTTCCCAGAACTCCCTTGATTTCCATTCCCAAAATACCCTCCACACAGAATCCTCGAAGATGACATAGGCCCCAAGAGAAATTATTTTCCTCAGTGTGTGGAACTAACATAAAAAATATAATTGATGATCTGTCCACTAAGCTATGAATGAATTAATTATCACTACATTATTTGGGTGGATAGGAATTGATTGTCCTGATAGTATGTTATCAAATTCCAGAGTTGCGAAAATTAAACAATTTAACTCTGAACATACTCAAGTTGTCATGAAATTCTCTTATCTTTTCATGAATAAACATACTTTAACATCTTACAATTATTATAAAATGATTTGTGGGTTGAAAACATTGATGAATTATTTTTAAATGAGACCTGAAGTGAAAACAATGTCCAATTAGTCCGATTTGGCCTCCAACAAAAAAACCTCGACTCTGCAGAAACGGACTATCCGTTTGATATTTGCATTCTAATAGTGGAAACCTTTCAATGATATATTTAGTATGCAGTAGCATCTCTCTAATTGTACAGCTCTAAGTTGGAAAGTGCTTTAAAAACAGCCACACGAAACTTGATTGTTATCTCAGTACCATTCAGAGTGGAAGATACTGTTAGTATCGCCCCCGTAAAGGACCACCGTTCACTTGAAATGAATTTAGACACGTTTGGTGACCAGATCTGAATAGTCAGGTACTTTTCAATCTCTCTTTTCCCCAACTTCTTCTCCTACAACTAGAGCATCCTGAGAACAGAACTTTTAGAATTTTTAGGGCCGAAAAGCGTGTAACATCACAGAACTTACGAGGCGGTATTGAAGCACTGCCATTCGAATTATGAATTTTACTGAATCGTTTCTCACGTTACATCACGAGACATACTTTTTACCCAAGTTCACTTTGAAAGCTTGTAACTTTTGAGATTTCAATAAATTAATTTTGCTGTCAATATTAACTCTTTAAATATAATACATTACCATAAAAATAAAAATTAGGCGGCATCCTTATTGGCGATGGTCTCAGTGGCACGGGACAGAGGAAAATGGTTGTGAAGCGGACATTCATTGACTATCGTATATTGGCTCGATCTGATGTTGGCGTTGTTTGTTTGTCCAGGCAAGCAAGCAGATCAGCATCCCGAAGGAACACCACCGCTGGATCCTGGGCAAGCTGGGCCAGCGCCTGAAGGATCTGGAGCGCACCACCGCCACCAAGATCTCGGTGCCGGGCATCGACAGCCCCAGTGACGCCATCACCATCACGGGCAGCAAGGAAGGCATAGAGGTTGCTGAACATGAGATCCGCGTCACCTCTGATGAGCAGGTAACTAAACATTAACACATACATTATGCAGCTGATTAACTTATACAAAACCGTTCCACGACAAAACAGAGCATTGATGAAAAGTAACAAACCTAACTTAACCTCTTATTTTATCATTTGTCACCTCTTTTTGGTTACCTTCGAAAACAGCCACACTTTTTGTTGTTGGTATTTTCATGGATGAATGTCGAAATTGCTTGTCTACACTTCTTTGCATTGTGAGGATTAGTAACGGTTATCTTTTCTACATATTTGCTGAAAGTTTATTGACTTGAGACAAAGTTTATTGACTTGAGACAAAGTTTATACCTTTGAAATATTGCAATACTTGAATTGAAGAGATTTAATCTTTTCACCGTTTTTATACCTGGATACTAGCACTTGTTTGAACATTCATTCATTCATTTTCTTTTTACTAAGCAAATTTCATTCTGGACTTTTTACTTTTGTTTTCATCTATATTTTTGTTATATTTTAATTGTCTTTTTTTCAGTCCCGCAAGGCCTTTGAGCGCATCAGCGTGCCCAAGATCTACCACCCGTTCATCTTCGGCGCATACAACGAGACGCAGACTGCTATGGCCGCCGAGACCGGCGCCCGCATCAACATCCCGCCATCCTCTGTCATGAAGGACGAGATCGTCATCGCCGGCGAGAAGGAAGGAGTGCTCGCCGCCAAGGCTAAAGTGGAGGCCATCTACAGGGACATGGTAAGTTCTTGCTTCTAATCACACTTTAAAATAATTTTAGCCCCTGAAGCACTCAGAAGCCCATTGTGCTAGCCTTTGTATCACCTTATTTCTTCTGCTGGTTGGTTTTCATTGATTTTTTGGCGATTACCATTTTCTCATATAGAAATTAATAATCAGTATTACCTGATCCTCTTCACAGTTCCTATTTCCTTTGGTGATTTCCACATGATGTTTAGAATCTTAGAGCAGCTGGACTAGCTATTGGTGATTTCCATACAATGTTTAGAAACTTGCAGACGGACTGAGAAATAAAACATTCACTTGCGTGTCATATACTCTCGTGACATGAACCATGAAAAAAGTCATGAAAGTTTCGGGAAGATTTGGTATGACCAAGTAAATCAAAAACTTAAATTGGGTAATAGAAAATATTTATATTTTACATATTGTGTGCAAACAAATATTAGAGAGGGGACCAGAAGATGTTTAATTGTTGTGTTGTGTGTGTTGTTTAGGAAAAGCGCTGCACGGTAGTGAGCGTGGAGGTGCCTAAGTCACAGCACAAGTATGTCATCGGCCATCGCGGCTCCACCATCCAGGAGATTCTCAAGGAGACCGGCGTCTCCATCGAGATGCCCCCGCCCGACTCTTCCACCGGCACCATCAACCTGAGAGGACCCCACGACAAGCTCGGACTTGGTGAGTGCCTCTGTCACTAATTATGAAGCTATATTGCAAGCCCCGTCGATACACTTGATGTTTGGAAGCAGAAATGCCTCTTTTCCACAAGAAAAGAACAGCTTTTTTGAAAGGATTACATTACTTAAAACTGCCATTTTTAAATTTCAACCAATCAGAATCCCTCTTTGATCATTATTTAAAATGGCTGCTCAACAGCGATAACAATTTTTTTTTTCTCTCACATTTTGAATTTTAGTTAAATCCAAAATCATCACTGTTTATTTTGATGAAATGCAAAACTGCCACTTTTTAAAATCTGAGATGCTAAACGCCACTGCTCATTTTATTTACTCCAATATTTTGGCCTAGGTGCAGAAATTCTTTTTTTGTATATAAGAGTGTAGAATGGTAGTGAGCGCCAAATTTTAATGCTGACCTGACATTGATACAGAAATCGTCGCTACAGGCGAGTTTGAGGTCTGAAAAACTGCATCCATTCCCGCTCACGCCTTTCTCTATCGCACTTATGTTTTACGTTGTAACTACCTGCGCGAGAATGGATCGTATCAAGTTCATTTAATAAGTACATCGTAATAAGTACATTTTAGACAAAACATTAAAACAAATCTTTTTATAACTTACAAAACAAAGACGAAAAACAATTTCTACTGCAAAATTTGACAATGGCAGATTTGCTTCTGTACCTGTTGACTCGTGAAAAAACAACATGTTCTGGTTATCATAATTGACACATTTAGAATGGTTTTGTTTATTTTGGGTGTGTTTGTTGCAGCTCTGTCCAAAGTATACGAGAAAGCCAATTCTCGCTGCACCACCAATGTGACAGCCCCCGCCTGGATCTACAAGTACATCATCGGCAAGAAGGGAGCCGGCATCAAGAAGATCACCCAAGACTTCCCCAAGGTAATTACAGAACCAATTCCATCTTTGTTACCCTTAAATTTAACAGTCGAATCACTGTAGTAAGAGATCCAGAAATGTTAATACATACATATATTATAATGATTACTATCTTCGATTATTATTACTATTACGATCTTCGAACTTATTCTTGATGACATTATCCACATTTTTTATTTGTATTAATCCTTGGAATGCCAGCAAATCTGAGAAATGCCAGCAAAATGTTGGTAGGAACTTGGTAGGATGTTGGTAGGAACTCACTTCACTTGCCTCGACTGTATTGTATTTTGAACCTTATAAAATACTCACAGCATACTAAAATAAATTTTATTTGCTTGGCAAGGAAATAATATGCATATCTTAATATTATTATTCTAGCTTGTCGTTTCGTCACTTGCAAACATTGATTATTTTATGAGTGAAAAAGCGTGTCGCAAATTCCATGTCGAATGTAATAATTTTTCATTTTCAAAAGCCATAGTTCTGTATTTATTTCCAGGAAAGTGTGATATGACTTATTTTTATTGTGAAGAATGCTTATTTAGGCGGAAATATGATAAAACTTGTATTTTCATATTTCTTAATTGTTTAATACTTTTTTATGACATTAAAGAGAAAACAGTTATCTTGGGGTAACGTATAAATATGTAATACATCATCTGATAAGTCGGTACAATTTATAAGAACATAATTTGTTTGTTTAACCGGTCAGTGTGAGTTGGCATCGTGTTTGGGTCCCACCCGGGCATCACATGTTCGATTCCTCGGCTGGCTAAGTCACGACATTTGTGAAATGGCACGACACGAGCAATATTTTCTGCTTACTGTGGTGGTAGCAGGAGATTTTCAAATATTATCAGGTTATTCGTAACCCGGGATTATTTTTGTCTTTATTAAAAAAAAAATTTTTTTGCAATAAACAAGTAAGTTATTTCGAAAATAGTATCAGCCAGCGTACAATGGGCGATTGGCATTTTACTCCTGGCGTTTCAAGGGTTAATGTAGCAATGTAATTTTAATGTTTATTTAAAAAACTAAATCATCTTGTGAGGTGCATTACAAATGCAGTTCATATAAATATACAGTAAAACTCGCTTAAGAAGTTCCCATTTAAGAAGTTTTCACGCTTAAGAAGTTTTGATTTTCGGTCCCTTGAAAATTCCATACAAAAAACTGCAAAAAACACGATTTTTTCCCACTTAAGAAGTTTTAGAGCTAAAACTGCTTCCCGCTTAAGAGGTTTTAGAAATCCGGCTGTAAAATCTACAAACGAAATATTGTGCCGCAAAATATCTAAAATTAACCTTTTTCCAAGTCATAAATTGAAAGATTGGTTTCATAGATTACGCGTGATCCTAGTACCTGAGACCATAAACCCTTTGTCGGCCGCCGCCCGCCGGGCCGGGCTATAAGCCGTAACCCCTAATGTACGTAACTAGGTACAATAGCAATGCGAAATGTGGAACGAATATGCAATGCGGAATTATGTAACGAATATGCAAGCGTCTCTAAGGTTGAGTTTAATATAAACTTTCATATATTTTTCGGCCTTAATGACAACGTGGGCTAGATCTACATTTGCCGCCTCCTTCAATAATCTTCTTTTGATACTGAACATAGAGATGTTTCATAAAATTATTGTAAAAAAATTTTATTCCATCGAATTTGTAAAACACGAAAAACTTTTGATTAAATCTATTGGATCACGGTTAATACGGAATATTTCACCTTCAAATAAATATATTTAGCTTTATTATTACATAACATGATGAAATATGCCGGGGGAGATGGTAAAAGATGCCTTATAATTTTTTTTTTTAATCAAACTTCAAAATGTGCCGTGCATCATGTTTGTTTGAGGCTGAATTCGATAGTTTTACCGACTTTGGATGCGAATGGATTATAATTAATTAATTAATTAAGCTTCAAACAGCTCGCATCATATAACTTTCTGATTCAAGCCATTTATTTACGTGCGAAATCTTAGATATTCGACGTCTGGTCGTTAGGTACATAATATTGGGCTGCGCGTATCATTTTCTTAAGTAATTTTTACGAATTTACTTCGAATATCTCAATTTGAAGAGCTGGCCGCGGCACTAATAAGCAGGAAAAATTTTATTTACGCGGAAAATATGCGATATTTTAAAGAATTTATTTAGAAAAGGTATTTTGAATTTAGAGGGCCGGCCGCAACGGGATTCGTCTGCGAAATTTCGATCGTAAATATATCATATTTTTATGAATTTATTTCGAGTGGGTATTCAAATTTAGAGGGCCGGCCGCGACGGGATTCGGCCGCGAACTTTCGTTTTACGCGAAATATATCGTAATTTTATGAATTTTCTTAGAATATCTAAATTTGAAGAGCCGACCGCGGCAGTAATAAGCTGCAAAAATTTGCGGTATTTTTACGAATTTATTTTGAGTAGGTATCTGAATTTATAGGGCCGGCCGCGACGGGATTCGGCCGCGAACTTTCGATTTACGCGAAATATATCGTAATTTTATGAATTTTCTTCAAATATCTAAATTTGAAGAGCCTACCGCGGCGGTAATAAGCTGCAAAAATTTGATTTTAGATGAAATTTGCGGTATTTTCACGAATTTATTTCGAGTAAGTATCTAAATTTAGAGGGCCGGCCGCCACCTTTCGATTTACGCCAAATATATTGTAATTTTATGAATTTTTTTCGAGTATCTAAATCTGAAGAGCCGGCTGCATCGGAAATCGGCAATGAAATTTCGATTTACGCGGTAATATATCACATTTTTATGAGTTTAATGGGATGGCCGCGACGGTCGTGGCCGCGAAAATTTGACTTATGCAGGGATTTTAATTAATTAATTAATTAAGCTTCAAACAGTTCATATGATATAACTTTCTGATTCAAACCATTTATTTACGCGCGAAATCTTAGATATTCGACGTCTGGTAGGTAGGTAGGTACATAATATTGACTGCGCGTATCATTTTCTTAAGTAATTTTTACGAAAGGATTAATATCTTTAAAAATATATGATAGTCAACTGTGCCTGGCGAAAATACACCATAACAATAGGCCATAAATGAACTAATACCCAATGGGCTCTCCGATTTCTGACACGTGAACGCCATTCGAGCAAGCAGCCAGCATGCAAAAAAGTTAAGTCCGCCAAATAATAAACAGTTTGCCGCATAGGACTTTGTGAGATTTTTCTGCGCAGGGCCATGGCAGGGTTGCAGCACTCGGATCGCTTGCTCTGAGGCAAAGTAAAACCCGCTATCATAGAAGTTTCTGTTTACAAACAAAATTGTAGTGTAGGTGTCCTTTTATCAAACTGTTTAAAATTAACCAAAACAAGTCTTTCTTTCTCCCTCAGTTCATATAGAAAACCAAAGCGTAAAAAAGAGACAGCGTAAATCCACGGCGCTGTCTTCAACTGTCAAGTTAAGCGCGAGTAATCACCAGCAAGTATGATCCATTGCCTTTACACCAATTTAAAATAAGATCAACAGTATGAACCTTTTGGAATGCTGCAACTTTTACTATCCAAATTCGAGTAGCTTTTCTTACACATTTGCTCGCAATTGCGATGTAATCCTCGGAAATACGTAGGGTTTAACAGTTTTAAAATTGTGTTTACTTTCTCTTATGCCGGTAAGGGATTAAAATGTTTAGGAATGTGCCCAAGGGACGTTGGGATGGTTTTGTTTTGATTGGTTTAGTCTCGATCTTAACGTTTCGCCATCTACATCTCACCACCAATGCTCCACTTCTTCACCCGCTGACCTATGCTTTTCCGATTTTTACCTACTGATCTCTCTGACCAACGCTATATTCCACTGACTGTCCATATCTCAACCGCCGACCCGCCGCTTTTCCACTGATTTTCGAGTTATTTTTTCCAGTATCATACCGCCGAATATCGCATTTCCCAACCGCCGACCCGCCGCTTTTCCATTGATTTTCGAGTGATTTTTTCCAGTATTATACCGCCGAATATCGCTTTTTTTCGCTACCGATATTTACCCGCCGACCTTCGCATTTCCACTGTTTTCCGATAATCTGAAAATTTTTGTACGTGTTTTTCAATCATGTTTTTATCCAGAGTGCCTAAACCGGTTGTTATAAAACGAAAACCATTATCGATTTCCCAAAAAATTGAAATCATCAGAGAATTAGACGCGTCGCACGGAGAAACGCGCATTCAATTGGCGAAAAGGCTTGCGATTCCGGTGACTACGTTAAATGGAATAGTGGCGAACAGGGAGAATATTTTCAAACAATCGCAGGAAACAGGACCTCTGAATCGCCAGAAGACGAAGTCCAGCAAGTACGAGAAGGTGGACCAATAATCAAGGAAAAGGCTGAAGATATAGCACGGAGGCTAAATATTCCATTTACAGCCTCCAACGGCTGGATCGACAGATTCCGGCGACGTGCTAACATTGTGTACAAAATAGTCAATGGAGAGTGCAACAGTGTGAATACGGAGGTAGTAGATGTATGGAGGACCACCAAGCTGCCGGGTCTTCTGGCAGCTTACAAGCCAAGTGATGTATACAATGCAGATGAATGCGGACTATTTTTTAATATGTTGCCAGATAAAACATTTGCCTTTAAAGGAGAGGCCTGCCATGGTGGGAAACGGAGCAAAGAGAGGATTACAGTTCTGGTATGTGCCAATGCGGATGGTTCCGACAAGTGGCCTTTATGGGTAATCGGGAAGGCCAAAAACCCAAGATGTTTTAAAAACATCAGGAACCTTCCGTGCACATACCGGAAGAATAAATCGGCATGGATGACATGCAAGACTTTTCATGAATACCTCCTCAGCATGGACAGGAAGATGGCTGCACAAGATAGAAAAATAATTTTGTTTGTGGACCACTGCGCTGCGCATCCAAAGGACCTTGGATATTTGAAAAATGTAAGGGTGGAATTTCTTCCCGCCAATACAACATCAGCGCTGCAACCTATGGACCAGGGAATAATTGCTTCCCTAAAGCAGCACTTCAGGAAAAAAATGGTCTGTAGGTTGCTACAAAAGATGAGTGAAGAAAATCAAACATACAAATTGGATTTGCTCGAAGCTGTTTGCTTCCTTTCGTCTTCCTGGAACTCGGTGACACAGCAAACCGTTGCCAATTGTTTCAGGAAAGCCGGGTTCCAGGACACGCCAGAAGAGAGGGAGCAGCCTGAAGGTGATTTCGATGCCACATGGGATGTTCTCCGGGGAAGAATGGAATTGCCGGAGACATTTTCGGATTACGTCGGAATCGATTCTGAATTGGTTCCTTGTGGAGTACAGGACATATCCGATCTGTGCTCCGAGGAACCAGAAGAGGATGAAGAAGATAAAGATGAAGAAAATGAAAATCCAAAGAAAATTCCAACCTGTGGGCAAGCACTCGCCCACTTAGATGCCTTTCAGCATTTCTTGATGGGGAGTACAGAAGTGCCCGAGTGCTTTAAGGGTTATTTGGCAGAAATGCAAAATTTTACAACAAAAGAATTTAATAATAGAGTTAAGCAATCGATTATAGACAAATACTTTGAAAAAAAAAAATTATATTTAGGTTTGCAAATAAACTTTTTATAATCAACTATGTTCTACCATTTTTCATTTCTTTCACATTCCCACCCTTTTCTAAATAATACTAATTATTTTGATGTGTAACTACTAGAAGATATATACCGTTTTTACCGTTTGGAGCATATAAGCTTGTTTTCATGACAATTTAACGTAGGTAGACGTAGGAATGCCCGGACTGACGTATGCCCCGGACTCGAGTTATTAAATGGCTAAAATTGAATCCCACTTAAGAAGTTTTCCCACTTACGAAGTTTTTTTTCCCCGGTCCCTTGGAAAACTTCTTAAGAGAGTTTCACTGTATATATAAATATTTTTTTTTAAAGTAAAATTGTAACGCTATTATGTACTATACCATTGATATTAAATGGTACAATCTCGATAATATGTCACCCAAAAAATCAACCTGATAAGTAGATTGTTTGAATTTGGTATTTATTTGTAAGAAACAAACAGCAATACAGATAGAACAAAATAGTCAAAAATGTTTCTTATGCTAAAGTTGTTTAGAGTTAGAAGTTTCTAAAAAACTAACTACTAAAAACTAATTACTAGATAAAGGTCTTAAAAACTAATTACTAGATAAAGGAGAGAGGAAGAGGAATACAGGATAAGGATAAATGCTCACAATACATTCTGTGTTAATTTATGATCGTACATGTTACTTCTGAAGATTATTGCTAAGAATGTCTACATTATGAAATTTTGTGTTATGTTGCGCACGGATACGGGGAATTGGGGAATTTTTTCTAACGTTGATTTATCTTGACAGCATATGAGTTTTTATTAATTTGGTGAGCTCTGGTGAGTCCATTATATATGTAAGTAGAATTTAGAAAGTCGTTTCCATGGATAATAATAATTAGTTATATGTATAGGTTCATCTGGAGTTCCCCGAAGGAGATGACAAGATCAAGATCGAAGGCCCCCCTGAGGAGGTGGAGAAGGCTCAGGCGGAGCTCGACGCTGTCGTACGGGAGCTGCAGAAGACCCTCACCTTTGTGGAATTCCACCTCGACCAGAAACTCACCAAGTTCATTGTTGGAAAGGCCGGAGCTAATGGTGATTTGACTCTTTGAATATTCATTTAACCTATTTATTTTTCATGTTTGAAAATTTGGCTTTATCTGCATACGACGTTTGTTCATAAACTATAGTGAATTTTGTGTTTTTACAAAAATTATTTCATGAATATCTATTTTGTCCCCTCAAAGTAATCCCCACCAGGTATTATACACTTGTGCCAATATATTTTCCAATCCTTGAAGCACTTAAAAATAATAATTTTCTGTGATCTTGTTCAGCTCCACCTTCGATGCCGTCTTTATCTCCTCAATCCTAGTGTAGCATTGTCCTTTCATGGGCCTCTTCAGTTTCGGGAACAAAAAAAAGTCACAGGGGGCCAGATCTGGGAAATATTATGGCTGCGGCATTATTAGTGTATTGTTTTTGGCCAAAAATTTGCGCACAAGCAACGATGTGTGAGCAGGGGCGTTACCATGGTGCAAAAGCCAATTTTTGTTCTTCCACAAATCCGGACGTTTCTGGCGGATTGCTTCGCGCAAATTGCGCATAATTTGCAGGTAATATTCCTTAATGACCGTTCTAACCTGTGGCAAGAACTCATGATGCACCACGTCCCTGCAATCGAAGAAAACTGTAAGCAAAACCTTGATCCATATTTTGGAATAGGCAAAAATTGAAGACAAGCCAAAATACGTGCAAGCAAAGCAGCTGTAAAAAATTAACTGAACATTCAAAATGGCCGAACTTAAGTGAGAGACATGAGTACCAACACAAAGCCATAAAAAAATCGAAAATCGAATATACGTAACCTGTGGAAATTCAAAATTCGCGATAGTTTTTGAACAAACCTCGTACATTTTTGTTTTATTTAACGCTGTTAGTAAACTTGAATAATTATGACATACGTCACAAATTTAAAGAAAAGAAAAATGCGTTACAAATGTAAAATTATTTATTAATTGAAATAAAATAATTTTGGTACCTACTTTATCGCTTGTCTGAATCGTTCACACAATCAATTCCAATTTTGAAATTCAAATCAATTCCCAGTTCTAAAAGATCGTTGAACCAGAGTTACACACAGTCATAGGCACACTACCGAAATTATTATTTTGAATGTTCATTTATTTATTTTTTCTCATATAGTAAACCGATTGAAGGACGAACACCAAGTGGCTATTAACATTGGAGAGAATATCAGAATAGAAGGACCCCGTGAAGGAGTGGCCGCAGTGGAGAAGGAACTAAAAGAAATGATTAACAAATTAGAGAATGAAAAAGAAAAAGAAATCAGCATAGATCACAAGTACTTCAGGAGTTTAATAGGCACCAAGGGAGATAACATCAAAGAAATCAAAGAGAGATTCAACAACCAAGTGCAAATTATTGTCCCAAATCCTAGCGAGAAACGCGATATTGTCAAGTTAAAAGGACCCCATGAGGAAGTAGAGCAGTGCCACAAGTATCTCCTGAAGGTAATCAAGGACCTGACCGTGTCTTCATATGTCCAGGAAGTGCCCATATTTAAACAATTCCATAAATTTGTCATCGGAAAGGGAGGAGCTAACATTAAAAAGATCCGCGATGAAACCCAAACCAAGATTGACCTCCCAGCCGAAGGAGACACCAACGAATTCATCACTGTAACAGGCAAGAAAGAGAATGTAGAAGATGCCATCAAGAGGATACAGAAGATTAACGACGAACTCGCTAACGTAGTCTCCGAAGAGGTGACCATCGCTCCTAAGTTCTACAACTCCCTCATCGGAACAAGAGGCAAGCTTGTGCACTCCATCATGGAGGAATGCGGAGGAGTCCAGATCAAGTTCCCCCAGGCCGACAGCAAGAGTGACAAGGTGACCATTCGGGGACCGGCCGAGGATGTGGAGCGAGCCAAGAAGCAGCTTCTGGAGCTGGCCAGCGAGAGGCAGCTTTCATCCTTCTCGTGCGAAGTGCGAGCCAATCCCCAGCATCACAAGTTCATCATCGGCAAGAACGGATCCAACATTCGCAAGCTGCGTGAGCAGACTGGAGCCAGGATCATCTTCCCCGGAGAGGCTGATGCCGACAAGGAGGCCATTACCATCATCGGTAAGCTCTTTATTCCATTTTCATCATTAACCTCTGGTTTGCCGATTGCGCGCCCAGGACGCGCCATAAAAAAAAAAAAAATTTTTGAGATGCGATTTTAAACCTTATGTATAAAGAAAATGTATGAAGGACAAGGTCAGAATCGCTTGGGGCATTCTTGTTCTTGACGTAACAGATATAAGGAACACACCTAGCCTCTCAAATAATCATCTTTGCACATATCTATGACTTTCGAAATGACATTTCTTCCGCGATTTGAGCTGTCAAACTTTGAGCGTCGCATGTCATGAAAAGATTGATAAAACTATCAATTTGTCAAATAAACGCAAGTAATATTATTTGTAAGCATAGTTTATTGTTCAGGGAACGTGTTTCGGTAAATATTATATACGATAGCATAAAATAAATACGCAAAATATTACGTCAAAGTCAAAACATCGCGAAATTTTCGAGTTTCTTCCCTGGCATTTAAGAGGTTAAGGAACTTTTTCTTTATGTCTGAGCAATTCTATCTCCTGGATTTACCCATATGATAGCAATAATCCACCCTTAATTTGATGTAATGCCTGTGTCAGACTACACTATACTGTGCAATAGACTATGCCCAAAAACACTTATTACTTTAGAGTAGTTTGACATTACCATAATGGTGCCAAGTAGTGCCAAATTTATGATAGAATACCTTTTATGTGGTCTCCAAAGGTAATTTAAAAAAAATTCCAGTTTTCAAAGATGTGATAACTTCTTATCTTGATTTGGCCATTCGATTTAATTGATACCATACCTCCAAATATTAATACGGAAACACGTGAACTGCTTGCTGCAGTGAAAAAGCCAATGAATCCACTTAGATTTCAAAATTTATCCTATTTTATTAGGTTTTATATATATATAAAAAAAACATCATTAAATGTATAATTCATTTTAATTTAAAAAATTTGGGTGGCTCTATTGCAGGAGTGTATTTGATTATCTAAGTTTATATTAATTTAAATTTTAAAATAAGAATCCTTTTTTCTCTCCAAATAGAAATCAAATACTTTGATTTGTAGCATCGATGAAATGTTGTGGATATTGTTCCATGTTTTCACAACTCTATTTGCAAGGAAGTGTTTTCTACGATTGATTGTAAAAGGAGTTTTGTTCTTTTTTTATGTCCACGGAGATTTATATTTGTTTTGGTGTCTTACTGTAGTGTGCAGATGGCGAATAGTGTATAACATTATTTTGTGATGATGACAGGTCGCCAGGAGGCCGTGGAAGAAGTGCGCGTCCGCCTGGAGGCCAGCATCCGCGACATTGACAACATAGTGGAGGGCGACACGGAGGTGCCATCCAAGTACCACCGCCACTTTGTGGCCAAGCGCGGCGAGGTGCTGAGCCGCATCTCCGAGGAGTGTGGCGGAGTGCAGATCTCCTTCCCACGTCACGGGGTCGCCTCCGACCGAGTGGTGCTTAAGGGTCCCAAGGAGTGCATCTCCGTGGCCATCACACGCATCGCTGAGATTGTGGCTGATTTGGAAGCACAGGTACACATACCACCTTCTCTTTACTACTATAATTTTTGCTTTTATTATTGACGTAATTACCTCCATGTCGGAGCGGTAACCTCTTGATCTTTGGACCCAGAGATTTGAAACCTCTGGGTCCGTGGCGTGGACAATTTAGTTGAAGTCCCTGGAATTGTCTTTCATCAATCTCGGAATAAAACTGTAGATTTGTTTAATAAACAAACCCACACCGGAACACTCCTTTATATATTTATAAATATGTATTCAATCCAAATTGGAGATACAATGTTTGAACTCAAATGGCGGGTTCAGATGTTACAATTTTAGTTGATCAACTCGACTCTTGAAAGCATATTGACCATAGTGAACCTTCTTTTAACAAAGTTGAACGAATTTTTGTCATTCAATTTTAGTTGATCAACTAAAATCGAAACTTCTGAACCCACTATAAGCCATCGATAATATAATAATGTGTAGTCCTGGTATGTCGTAGTTTCACTGGCTCCAGGCATTTGGAACTCTCATATATGTACTGTTGTCGTGTTTATGTGCTAATGAAGTGTTTTGTCTTGTTGTCCAGGTGACGATCGAGTGCGTGATCCCGCAGATGTACCACCGTAACGTGATGGGCGCCAAGGGCCTGAAGGTCCAGGCCATCTCGCGCGACCACGAAGTGCAGATCAAGTTCCCCGAGCGCGAGCAGCCGCAGATCAACGGCCAGGCGGCGGTGAACGGCGTCCCCGAGGGTGAGGAGGAAACGGTGCCGGAGGACGCTGGGCCCCGCCCGCAGGACATTATCCGCATTCACGGCAGGGAGGACAACTGTCTGGCCGCCAAACAGGCGCTGCTTGATCAGGTCATTATGCGGCGCTTTATTCTTGTTTACCATTTAATCATATTACGCTGTGCACTAAATATTTTTTGGCTTACTGTTTTTTGGAAAATTGTTGCAGGCATGCAAAATTGGGAACCGCTTTAGGATGTTTTTGTTGTTCTAAGATTATTAAAAACAACTTGGCTATATGCTTTAGTTAAATTAAACCCCCTTACATAAAATAATTTGTTTAATTTTATAATACATATTCAGAAATATTCAATCAAAAAATTCCCACAATATTTCACGTTTCGGTAATATTCCCCAAAAATAAATTCCCATGAATTTTCCCATCACTATTCTTAGCAAGGGTATAGTTATCAAATTAATTAATTGTCTCAAGTTCTTAAATATAATACCTTAAATATATACCTTCTTAAATATTTACCTTAAATATAATACCAGGTAAATAATTAATTAGCATCAGTGATATGTACATCCTATTTTATATGTAATAGCAATATGTGACAGTGAGATTGACTATTTGTGTTTGTCACTGGCAGGTTCCAATCACCATTGAGGTGGAGATGCCCCACGAGATGCACCGCATGCTGCTGGGATCCCGTGGCCGAGAAGTGCGTGAGTTCCAGGACAGATATGATGTCCACGTGATGCTTTCCCCGCCCGAACAGAAGCTGGACATCATCAAGGTACTGCTTCTTATTTCTCATATTTGTGGCAATGATTCTTTGATTTCTCTTTTTGTTTATAAATACAGCATGCAGTCTGCTGTTTATAAATACAGTCCATATAATCCAAACAATTAAAAACTGAAACTGTTCAGTTTAATCAATTTTCTTATGACTGGAATCTTTAAAAAAGCTGGATTTTCGGACATTTTAGAGTTTTATGATTTCCGGAACCTTCTAGCGTTGATGCTATCTATGTAATGGAAAATTTAATTATTTTTATTTTTCAAATCAGATTCTGTGGATTTGCCAATGTTACATATTATTATAAGAAAACATTTGTTATATAATCCCTCGCTAACTTCGTACAACTCTCCACTTTTAAGTGTCATTAAATTTTTTTGATTATTTTAATTAACAAAATGTAAGTAAATTTGTCAAATTATGGCAATGAATCGCTCGAGACGTTTTGCTAAGTGCCATAATGTGTCAAAAATCACTCCAATCGATATTATTCTTTGACATACAAATACTATTCTTTGACATTTTTAAAAACACTTTTATCATTGCGATTGCGATTGCGTATCATGATTCTTCCTACACATTAAAAGAAGTTAAAAAATAAAAAGTTTGAATATGTGCATTTTGTTACCAGGTTACTGGCACCCCTACCAATGTGGAGAAGGCCAAGGAGGCCCTGGAGGAGAAGAAGATGAAGGCTTACGAGCTGAAGATGGAGGTTGACCCGGAGTACCATCCGGTGGTGATCGGGCGCGGTGGCTCCGTCATCAACAAGATCCGCGCCGCTCACGATGTGCAGATCAACCTGCCCAAGAAGGGTGACCCCGAGGAAGGCACCATCACCATCCAGGGCCTGGAGAAGGATACCCTCGCTGCCAGGGATGAGATCCTCAAGATTGTTGGCGACCTGGTAATTAATTACTCATTTTGCGTTTACATAAAAATATTTTATGTTTTTCAATCTTCTTTTTGCATGTGAATCATATATGTAATATTCAACACTATATAGCAAGACGTGCACAGAGTTTTAAATCAGGGCAGGCAGTAAAGTAGCTATTTAATTGATTTTTTTAAAAAACTTACCACAGACAAGGCAAGTTTTCTTACTTTCGGACTAGTGTGTCCGTTTTGCCATTGAGTTCCTGCATTTGAGACCTTATATAGTGTACATGTAGTGCGATCGGTGTTTATATAAAATATTGATGTTTTTCATCAGTCTGATTTACTGAACCTTGGACCATTTATGGATAATAATTGGTTTGAATTGTCTCGTTGAAAGGTTTGAGTTTGTCTTTGACTTTATTCTAACTTCATTTTTTATTGTGTCACAGAACAACATGATCAAGGAGGAGATCCGGATAGACACGCGCGTACATTCGCGCTTGATTGGTGCGCGCGGTCGCAATATCCGCAAGATCATGGAAGACCACAAGGTGGACATCCGCTTCCCGCGCAAGACCGGGGATACGGACCTGATTACCATCATCGGCGCCAAGGCCGAGAATGTAGAGGAGGCCAGGATCACCCTGGAGAACTTGCAGGAGGAATATGTAAGACTATTATTAAATACTAATTTAACTACACCAGCACATTCTTCACTGTTGTCATTGTCATGCATACTGTGTCTTATGTCTTAGATACTTATCCTTTTGCTTTTTTAGATGCAAGATGTCATGGAAGGAGAGATGCGCAGCAGCTATCGCAAACCCGAGGAAGATAGTGCTCCGGAAGAGGGTGCTGCAGAGGCCCCCAAGCCTAAGGGGCCCAAGCCCAGTAAGGCTGATTCTGTGGGCTTCGTGGTGCCCGCCGCCCCCTGGGACCAACCCACGCCCGACACCAACTCCACCACGGACTTCCCGTCCTTCGGGCCGCTGCCCGGTGCCTCGGCCCCCGTGGCCTCGTGGGGACCCCGCCGCTAGCGGCTCCCTTCCCCTCCTCCATCTCTCAGTCATCTCCAATTCATTAAGATTGTACATTCAGCTTTCCACGGGAGGCTTTTTAGTTATTTATAAAAAAGAGTCAGACAAATTAATTGAAATTTTCCGGGAACTTTTGCCCATGAAATATATTTTATGAATTTAATGTTAAGTGTTTAGAATTGTTACAATATTGATTATTACATTTTGAATACACCGATACTGTGGCGTATTGATTTGATGTGAATTGATTGAGATTGTTATTTATGCTTATTTAAATTTGACTTGTCACGTATACCGGAGCGAGTATCATGTGTTGTTACATTCCCAGAAGTAACACTGTCCTCAGCGGAGCCTGCGTCGTGGAATGTTGCTGCTTGTCGGCCGACCGGCCGTTATCAATGTTATAGGAATCACAGTCAATCACCTTGTTAAATACTGTCCACTGTCCGCTGTCGTCACAACGGTGACTAGACAAACTGTTGAAAGATATTATGAGATACGAGTACACATATCAGTGTAACCTTAATTTACTGTCATTTGGCTTTGCGAAGATGTCACGAAATGAGGTATTCGTACGGTGAATTGCATAAGGAAACATATTTTTTGTCTATGTAAATAAAGATAAATGTAACTAGATATAGGGGTATAATATACATAAATCAGATGTCTTTTAAGGATATATACTTTCTTAATGATATATTTTATAACGTAATAAAGAGCCGCTTATTGAAAGTAAAAAATGAGTGTCCTACTGGCAGTCTTCCTAGCTCAATCCTTCAGCAGACTTGCCCCGGATGTGATACCCTCTCCTCACTCACAACACTCACAACCCTCCCGACAGTGCCATGAAGGTGCCCCAGGAATGCATGCTTGTTTTAAATGAATTTATACATTTGTTTTGAGTATTTATATATGGATCTGAGATGAAGGGGAGGCGCGCAGACCGCAGACCACAAACCTTGTGGTGTGTGTCGCGCGAAGGCTGCCAGTTTAACTGTCGTGTTGCAGTTGAAAACAATTGTGCCTTTATGCTTTCGCTTTTAATGTGTTGAATATATTTGTGCAAATAACGTGGGTATTATTTAAGGTTAATAAAGCTTGTTTCCAGTAGAAATGGGGAAAGTGTTGTGTCGGCTGACCGAATGACCATCAAATTAGTGTAACTTCACAATATGCCCCTTCTTCAGTCCGTTGTCCTCTGCTGGAACACACTGGATAAAGTAACAAGTACAGACTTGTAGTGCCAAACTGACTCTGTTGCAATAATAAGTGGGTGGCAAGTGACGCGCACCCTTGACTTTTCTGATTCCTTTTGTTTTGTAGGGCAACAATCTTGTGCGATGTGAACTCGTTATTGGAAATTATTCATTTGACAGACTGATAACAAAAATGTGTAAAATGAATTGGATGTAAACTAAAGATGTTTTGTAATTACTTTTGATAAGGATACTTGACATGTATATAACTTAAATCTGCCGTACTGATACAGGTATGCTAGGAATATTCCTCGGGGATGTAAGATTGAATATTATATATATTCCACATAAATATATTCTGCTGTTTTCTTTATTTTACATTTTCCTTATCCTATCCATCATTATTTCCACTGCTATTTGGAGCTTACAACTTGTAGATGAGCCCCCCGACCAAGTAGCAAGAGCCTTGCTCCGGGCCCGAAGGTCGCAGCTTCAGGATTAGATTTCTAATATTATTTCCACCATTGGATATGTATATACACACTAGAAATGCCTTCCACGTAGATTTGGATGGAAACTGATATATCCGCTTACTTGGTACCTTCTGGTTCTAACTCGTTTAGCAAGTGCTCTGCCTATTGCATACTGCCGACATCGTACATCGCCTTTCCTTTAATCTAAATGAAAATTTCATATCAATGATGTGACGAATATCTGCAATTAAAATAAGCAAATATGTTCAGATTTTTGGATCATGAAATACATCAATGCATAAATAAACCAGTCAATCAATGACATTCCAATATACATAGATGGGCCATAGCAATCTAAGAGTGGCAAGCAAAAAGCGTGTCAATAAAATTGTAGTGCTTTCTTTCGATTTAGTAGTTTTAAGGTTGTGTGCTACCTATAAGTAAATTGCCTTAAAAATTTGCCAAAATGCCCCATATGTAATGAGAAATATTATTAGTAAAAGCCAATGAATAACATTTCTTTTGAAAATACATACACGTAATTACTTATTATTATCGATTATTATAGATCATACAATTGTTTCCTGCTTGAAGACTACGCGTGGTAAGTGAAAATGCAAGACCGACGCTAAGCAAACCTCATTGTTTAAAATGGTCTAATCGCCCTGTTTAATATGCTTGTGGTAAAACAACACAAATCAACAACAATCGCCGTCATTTGCAAACTGTCGTATCTCTGTTATGGTACAGCACTGACTCTATCATTTGACACCTCAAAATTAGGCGGCCTGTACTCTAGTCGGCCTCGAGGTAATATTCGATGCAATTTTTGAAAATGAAAACGCCGTCTGATCCTATTGTTTATTTTGTTCATATAGTAGTATTCCCAGGCAGAGCTCGTTTCTAGGTCATCGTGGAGCATTCTAAAGTAATGTACTTCGTAACTTGATTTTTGGGTGACAGTTATCATTCTTCCTTAATTTACGGGACCTTCACACTAGAAAACATTATTTATATTAAGAGTTTAGGGCCAGCTGTTTCACAGAATTTGAAAAATTCATCAAATTTCAAATTAAATTTTCAAGTTCTGTAAAGGTTCTATTCTTGTTGTTATATCGTTATTGGCCAGTTGTTTTGCGTAACTGAAATGACAACAGAATTTAGATAGAAATTTCAAAGAACTTGAAAAGTAACTTCGAAATTTGATGAATTGTTCAAATTCTGTGAAACAATTGGTATTAATAAGTATCTAGGGACATCGATGATTAATTTGATATTATATTATATAATCACAATATTTTATTTGAATGTGTACGTCAATAAGTTTGTGGAATCAAAATAAAAACGTGAGTAATTTATATGCACATATTTTCTTGTTCAATTGAAAATGTATGTCTAAAGAAATAATAAAAAATGCATTGACACATAAAATTGTGTCAAAATAAAATTTAATTAGTTACATTAAATTTTACAAATAAAAAACAAAAAAAATGTTTAATAACATTTTCACAAAAAGAAAACGAGAGATACATCATTAATATACAATACATTTTTTCAAGTCTTCTGAAAATTTTAATATTCAAAATTGCATGATTTGAATGTTAAATGAGATGAATATTAAAATTGAAAAATTTCAATATTCATCTTACCATTTCATTGTGAGGATAAATTTGAAGTATTACAAATCCAGAAATAAGTCATCCCAGACAGGAACTTACATAAACTTTCATATTTTTTTTACAGTAAAATTATTAATAAGTATGTAATTAATGTTAAATGTTTACCTCATTCTGCGCAAATTTTATTACTTACCATTTTATGAAATAAAATATTTAATTTATTTTTGCTTGTAACTGGCAATACCATAATAGTTAAACGATTCGAAAGAAACATACATTCGCGGAATGTCTACAGGAATATGATTAAAGACATTCAACATTATTGTGTCTTCTGTTTTTTTTCGTTTTCACGCAAGACATGTGAGAAGGAAGATTTTTATGGGCGGCTTTTAGGACTATCGTCGATGATGTAGATATGATCTCTCCTTGGGATACAATACATATTTTCTAATGTCTAACTTTGTCATACACGAACGTTTGAATTAAGAATTTACTGGAAACAAGAGTGTTTCTCACTAGCCACATTTCATCTTAATTTTGTGAGACAATAACAAGTCTAGATGTATTGTAATGTCATTGCCCACATTTCTTTTCTCCATAAATATAGACTACTTTCGTCTATAAAAAGACCGTCAGACCCAAAATTCTCCCGTTTCGGGGCACTCCACGGGGAGCCAGCTACAAAAATATAAACAACAGACCCTGTTCAATATTTTTGCGGCAATATCCTTCATAATTTTTTTCCACAATTGGTTGTCACCCCCCATCGGATGGCCCTCCCCCCTAGCCACGCCGCTGCCTCAGGGCCTATGTCATCTTTGGGGATGCTGTGTGGAGGTTTTTTTTTTAGGAAAGGAAGGAGAGGAGTTCTGAGAAGGAAAAGGGTTTAAGGGGTGAGTAGGAATATGGGGTTCAGTGTGTCCTGGTCATCCGCCTCCAAGACCTAGACAAACCTCACCCGATGAACACGGACACCCTTGCTAAATCACCAAATGTAGTGAACCACTTGGGGTGACCTATGGCAGAGGTGTTGGTTGTCTAATAAATGGTTTCCGGGGCGGCGGTACCCATTACGGCCTCCCAAATTGAACCTGACGAGAGACCACTATTAAAAATAGTCTTTGCTTGAAATCGTTGTAGGTTATATGGTAGCATATGGTAATTATATCATAAAAAGCAGGAACTTTATTTTTCCCCTCGCCCATTTTCTTTGTTAGCCAACTAGCCTGGGCAGTGGTGTTTTCGGGTACATATCGGTTTTTTGATTATTTTAATATACCTGGTGAACGTTTGTATAGCAGATGGCACAACTTTCCAATGCTTCCTGGAAACTTGATTAGGAATTCATATATATTTTAAGACTTCCTGAATAAAAAAAATTTACCACTTTCTTATACAAAATCATATATAATTCACATTAACAAAAAAAAATCTTTTCTTAGACAAATAGCTTATACTTTTTTCAAAGGCCACACACATTTTATCACTTAAATCTGTGTTTTTGATAATAATAAATAATAATTTTAAAAATGTTTTTCATTTCAAATGCAATAATTCTCTTTCACTCATTTTAATAAAATAAATACAATAATAACAACACGGGAACACCTTATTACGACAGTTCACAAGTGGACAATTATTATCACTTAGGTCCAGTTGTTTCACAGAAATTCAAACATAATGGTGTCATCAAATGGCTAATCAGTGTCATTCCGTTTTTTTTAAAGTTTGAAATTTGAAGGGTCCCCATTAAACGCCGATTCTAGGTGCGTTTCAGCTTTTTTTTTATTGTTGTAGTTAGTTTTAATAGTTAAAATAATTTCCAAAGTTTTAAACTTAGGAAATTATTCCTGAAATCGCACCAAATCTGTGGTTGGCTGTGTGACGTCACCAGTCTTAAAAAGCCTATGTTTTCAACAAAACGTTGCAATCAACGGCCGTATTTTGTATTATCATACAAAAGTTATCACTTCGACAGTCGAGACATTTTTTATACTTAAGTTTACCGCCGCCCGGGGAACCATTTATTAATTTGGATTTGAAATATTTGCATGCCAACGTAAAAATGTTTTAAAAACGGCACACCTTTCGTGCTTTCTAACTAAAATTACTGATAATGTATAAAAATAAAAAGACCTTCTCATTTAAATAAGCAAATGTATTATAAACGTTATCGTCAACTCACTTTTTTGTTGGTAAATGCAAAAATAATTAATAAAAAATGGCCAAAATTTTATTTTTTTTTCAAATTGCGGTCTGAAACTTTGGATTCATAAGGTGTTATTTTGAGGTTAACTTGTAGATTTGAATATAAAGCTGAAATTTTCTCTTTCTAACACCATTTAGATCATATTTCTACCCATGATAGTGAGACACAACGATTTCTACGAGATCTATATGATTTGTTTCGAAAACCGAACAAATAGACCTAACTGGTTAAATACAAACAAATCCTGAGGTTCGTCAGTTCAAATGTGGACTGCATAGATATATTTATGTAGACTGGTCCGAGACCCGTGATGTCAGAACCAGCAGATTCAGTCTTACCAACCAAACAAAGTGTTTTAATGTGACAGTGTTTTATTAGTTTTTAAATGACGATTTATAAGTTCTACGTATAATAAAACTTATATACATATTCAGAATCAGCGTTTGTCAATATATTTATTTTTAAACCTTAATACTTTTCACTGGAGTTCCCTATTGTAATAAGCTGACAAGCTTCACAACATGATAGTTGTCCTTTTCTGCTGATCACAATTTGTTCAAAGGCTGAAACAGACTCAGAATCGGCATTTAACGGAAACCTTTAAACTGACAAAAAACAAAATGGCGCTGAATGGCTTTTGATGACTTGTCACATGAGAATTTCTGCGAAACAACTGGGTCTAAGCCTTTCCCAGAATATTATTGATAGTCTTTGTAGCCTCGAGAGATCTATAATCTTATGGTTTGTTAATATATTTGAATTAATCCGGAATGATAACTTCTACGCATTTATCCTCCGAGTCTAAGATGATCTGCTCTGGAGACAAAACTTCATGTTCCTCCTCCGGCTCTGAAGACTCCTGGCAGAAGAAGAGCTCCCCCGGAGACATGTTTCCCTCGGCTGCAGCGGCCAGCAGCACCTCCATGTTGCTGTGACCGATGGTGTGGTGCCCTGACTGCTCGGGCTGCTCCTGCTCGGATGGCTCCTGATCCTGCTCATCGTGGATAATGATTATCTGTTGGGAGTCATCCTCCATCTCTAGGCCTTCGTACTCTCCGCTCAGGATATAGCAGCCGTCCTCCGTCACCCATTCCACCACGGGCTCCTCAATGGTCAGGTACTCTGTAGGATTGTTATTGGAAAATGCACTCCCTTTTTCATGGTCCCTCCTGGGATTCCCTGACAATTGTAATATCTTTTGAAGTAGCTGCGACTGTTTGGCCTCTGGGTTTTTCCTCTTCCGCGTGATCCTCTTTATCTTTGACCTGTCGAAAGGGGGCTGGTAGCCGACCGGTAATAATCCTAGTTCGTTGGTGTCCACACAGTCGGATTCGGGAGAGGTGGAGCAGTTCCTGGTGAAGAAGTGAGCGAGGCGGCCCCCTTGGTGGGCGGAGGGCTGGTTGAACAGCTTGCTCACCGTCAAGTCGAGGGCTCTCATCCCTTGACGCGTGGAGGGCATCCTCAGCAGAGGTTTCAGTGTATCGGACACGTCTGTTAATTGTCTCTTAAAGATGTTGGGTGGAATCATAATAATGTTATCAGATATGCCGTGGTATCGTAAACTACTCTTAGTTCCCGAGTAGATAGAATACCTCTCCTCAGAGTATCCGTTGACCCTGGGAAGGTATTTTGATTTATTATAATTATTTCTATAACATGTTGATAACATAAGTTTAGATTTACGCAAACAGAAACTCCTGTCGATTTTAGACATGAGATTGCGACTAGCTTTACTGGGAACGGGGAATGTTTTGCATTCCCTTTTCGTATTTGCTTCTATGAATGCCGTTTCATTTGAATTTTCAATTTGCTCGCAGATTTCTTCGTTACTTTCGGATTTAATGTTCGCCACAAAAGTCTCGCACCCGAGGAACGATTCAATGTTAGTTTCAGGAATGGAAGTCACCGTGCTTCCCTCTTCCAAGCACGGAACAAACATGTGAGATTCCCCGTCCATCATGGGGTGTAGTGAGTCGTTGGAAATATTTTCATCAGCAACTTCCACGGTAGATAAAATATCTTCGTCGTCTTCGCTATTAGGTTCAATAATTTGTATTCCGTACGTCTCACTTTCATTTGATCCTTCTTCATAGTTAGAAAATACTTGATTTTGACCCGCTGCCAAAATTATTTTGTTTAAATATCTAGAATCGACTAAAAATACATTTCCTTCCATATTTTCGTAGAGAAATGTTTGATTATTATATAGATGATCAACCTGCAATAATATTTGCCCGAAGTCAAAATATTTTGTAAATGTTTTTCATAATATTATTATTATCACTGAAAACTTTGTGGTTAATACACCATAACTACTATTTAAACATTTGGCATCTAAAACTGATTTGCTCGTTTATAAAGTTGGACACACATTTCAAAAGAAGGAACCGTTCACATATAAGATAATATTTTACGGAATTTATATTAGCAGTACGTTGAAATTGATTGAAATGTCACTTCAGATTTTAGTGTATTTTGGAGAACTGTCAATCAGTGATGCCATGTTGCCGAAAAGTAAAATACCCTGTTTCAGGAAGAATACACAGTCATGTTTTGAAGGATAAAAAAACATGTTTTTCGTAAGCTTTTTATTAAGAATAAGGAACTCCAGTGAAAAATATTATGGCTTTAAAAAAATATGCTCATATAGACCAATAAACGCTGATTCTGAATACATAAGTTTTATTAAATAATATTTAACGTAGAGTTTTAAAAAAATTATTAAAAAGTCCATTTTAAAACAGTTCATTAAAACACCCTGTCAAGTTGGTATTACTGAATTTGTGAGGCGTGACGTCACCGCTTCCATAAAACGCTCCAATGCTGAAATTCAAAATGGCGGCGGTCGAACAGCTGATTCCAATTCCCTATGAAATTCATGCTTCGGTTTCCTTAATATTGATTTCGATTCGTAAAGCTAAAAAAATAATAATTTCAAACAATTTTTAAACCAATCTCCCGTATAATATTGAAAAATATAATAATAATTTTTTTTTTTTTTTAAAGAAAGACAAACATTCCCGGGTTACGAATAACCCAACAATGTTTGAAAATCTCCTACTACCACCACAGAAAGCCGAAAATGTTGCTTGTTGTTTAGCCAGCCGAGGAATCGAACACGGGACGCCCGGGTGGGACCCAAACGCGATGCCCACTCAACCACTGACTGGTCACTGACCACTGACCACTGACTGGAATAAATATAATATAATAAATAAATAATTACACCTAAATAACGTTTTACTTATTGAATAGTTTCATCACTTCTTCCATACAAAATGACAACATCTGTTGAAAATAACTAAAACTTTTGGCCAGATGATGTCACAGGGCCAGACGTAACGTTTTACACATGACGTAACGGTGGTTTTCGGGGGATCTTGAAAAATTAAAACTTTGACATTTATTTTGACTATTAAAAATAACTATAAAAATAAATATGCAGTTATTTAAGTTAAAAGGTCATTATTCATATATATTTTTTTAAATGGACTGGAGTTCTCTATTAATAAGAATACAATCGTAACTAAATAAATTCAACATAATAATTTATTATAAACAATCAATTTATAATTTTCCTTTGAATAATAGAAAAAAAACAACAAAAAACCGTAGAAATAAAAAGAAAATATATATTTTTTACTTTTATCAAGTTATAATACATTTTATGAAAATATAACAAAAAAAATTAAGGTTTTTAGATCCCTGATAATGGAGAAGAAATTTCCTAATAACTCAAATAATTTTTGTTCTACATTTTACAGTACAGTGTAGGTACTTAATTAGCTATGTGTCAAATAAGAGTAGAAAACGTAAAAAAATGTAACTAAAAAATTTGTAGGCTGGCAATACCAATTTACCTGGCAAATATTATTTTAAAGTGCAATGACACTGAAAGAACATCCAGAATACTGTATACACTAAAGGCTGCCCAACCTTTTTTACAGTTGGGCGAAATTGACGATTTGAAAATCACTGGCGGGCCACTCACTACGGACGCAGTCGGAAACATACATACGTGTCGTGGCGTGTCGTGACGCGCCAGAAGCACATCGGTTTCATACATTTATTATGGTTAGAGACATATTTGTAGGCCGTGTCGTGTCGTGACGCGTTCTGTCGTGTCGCCGACTGCTCGCCGCCGATTGCGCCAGAGCGGTGGTGGGGGGTATGACGCGACACGACACGACATGTAAAATGTGTTTCTATACCGCGTGGCTCGTGGCGCATCATTAAACGACGAGAACAACTAGCGGACGCTTGTTTGCAGCGTGTTTCTAAAAAATAGCATTTTAATGCAATGCTTTAAACATTTTAATGCAATGTTTTTTGCAGCTGGAATTTATTTTAAAATACTTTTTATTATATTTCTCTACTATATTAACAGAAAATTTTAAATGTTTAACTTAATGTTTTAACATTTTAACGCAATTTTTTTACATTTCAATGTAAAATGTTAAATCATGTTTTACCATTTTATGTTAAATTAATTTTTCGAATTTTTTGCCCTCAAGAAGTTTCATTGCTAAAATTGTATTAAAAGAAATTGAAAATCTTCATCAAAATCATTGAAATAAGAAGAAAACATTATGCACATTTAAACGCTGCAAAGGTTTGATATCTACTGTTCAGAAATAACGCCAGAGCGCGCCACGACACGACACATTAGTGTGCACACTCACCGTCACGACAGTAAGCACCACGACACGCCACGACACGTAAGCATGTTTCCGCCTTTATTTGGGTACTTCAACCGCAGATTTTCAAGAGTCGAAGGGGGGGGGGGGGGGCGTACGTGGAAATCCTATTTTTTAATGACGACCTCATTTTATGCCGATTTTTATAATCACATGTGATGCTTATTCTACCAATAAAAATTAGGTTTATAAATTCTACTACAAATTTATAACTGCTTTCGGAAATCGAGAATGGTATCCATGTAATAATAGTATTTCGCATCTCGAATTTTTACACTGTGTTAAGAACACAAGGCAGTTTTTTAAAGATTGATTCTGCGTAAGGCTCCCCAAATAAGAGTTACATACGGAATAGTCAATTTCTCAGAATTTTGCTGCATTTGGTGTGCAACTGAAATCCTCAAATGTAAAGCTTCACTCTGTACACGATGAATCTGCAACTTGTTATTTAATTTATCGTTATATTCCAAATACAAAAATGATTAAATTAAATCTGTATGCGGTGAATTGAAATTACACTCAGAACATGAAAATGGATTTTCTTTGATTCTGGCAGCACATACATAGTCTGCAACTAGAATTTTATAACTGCACTTCGAATAAGAGAGCGCTTTCCTTCTAAATATGTCAGCAGATGAATTAACGACTGCAATTTTACATTCGGAACACAAAAATGATTTAAATTAAATATGTATGCGGCCAATTAAAATTTCACCCAGAACATGAAAATGGCTTCTCTTTGATTCTGGCGGCACATAAATAATCTGCAACTAGAATTTTATAACTGCACTTCGAATAAGAGAATATTTTCCTTCGAAATCCACGACTCGAATTTTACATTCGGAACACAAAATGGGTTAAATATAAATCTGTATGCGGCGAATTAAAACTCCACTCAGAACATGAAAGTGGTTTCTCTTTAATTCTGGCGGCACACACATAGTCTGCAACTAGAAATTTATAACTGCACCTCGTACCTGGGAGTGCGCTAGACCTTATCTCTGCATCGACAGGAGTCGTTCGATGACGGCACGGTGTCCTCTAAAATCATTTGCGCCACCCCCAGCAACATGTGCAGGCTTGAAGTTTGGTTGGGCAACCTCGGCTCTCCTTCGCCTTGCCTCCGGCTACTCGACGCTGAATTCCCTAGGGTTGACGTGCATTTTCTCCTAATCTCCCATTTACTTTTCTTTGAGGCAACACCGAGGAACCGGTTAAGGGGCGCGGAAGCTGAGTGTGATTTACGGCTAGACCAAACATCTTGTGGATTCTTGCTGGAACTGCCAATCGATTGGAGAGGACTCCCACCCGTTTGCCATGCCCTTATTATTTGTGTACTGTGTCTTCAGTTCAGTACTTGCTCCGGCCGGTACAGTTCATATTAAACTTGCTCCGCATAGAAATCCATCTAATCGGTCAAAAGTTTAAAAACACCCAATTTTTAGTGTCATCCCGTGTAAAATCAATAACCCTATCCAGTGAATATAAAATAAGAGTGTTCTAATTTAAAAAAACCGGGCTTTGCCCCGTTTTCATTTTCGAACTGTCACTTTCGAAGTGTCAAATGTGTCGCAACAAACAATACGCCATCTCATCGTTAATTAGTTATTAATCGTATTTAACCATCTAATATAAACATTGTGATTCATTTTATCATCTTTATAGTGCTTAAATTTCTAAAATCGGCCCAGTGGAAGTACTTCAAATTAACATTCTAAAGTTTTTTTTTTGGTCGGTAATGTGAAGGGCTGCCAACATTTCTGCCCGCCATTTTTAAAGTGGAATTTCAACATAATACATACTCATCACAACACATTCTCAACAACAACATTTTCAATAGACGACATTTCAACACAAACATTTTCAACACAAACATTTTCAACACAAACATTTTCAACACAAACATTTTCAACACAAACATTTTCAACACAAACATTTTCAACACAAACATTTTCAACACATACATTTTCAACAACTACACACACACCGGCGGGTTTTCGATCCAGCATTTTGTTTGGATTTTTGATATATTTTTTTTCTTTTTTTTTTTTTTAATTCTTTCTGATATCGAAATACAACTGAATAGGGAAGTACCTTTATTATAGAGACTCGCTCTTTCTTTCTTTTTTTTCTTCTTTTTTTCTCTTGTTGTATCTAACATGTCCTCCGTGGACTCCTCTGACGAGGAGGAGGTTGATCTCCATGATTTATCGAAAGAGGAAGTTATTGTAATTGCGCAGGCAAGAGGTATAGAAATAAGAAAAGAGGCACAAAAGAGGCGAGAACATTCTCCGAGGTACCATATGCTTACGGATAGTATGAGAGGCCACAAGGAGTCCGGACGGTCTACTTCACCTTTTACCAGCATCCATGGCAGTTTACTCCGTGAAGAGGTAGCAGCATCCACTTCAGCCGCCCAAAAGTCCACTTCAGACGTCGTTACCACTGAAATCACTCCCACGGACACTGGTGACATGGCCAAATATCCGTCGCCGAACCAAGCAAAAAAGAAGCGTGGCAGGATTGAGGATCCGTTAGTTTCAGGTGACGACTTTGATACGGCCGTCGAGGAGGACTATCTTGCTCCATTCTGGAGCCCTCTTTCAAAGATCTCCGATAAGGTATACGAGATGAAAAATAAAATGAAAAAGGAGGACCGTTTAGTTGTACAGGTGAGTATTGATTTAATTCGTAAGGAGCTCGCAAACCTGGCAATTGCTTGTGCCGCCGCCAACGCGAGAGCTGGCGCCTTTGCCGAGATTATCAACTCACAGAAGGGATTGACTGAAAAAATAGACGAACTTATTAAACGTCCGACCCCTAAGACTCAAGTTATTGAAAAAGCGGTAAGTACAAAAACTTATGCGGGAGCAGCTGCCGGACCACCTCCCAGTGGTTCTATCCTATTTGAGGGACAGGAGCGTGCGTTGCCTCCCCTGAGGCCCACAATCCTATTTTACCCCACAGCTCCTGAAGGCAAAACCTCTGAGGAGACCCAGAAGCTGCTAACGACTGTTCTAGATCCCAAAACCGACGGTTTCAAAGTGGTCAGGTCACGCAAGGTTAAGGGTGGAGGTTTTCTTCTGCAAACTGATAGCCCAGGGGGTGTCAAGAACATTCAAAAGGCGGCGGAAAAACTCACCCTCAAAGGAATAAAAATGGTTAATCCACAGGGGCGACTACCCAAGATAGTCATATACGACGTCCCCAGAGGAGAAGCGGCTGCTGATTCTGCTCTATTTGAGGAAATTTTTGTCAACAACCTCACTGATAGATCAACTCTTTCTAGAGAAGATCATCTAAGAACAATGAGGAGGGTCTCCTTATTTGGTAAGCGCGAAGGTGGGACAATGAATATGATTGTCACGTGCCACCCGGATTGCCGGAAGGTACTAATTGATAGCGGTCTTTGCTACCTTGGGTGGAATGCCTGTCGGGTTCGTGACTACTTGGGAGCTACCCGTTGCTTCAAATGCCACATGTACGGCCATGTGAGCAAATCTTGCACCCAAGAGTTCATTACTTGCCGCCACTGCGCCACAGCCGGCCATGATTTCGAGGAGTGCCCCAAGAAAGCACAGGCCGCTATCTGCGCCACCTGTACCAAGTTCAAGAAACCAGCCGACCATTGTACTGGCGACCGCGCCTGCCCCGCGCACAGAGCTGCGATCGAGGCTCAAGTCCGCATGACCGATTATGGCCGCCGCTAATACTCTCTCCATAGGCCAGGTCAACCTGCAGAGGTCTCGGGTAGCCACCCTTGAGGCCCAGCGGGTCATGACTGACCTTGGGATCGACATTCTGCTTATTCAGGAGCAATACGTTTGGCAAGGAAAAACACCTGGTGTCATTAGTCCAGGGGCGGTACTCGAAGTAGGCAGTTCCCCGGGTGCGGGTGTTCTGGTTAACACCTCGTTGATCAGCCCCCTCCTTCTCGAGGGGCTTTCGAACGAATACCAAACCTGTGTTTCATTTAAATTTGGCAATACTGAGATCATCGTGATCTCAGTATACTTTAAATATGGTAATTTAGTGGAACCGCATATTTTGAGCCTCACGCGTGCCTTGCATAAACTAAAAGGCCGAAACATTATTATTGGAGGCGACTTCAATGCGCGCTCGCCTCTCTGGTTCGACTTTAGCGGAAATCGGACGGAAAGATCCTACGCCGTCGAAGATCTTATCTCAGCGCAAGGTCTGTTCATCATCAATGAACCCGGTACGTTATCAACATTTTCGGGAACCGGGGGCGAAAGCAACATTGATCTCACTCTCTGCTCTGGATCTGTTGCGGCAAAAATATCAAAGTGGACGGTTCATGAGTGTGCGATAGCTTCCGATCATAGATTAATAACTTTTTCAGTGGGAATTGCAAAGACAGAAGCTCCAAGATCATCTTGGAACTTCAGAACCACAAGGGCGAATTGGGATAGCTTTGGGGATGCGCTCCGTCAATCTTTAAGGGGTTTTCAAGACGTAGCCGCTAGGGAACCGGATAACTTGGGGAATTTCTTTAACGCGGCGGTGGTATCAGCTGCTGAAATTTCTTTGGGCAGGTCAAACCCAAAGAAGGTCATTAGGACGCCGTGGTGGACACAAGAGCTGACTTTGCTGAAAGGGGCCTACAAGAAGGCCTATAGGAGCCTGGTGGTAGTTAGACGGGGTGTATGCTCACCTGAAGAAGCAGCTGCTCTTCAGACCCGTTTTAGAGCTTCCCGTGGCGCCTATCGATCAGGGGTCCTCTCGGCAAAACGAGCTGCATGGCATAGTTGGGTAAACGAAGTGGGTAACGCCAACCCGTGGGAAATCCACAGCGCTGTCGAAAACTCGGGAAAAGGATCAGAACGATATTTATCGAGCGTCATGCTCGGAAGTACCGAAGGGAACGTAGAGAGTGTTGACATAGTCTCCACTCTTGAGACACTTCTGGGCAAGTTAGTTCCTCTAGACTCAGTCACTGGGGAAAGTGTTCACCACCAACAGGTTAGAAACCTGTCACGGCTTCCACCTAGAGACCTCGCCCAGGGGGACGGCGTACCACCGTTAAGTCGAGCAGAGGTTGAAATCATAATTAAGGGTTTGGGTCCGAAAAAGGCACCGGGATTTGACAGACTGAATGGCATAATAGCGAAGAATGTTTGGATCCACGCCAAAGAAGAGTTTTATCAAGTGTTGGAAACGTGCTTGCGTAGGGGGGTTTTCCCTACAGAATGGAAGAAAGGCGTGCTCCGGATTATACCGAAGGGGAACGGTAAGCTGAGAACAGATATCGGGGCCTACAGGCCCATCACTTTACTTCCAATTTTAGGTAAAATACTGGAAAAAATCATCAGACATAGGCTCCGCCTCACCCTGTCTACACCCTGCGACCGTCAATTTGGCTTCGTCCCCGGTAAGTCTACGGAGCACGCCATCAAGTATGCGCTTGAATGGGTGAGGGTTTGCACCAAGAAGTATGTAATAGGAATCTTTTTGGACATCTCGGGTGCCTTCGATCACGCGTGGTGGCCGATGATTTTAACTAAATTGAAAAGTCGTAATTGCCCGCCTCTACTGTTCAAAATTGTTAGTGATTATTTACGCAACAGAAAGGTAATTGTGATGTACGGCGATGTTTTCATCGTACGTGATGTTGATATGGGCTGTCCACAAGGGTCGGTCCTCGGACCGGACCTGTGGAACATACTTTTTGATGACTCCTCTAGGTTACCCTTGCCTGAAGGATGCATATCGGTCGACTACGCTGATGATAAGTTTCTTTTGGTCTCTGGGGACAGCAGAAAGGAAGTGGAGAGCAAAGCAGAAGAAGGTCTGCGTGAAATTCTTGAATGGGGTAAGAGAAACAGGCTGAACTTCGCTCCCCATAAGACTGTGGGACTCTTGATGAAGGGTACGCTCAGTCGCACCAGAAACCCTTCCATCAAAATGGGAGGCTCCACTATTCGTTTTGCTGAAAACACCAGGTATTTAGGCGTCATCTTAGATAGATCCTCTTCGTTTCTAGCGCACGTCAAGAGCGTTTCTAGCAGGGCCCAGGCTCTTTTCTTGAAATTGAGAAGGCTCTCAACAGCTGAGTGGGGATTGCGGACTCCGGCACTTCGCCTCCTGTACAAGTGTGTGTACGTGGCGCAAGTCTCGTATGCCGCCTCTGTATGGGAGCACCGGCTAGATAATGCATTGATACACCTGGCTCTCAAGCGGGGCCAACGGACTCCCCTGCTGGCGCTCTCGGGCGCATATAGGACTGTGGCTAACGATGCATTGCCGGTTCTGGCCGGTACTCTGCCGATTGACTTGGAAATTAGGGAAGTTTTGACAAAAAAGGCATTGAGGAGAGGGAGGGCTACTGTCCATCTGGGAGTCGAACTGGCACCAGGCGGAGCGGTGTCCCTCCCTGGCTTATTGAAAGTGATGCGAGATAGAACGCTGAGTGTATGGCAAGAGCGATGGGATAGGTCGACGAAGGGTAGATTGACTTTCTCTTTCTTCCCTTCAGTTAAAAGCAGAATGGAAGGGGCGCACATAAAACTGGATCACTATATGACGCAACTGGTGTCCGGTCATGGGGAGCTCAGGGGAAGACTGCATAGTCTGGCACTGTCTCCTCATCCGAACTGCGCATGTGGTGACACCAACCAGACAGCCGAGCACATTCTGTGGCACTGCAAGTTGATGAAGGATGCCAGAGAGGAAATGTTGGATGGTTTGAGAGGGATTACAAGACCGGCGTGGAATGCCGATCTGGTATCGAACAGAGATAATTTTGAATGCTTCAAAAAGTTTGTAAAGTCGTGGGTGGAGAGATGGCCTGTGCTTAGAGTTGCTGACTTAGATTAAAATCATCTTTGTTTCAGGTGCCAAACGTATTGCTCTTGTCTCTCTATGGTTACTCCTCTATCTCAATTTTATTACTGCCTATGCCCGATTGCTTTATATTTCTATTATACTCTTGTTTTTACTTTTCTTGTTTGGCAGCATGACCACACTGTATTTATTATTCTGTTTTTATATTTAATTTTTTTACTTAAAATGAATGTTATATCTACATAATAATAATTATTTTATTTTTTTTTGCGCTCTACTAATGCGTACATTTTTTTTTTCTCCTATTTCTTTATTATGTTGCGTCAATTTGTTGCTGATTACAACTTATTTTCTGCCTTTTTATCTGTCTCATTTGGTTTAATTATGTTACTAACACACTGACTTGTGACTAGGTTGCTGTACTGAACTCCATCGTACTGTACTGTCCGATTCCCCGCCATGGGGGTGGATAGACCCGGTCCCTGCATCCAGTCAGGTGGCAGAATTCCAGTAGGGCCGTCCTACTAACGCCCGTGCCTCCCCCGGCGTCATGAGCGAGCCTGAGGAATGTTTGCGCGAGTCCGGTTCCCTTCCGTTCTGCCTCCGGTGATCCGAGGCTCACTTCATTCCCCTGGGTCTTTGGGAGTATCTCCCCTCTTTTCCACAAACACTTCTTCAGGGGTATTCTTGGAAAACCGGCTAAGGGACGCGGGTGTTTGGGCACGTTGCGGCCAGGCCACTTGCACGCTTATTCTCGCCGGGACTGCCCCGCGATAGTGGGACAAACTGCCCTCGATATCTTTCTTTTTATATATTTTCTTTGGTTTTAATCTTACTTACACATGTAAATATTTTGTTTTTATTTCACTGTAACTAGATGCTGAACTAACAGGCGAACACATCTATGATGTGTCTTAATCTTGTTAATCACTGCAAATGTAAGTATGCATACATTTTCCTTCTTACTAACAATTATGCATGCAGGGACATTGGAGGGTCTAGATTCGTTTAAAAATAAATGTAGCTTCCATTTTACAAAAAAATTAGAGTCCTGACGTGTGCGGCTAAGGAGGTTAAACAATCAGTTTCCTCACACAGCCGTTGGGAAAGTGGTGGGGTCCCCTCCAATGTTCAAATTATGTCCGATAAAGTGAGGATTTTAAACGGAATGTAATGGACGAACGCTTACGTATGAGAATATGAAAAGATAACAATGGTTTATCAGTTTACTGAAAAAATATTGAATCAGTATCAAAGGAGCTCTAGCGAACCTAGATTTTAACTTTTAACAATATATTTTTATCATTCAGCAAAGAAAAGTTCTGTTTCCAAAATTCATTTATCATTTTTAACCCCCGACGCAAAGAGCGGTGACGTGTCTGTGTGTCTGTCTGTCTGTCTGTCTGTCTGTGGCATCGTAACTCCTAAACGAATGGACCGGTTATGATGCAGTTTTTTTGTTTGTTTGAAAGCTGACGTAATCGAGATGGTTCTTAGCTACAATTCATGAAAATCTGTTCAGACGTTTCAAGGTTATCAGTTCTTTTTTGTGTCGGGGGTTTCTTAAAATTTTGTAACTTTTACTTATAGGTGAAATCAGCCCAGTCAAAAATAAGTAAGTGCAACTGGTTGAAGTTATTTTTAATCATAAACATCTATAAAAATGAAATTTGCGTTTTCACATCATCGAACGAATAACCTTCAATCCTACAAGGTGAACTACTTACAAATTTTTCATCCATATTTGCTTTAAGTTTTTTACGCATACTACCTCAATACCTGTTTTTTTATGTTATAATGTTATTATGCTGTGTAGATGGTAGGTACTATATATTTAT